>CM008283.1:46461519-46517579 GCA_002319775.1 Fagopyrum tataricum
TAAGGTATTCAAGGATATCATATCTCGTACATAAGGTATCAACCCATATGACACTATACCTCAAAAGATCACACTACTATCCGGGGCGTAGAGGGACATCTCTAGCCAAACTATCATCGGGGCATGGAGAAGACATCTCCATCCAAACTATGTCCATCAAAATAGGATGGAGGTAGGAACCATCTCCAGTTATCCCTAACTGTCGTATCACAATAACATGGAGGTAAGAATCATCTCCGGCTATACCTAACAGTCGTACTAGCATAACAGGATCTAGTAAGATCATAAACACATCATAGCTAGCACGAAAATAAACATAGCATAGCATATAAGCACATAAGCACATATGCACGTAATCATATCGCTCCTCAAGCTAGTCCTAAGACCTACTCCTGGATCCTATAGGTATATCTATCTCTTCCTATAACTCTGGATAGTTCCTCTGGATACTATCCTCAGTTTCTCCCGTAGCCTCATCAGGTTCTCGTCTCAACCACTGTATCCTCAACACATGAATGTTCTATAAACGCAGACATCTCATGCCTCTGCCTAGGACTGTAATAGAATGCTTGATACATATGTGGTCCGGGTCAACCACCAAATCATCATAACTCACAGTGTGTCGTGGAGCTGGTATGTAGTCCCTCAGCTAAGATACATGAAACCCAGGGTAAATCCTTGAATCTCGGAGACAAGGCTATTTGTAAGCTGCGCTCTCAATCCGATCCAGCAACTCAAACGGTCAAACTCTGAACTCTAAGGCCAACTACGCTCTCAACTTCCTCTTAATGTCAAAGCATCAAACACCTCGTGTCGGAGACACTCTCAGCCATACCAGGCTCCAATTCTGAACTCTAGAGGTCTACGCCTCCTATCTGTATACGACCTCTGACGGCTCTGCACAGTTAGCAATCGCTCTCTAACCAGGGCTACTCGAATCCCATCATCCTGAACCTGATCAGGTGTCAAATCACCGTTACTACTCTGCTCATCTCAGCCTAACAGAGTCCGACATCTCTGCCCATACAGTGCCTCATAAGGGTCATCCCCATAAATGCATACTAAAACACAAACTCGCAGCATATCCTTCAGGGTCTGGATGGTCTTCTCTGACTGACCATCTGTCTGAGGATGGAATGTCGTAATAAAATATAAACTCGTCTCCAGGGCATTCTGAATCTGCTGCCAGAACCTCGAGGTAAATCGTCCATCTCGGTCTGAGACGATCGTCCTCGGTACACCATGGAATCTCACTATCTGCCTAGTGTACTCCTCAGCTAATCTACTCACCGGCCACATCTCTCTAATAGGAATGAAACGTGCCGTCTTCATCAATCTGTCCACAATGATGCAAATAACATCAAAACTCCGATTCAGTCTCAGCTCAGTCACAAAAACCATGGTGACGTTCTCCAACTTCCTCTGTGGAACAGGAAGTGGATGGAGCTCACCTCTAGGTCTGCAATGCTCTATCTTGACCTGCTAGCAGGTCGCACACTGTGCAACAAATCTAGCCCCATCGTGCTTCAGCCTTTCCCACCAGTATAAACGTCTCAAATCCTGATACATCTTACTCGTACCTGAATGTACAGAGTAAGGCGTACAGTAAGCCTCCTGTGAAATCTCTTGTCTCAGCTTTGTATCAACAGGTACACAGACGCGACCGCGGCGTCTCAATCCCGATCTGCTCCTAGTAGGAACTGTGGTGCCTCATCCTGAGACATCCTATCTCGTATCCTCATCAATGTCTGGCAGGTCTCCTGCTTCTGTTGGATCTCACTCAACAGATCAGGTAAAACCTCTAAAGTACTCATCCAGGCATCCTCATCCGGAAACTGAATGTCCAACTCTAACTAGATTAAATCCTTCAATACCCTCTGGTTGTGCCCAAACAGGAGCAGAAATCAAACGTCTCTTCAGCTCCTCAAAACTCTGTACACACTGATCAAACCATACAAATCTGGTAGTCTTCCTCAGCAAACTCGTCAGTGGTCGGGCAATCACAGAGAATCCCTCCACGAAGCGTCTGTAATAACCGGCTAGGCCAAGGAAGCTAAGTACTTCCTTGACGTTCGTCGGTGTAGTCCATGCTACTACTACCTCAATCTCGCTGGATCCACCTTGATCCCCTCAGCTAATGATATCCCGAACGTCGATCAATCCTGGAAAATACTATCGTTTCTTGAAGTTGCTCCAACAAGTCATCCATACACGGCAATGGATACTTATTCTTAATGGTCACCTTGTTCAGCTCTCTGTAATCACTACACAATCTCAACGATCCGTCTTTCTTCCGTACGAAGAACACATATGCTCCCCATGGAGATACACTAGGGTGAATAAAAACCCTTCTCTGCCAACTCCTCAAGTTGCTTCTTCAGCTCCAACATCTCAACAGGCGCCATCCGATATGGGCCTTTGAGATCTGCCTCGTACCAGGTTCTAATTCGATACCAAAGTCCACACTCCTCTGAGGCGGCAAACTGGACAGCTCAGCAAACACATCTGCAAACTCACAGACCACTGGAATATCCTCTAATGTTGGATTCTCCCCCTCCTTCATGGCATAACATCAGAAGGCCTCACATCTTTGTGCAAACATCCAGCTACTCGTATCGCACTGATAACCATACTAGATTTTCCAGG
This sequence comes from Fagopyrum tataricum, assembly GCA_002319775.1. NCBI lineage: Eukaryota > Viridiplantae > Streptophyta > Magnoliopsida > Caryophyllales > Polygonaceae > Fagopyrum > Fagopyrum tataricum. The sequence goes on from CM008283.1 coordinate 46,464,166, forward strand.
GTCCCATCCTCGGAAAACCTCTATTTGTCCTAACTCGGTAGAGAGGTAACGGTCCTCCTACCTATATCTAAGACTGCAAAAAGTCCATCCATCCAATCCATAACTAGTATGACTTCTTCATGCTTTAATGGCCTGACAAAGAAGTCAACTAGTAAAATACGGGTCTCTACAGAAATGGGACAGTCACGAATCTCATGGGTACCTATGACCCTACTACCATCGGGTAACCCTATACTAAAGGGTATCCCCTCAATCATATCTAAACTCAAGCACTCAATATAAACATCAGATATAAAAGAAGGCATAGTTCCAGAATCAAACAACTCTAACAGGTAAACCATGGATCAGAATGGTACATGTAACAGGCGGTGCAGCTGGCTCCTCTGCACTCCTCAGCTCAAAAACTCGGCCCTGTGGCCCTCTGGTGTCAGTGGTGCTCCCACCACGACCTCTTCCTCTACCCAACCCAGGAGCAGATCCCTTAGTGGTAGGACGATCTAGGACTCTCTATTGTCCCTGTATCTGCTGCTGCTGAGGTGGCCTCTGTCCACTTCCCGCTATATTGGCAAGAGTAGAACCCTACTGAGACGAAGCTCCACCCTGTCTACAAAAGACGGCTTTGTGACCTCGTCCGCCAAAAGTGAAGCAAGTCACTATCTGCCTCGTACACTCTGGTCTGATATGTCCATACTCTGCACAGTTGAAACACTGTCGTACCATATCTGTAGCCGGTGCAGATGAGGGTTGACTCTGGCGGCTCTGGCCTCGTCCTGGACCAGCAGCTCCTCCAGTACCACTGGTCTGCCCAATACGCTTTCTCTTCTCAGACTCTCTGGTCTGAGAAGCTCTCCTCTGACTAGCCCGCTCTCGCTCATAGTCGGCGGCTCTATCCTGGTAGTCCATCAAGGATTCACGATGAAATCCTGCCATATCGGCCCAGGTGGCATCCTTCAGTCGTCGGGAAAACAAATATACATGCTGATCCACAGAAGGTGCAGTTGGTCCCAACAATGTCAGCTCCTCCTGGAATCTCCGGATAGCCTCTGAGACTGGTACATCCTCAAACCCAACCTCCACAAAATCCCGCAGTTTTTCCCTCCTCAGTGAGGCAGGGCAGAAACGCTCTCTGATCATAGTCCGCATCTGAACATAACTGTCAACTTGTACTCATACAGACCTCCACCAGTGCTGTGCTAAGTCTCTGAACAAAGTCTGCACCAACTCTATCTGTCTGTCTGCTGGACACCTAATAGACTCCAGAGCTGAGTCCACATGTCCAATCCACAGCTCAACCTCAAGCCCTCCCTTCCCAGAGAAAGGGGGTACACCCATCTGGTGAAATGCCTTCAACCAAGTGTCTGGTCTAGGCCATCTATGCTCCTCTATAACTCGAGCAATCTCAGCTACAGGTGCCAGTGCAGCTGGCACCTTGTAACCCCATAGGATCTCTCAGATGATCCCTCATGTACTAGCAGATCCTGAATAGGTCTACCTGCTCTGACAGCCTCTTCCACTCACCGGATATAGTCACGAAACTCTAGTTCTCCCATGGAGACATAATCCGAGGCATCTGACCGGACTCGTGGTGGACCCTGTCCCCCAGCTACGCCGTTCCCAGTCTCAGGAACGACACTCTCGGCAACGTCCTCATGAACCTCTTCCGCTGCGCGTGGATCAAGCGGAAGTCCTACCCCGTCCTCTACCTAGAGGGGTCTACCTCTACCTCGTCTTGCTGCAGATAAGGCTCTAGTCTGAACCATCTGCAGAGGACGTAAACCTAACTCAGAAGGCTATATATATGCCGTATGTATATATCAAATCATTCACAACAGAATATATATATATATATATATATATATATATATATATATATATATATATATATATATATATATATATATATACCGTCGAGATCTTCAGAGGGGCGATGGCTCACGTACACGATATCCCAAAACATTTTGTACTCATTTCAAAACAAGAACCTTTTGAAAAGTCAGACCCCTTTCGGGTTCTGTTTATTTATCTATTCGAACTTTATTGCAGATTACTAGTGCCATTGTTTTCAACCTTGGCTCTGATACCAACTTTGTAACACCCCAAATCCGTAGGACTCGGAGTGCTACTGGGCTAGGATCTCACAATGGATCCTGACCCTAGCTTGACAACAAGTTCACTGAATCTTACAACAAGGCACCAATAGATTAAATACAAAACATCAAACTGTTATAAAAGTATCAAAAGGTTTATACAACGCTGCTGAGTACAAACAAAACATAACGTATATACATGGTCAAAATAACCCGTAGCCCACGAGTACGACCCCAGTGTACGGAGCCCTCAACAGATCGCCCGCTCTGGATCACTCTGCAGTTTTCTTATCCTGCAAAGTATCTACAACACGGTATAAAACCGTTAGCTAACCATACACATATATAAGAAGATGTAGGAGCACAAACACACATCAGAAAGTACTAAACACCTCATCATGATATCACGCATTTACCCAGTTTATTATCTTTTAAACATAGTCCAACACTCAACTTATATATATCAATATCTCAATATGAACGTATGTGACACGAGGTATATAACCCTCGCCTCTCGGGAATAGTACCAGCTGGAGTGGGTATCCGGTCCCACCTCCCGTGTACCCTATGGGAGTGGACAGGTGGCCGGCCCACTGAACCGTACTGGCCTGTCCGTAGAGAACCTCCAGACTCCCAGCGGGATGAAAGGACAAGTTGTCACGGCCCTACAATGGGTAATCAATAGACCATAGGTCGGTAATAACAATATCATAACACGGCTATCAAGCATATACACACACCACTCATGCACACATCCAATATAAGGATGGTAGCTAAGTAAGTCCTATGGACTTATCTCACCCTCGGGAGTCTCAGACTCAAACTCAAACGGCTCCGCTCTGGAGATCAACACAGCCTAAACAAGGTATAACACATATATTACACTCATATCCATAACAGGGTCACACCTAGACCCAAGGGATCCATAAGGATCATATTTCAACTCGTAAACCTCAAAGCCGTGACCGGCATAAGTTTATCATACTCATCCTCATTCTAGCCTCATACTCGTACCTAGCATGCTACTAACGCTCATACTAGGAAAGGAAAGTATCTACCTAACTCTAAGTAGAACCGGGACAAAACGCACCTGCGTGATAAAGGGGACGCAGGGGCGGAACGCAGGCAACCGCGGGCGCGGCGGCACTCATTCGCGGGGGCGGTGACAAGGGACGCTGGAAACGCAGGCAAAACGTTGGCTCTGGCGCAGGCGCTGAGACAAAGGCCGCGGGGGCGGTGGCTTCTGGCCGCGGGGCGGCGACAGTGTAGAAGATGATCCCGCGGTTCTTCTTTCACTCTTCACGTGATCAATTCACGTCTTCACTCATCCAAAGTTACATACAAGTATATGCATACATAAACCCACATCAATACACACCTATATATGCATCTAAACCTAAGCTAAGGAAATGGAATCAAGGAAAGGAAAGAGAGGAAGCAAGATCACTTACCACCTTAGGAGTTCTAGGCTGCAGGGGAAGATCACACACCTCACTAGCTGGCCTCCAAGCTCAGCATACACACATCTATCATCAACATCAACATCAACATCAAGCCACACAACTCTTCCAAACTCAAGGTGAGACAACACAAGATCAAGGTGGAGGAAGGAGAAGCAAGGAGGACGTGCAAGGATGCTGGACAGGAAGTGAGGAGGAAGCCCTTGATCAGCCAAGGGAAGGAATAAGAGAAGGAAAGGGTAAAGCACGGGTCAAAGAGTCAACAAAAGCGGTTGCAGCCGCAGGAAGCCGCAGGGGTGGTCCCCTGAGCCGCAGGAGCGGAAACCCGCAGGGGCGGCACCCCCATCCGCGGGTGCGGCTAAGCCACAACTCGGTCAAAACTAGTGTCGGCTAAAGACAAAACTCGGTCCAAGAACTAAGGCTCTTACATGTGTCTACCCATTAACATCAAGTACATACCCATATGGATCAGGAGCACAAACAGTCCATCGCTTCATCTCCCTTCGATCAATGAGTCTTGTCCTTTCTACATCAGGCTTAGATAGCAACGAGCAGCGTGTCACCTCCCTTGCTACTCCCCCTATTCAAACACAAGGAGTAAACAAGCCACGAACATGAAGTGAGCTTGTACATCATAAGACGTGTCTATAATGGGCAGAAATTACCAGAAATCCTCTTCTTCTTCTTTATTATGTAGAAACCCATCGAATCCGTAAGGGCCCTCCTTCCACTTCCTTGCTATGCTCCCTCTGGTCCACTAACGGATTCCATATACCTACCTTATACCCACACAAGAGCATACAATTATCAAGCCTTGGAACCATACGAAATTTCGGTTTTTACAACTCTCTAGCAATCTTTTTCGGAACCATATTTAGGTATGATCTACTTTTCTTTCACAGTTGGAATTTTGATATGTGTTAGTCGAGATAAAGTAGTTTTATATGCTTGAATTTGGACAGTATCCAACGTTTGGATTATAAGTTATAGCTTTGGGATGTCAAGTCAAAATATGTTTTGGAAGGGAAAACCCTGAAAATTTCTAAGTGTAGATTTGCCCTTGTGGAGGAAACTTTTGGTATTTGTGAAGAGGAGTTTATGAGTTAAGTTTGCTCTATCTTAGAGTATATATGGCCTAGTTTACCAAGATATTTTTCTTTGATTTGTTTGGAGTTGTTTAAGAGTAGATATATAAGACTAAGGTAGAGTAGTTGGTCAGTTTGTTAACAAAGATTAAAAGAGCTTCTTAACAAGATTGATAGTTCAAATAACTTTCAAAACGTGTAAGGGACCGATTATCTTTTAGAATAAGTTGTTGGACTGTATCTTGAGGTTTATACCCATTTGGGACCCTTGTGTAATTTCGAAAATGTTAGGGGCAAAATCATCAATTTCTTAAAGTTAGGGCTAATCTTGTAGTTTCTTTCCAAGTAGTTCTTCCTAGTCTGGAAGCGTTTTAGAATTGTGATGTTGAGATGTTTTCCGGTTGGATCGGGCATTTGAGGTCATATACGTGTGGGACCAATGATAACATGAATTATCGACCTAGTTTAGTAGTGCATATAGTTAGTTTTTCCTTTCCCGCATGCTTGTTTTAGCCTTAAGTTGTGTTCTTTATACTTGTTTAATGCAACTTTGCGAGTATAGATGTCTACACACACTTTTGGTGTCTTTGTAGGTATTTTGGCGTGTTTCGGAGCTAAAACGATGCATTGAGGATCAGGCCTCGGGATGGACGCTTAGGAGCAATTACGCAGGCACGGGAAAGGAGGAAAAGACGAGCCAAGGCGAAACGCACGAGATTGGAGCAATCTCGGTCGAGATCCACATGATATCGGCCGAGATCCGAGGAATTCATTACGAAGCAAGCCAAGACTATTGAAAAGTATTCTCACAGGAAAGTTGAAGAGAGAAAGACTAGACCCGGAGTCTATGAGGTAAACCAAAACACTCTTAATGATTCAAGGTTAGATGCTTTGCAAGTTGAACTTAAATCTTTGAAAGAATTAATTGCATCTAACTTGAAAGCTCAGCAAGCCGAAGTGCAGGTACCATCCAAGGAAGAGGATGCGAATTACATGGATAAAGGTAACTACCAAGGAGGTTATCAAAACCAAAGAGGTCATAACAACAATTATTATAGGAATAATCAAGGAAATAACTACAAGCCTAATCATAATCATCCTGGTTTTTCTTATTCTAATCCTGAGGGTGCTTTGAACCCTCAAGCTTCTTCTAGCAATGCAGGTCAGCCGTCCAAGCCAGCTGAACCCGCTCAACCAAAGGATAGAGTTGAAGCAATTTTTGAGCAATTGATGGCTAGGATGGGAAATCTAGAGAGTACAGTCACTAGTGTAACCAAAACCCAAAAGGTTTTGGAAACTCAAGTGTTCAAGAACGTCGAAGACGCTCAAAGAGATCCAGGAAGACTTCTTGAAAAAACTGAAAATAATCCCAAAGGGCAAGTCATGGCAATCACTACAAGAAGTGGATTAGAAACAAATGATCCACGACCAAAGGTTTTGGATAAAGGAAAGCAACCAATGGAAGAGGAGCCTAAGGAAAAAGAGAATGTCTACATCCCTCCTCCTTCATACAAGCCACCACTTCCTTTTCCTAAATCCCGTGCTAGAGCTCAATTGGACAAGCACTTTGGTAAGTTCCTTGACCTTTTAAATAAATTGTATATTAACATCCCTTTTGTTGATGCTATTTTAGGGATGCCTGCCTATGGAAAGTTCTTGAAGGAAATCCTCTCCAACAAGAGGAAGCTAGAGGAATATGGAGAAGTCAGAATGACCCGGAGATCTACTGACCTCATCCAGAGGAACAGTGGAAAGATGCCACCAAAATTGAGTGATCCCGGATCTTTCTGTGTCCCAATCAAAGTTGGAGATGGAACGTACAAAGCACTTTGTGATCTTGGAGCTAGTGTAAGTATTATCCCACTCGTTTTATGCAGGAAGGTTGGACTTGGAGAACCAAAGCCAGTAAAGATGACTCTTTGCATGGCAAACAGAACCACCACACGTCCTGTGGGAATCATTGAGGATGTTCCAATCCAATTAGAGAAGTTCTTTATCCCTATTGACTTTGTTGTTTTGGATATTCCTTCTGACAGTCTTGTTCCTATCATTTTAGGGAGATCTTTTCTTGCTACCTCTGGATGTTTAGTTGATTGTAGGGGTGCTACCCTTACATTTAGAATTGATGAGGAAGTTGTGCAATTTAAACTCCCTCCTTTGATTAAGGGACCCTTGTTTGAAGAGGATATGTACAACATCCTAGAGGATGATGAAGATGATTGTGAGATTATAAATTCAATTCTATGTTCTGACCCTCTTGTGCAGGTTTTGACCATGAGTATCATGACAGCAGAGCCAAAAGATGAACTGTTTGAAGAAGTTCGATACATGTTGTACCTAAGAAAGGTGGGATGATTGTCATAACTAATGAAAAGAATGAATTGATCCCGACTAGGACTGTGACAGGATGGAGGATGTGCATTGATTATAGGAAGTTAAATCATGCTACTAGGAAAGATCACTTTCCTTTACCCTTCATTGACCAAATGTTAGAAAGGCTAGTTTAGTAGAGCATTAGTTAGTTTTTCCTTTCCCGCATGCTTGTTTTAAGCCTTAAGTTATGTTCTTTATACTTGTTTAATGCAACTTTGCGAGTATAGATGTCTACACACACTTTTGGTGTCTTTGTAGGTATTTTGGCGTGTTTTGGAGCTAAAACGATGCATTTGAGGATCAGGCCTCGGGATGGACGCTTAGGAGCGATCACGCAGGCACGGGAAAGGAGGAAAAGACGAGCCAAGACGAAACACACGAGATTGGAGCAATCTCGGTCGAGATCCGAGCTAGCTCGACCGAGATCCCATATCAGAAGTTTCTGTCGAAGAATCTCGGTCCCCATCTCGGCCGAGATTTTTCACATTTGACCGAGATTTCTGACCGAGATTTCGTCAACGCTTGATCACGAAGCAAATCTCGGCCCCGACTTTCAAAAATCTCGGTCACCGACCGAGATTTCCGACCGAAATTCTTGTTCGCCGATTTATTTCGTTAATTTTCGGATTTGTTTTAGTGCAGCCCGTTGCGGGATATAAAAGGAAAGCCCTAAATGATTTCCGGGGGTTCCGTTTCATTCGAATTTCGAGCTCCTTTGGAGAGAGCTTTTTCCCCTTTTCTTCTCCCTTTGCCCTAGACAATTGTTAGCCATTGTTGAACTTGTTTGAGCTTGGAGGAACTTCGCGAATATTGGGGAATTTGACGTTTTGCTAATCCTCTATCAATAAAGCTGAGTTTCTTCTTTAATCTCTATTTTAGATTCTTGTTTATGCATTCTCTCTTGAATTGATTGAATTGATTGGATTGATAATTGCTTCTTCCATTGAATTACTTGGATTGATGATTGTTTCTTCCATTGAATTGAGTGGATTGATGATTGCGTTTGAAATGTCGATTGTTGGCTAAAACTCTTGTGGATCCAAGGTGAATTGGGATTTGTTTATACCCGGACTATGATGGAATTGTGCTTATTGCTTGGTTTGAATAGCTTTGAAATCCTTTGGTTGGCTTGTTTTTGAACCTAGTTAGAATTCATCTAGCTAGTAACCTAAACCGGAACTGAGACTTACCCGGTAATGTTCCGCTTAGATACTTGAGTGTTCGACCATAGGTAATAGAGGTGAAAACCTCTATTGGGTTGAGTGTGCCTAGATTCTGTCCTAAGTAGGGTAATACCTGAGACTTACCCGGTAATGGTTTACCTTTCCCTTAGTTCGGAGTTTGGTTTGTTTAGAATTTCCTACCTCTCTACCTTGAGACTTACCCGGTAATAGGTTGTTGGTTTGGAACTAGATAGTCTTGAGACTTACCCGGTAATAGACTATCAGTTTAGAAACATTCTTCCCTGAAGTTTGTAACCATAGATCTTTTGAGAGGTTTCCTGAGTCCGTGCGTATAAACAATGACCTTGAATCCTTGGAATCCTCATTTTCTTTATTGATATACTTTCGTTTGTCTGTTTTACTTGGTTTTCGATCAAATCTGTTATTTGATTGCGAACTCTAGAGAAAACCCTTCAAAACTCCTTTGATCTTTCTTCCCTTTTTTTCCAACCTCGTTCTTTTATTTTGATTTACGCTATCTGTGATCACATTTGCATTCCAAACATTTAGTCCCTGAGTTCGACCTTGGAATACTTACCCTAACTTTAATTGACCCATACACTGTGGGTTCGCTACAAATTGGGTGTTTATTTCTTGTTTATAAATTTAAAACATACCGTGTTTTTACTAACATGTGAGCTTTTATCATTATTGATAAAAGTTTATAGGGGCGTGAAAATAGCGAACAACCAAGACTTAGCGGAAGTCAAGTTTTGGACCAATTCAGGTAAGTCTTATGGACTTACTTAACTAGCTTTCCTCGCATTGATGTGTCCTATGGTAGTGGTGTGTGATATATGAATTATAATAATAACTTGAGTAGGACGAAATTACTATATTATGAGACCCAAGTGTTTGTATAATGGGTCATGACATCTCTGTCCAACTCTTTCATGAGATTGTGAGGTTCTCTGCGACTAGTTCATACATGTATACGGTGAGATGCATGGAATCCACTCCTGTTGGTATACGGGAATAGAGGTGAGGGCCGAGAGACCATCCTGCCACACAATAAGTTGAACATTAGAAGTGAATCTCTTAAATAAAGATAATAACGAGGTTTTGTGTGCAATCAAGATTATGTTTAATTTCAGGATTTACGTGTGTTTGTGCGATTTTAGTACTTAGCTTGTGCCTTAGGAGTTTTAGCTAACGGTTTCACCGTTATATTGTTAGACTTAGCTTGTGCCAGAGCACATGGTCAACCGGGTCCACGTATTTATATTGTTCGGGTGGCCTTTCAATTATTGCATTCATATAGGAATATTTTCTTTTAGTATGCTAGTAGTTTTCGCGCAAAAGGTTGTCTCATGTTGCATTCACGATATTATTATAGTAATACGTTTTCCATTTGTTTAATTACTTGTGTGCCTTGTTGTAAGATCTAATGAAATTGTTGTCATGCTAGGATCGAGACCCATTGTGAGGTTCTAGTCCGTGGCATCGATCCCATATTTTAGAAATTTGGGGTGTTACACAGATGACTTCTATTTTAAAGGTCGGACTTGTTGTTGGACATTCAAAATATCTTGATATTCCTTCCTGATCGAAGAAAGCTCTTTTTATTGGAATCAATGATAACATTAGAAAGAAGCTTCAAGGTTGGACTAGTAAACTTCACTCTCAAGATGGAAATGAATCTCTTTTGAAATCTTTCATTCAGGCCCTGTTGGGAGAATATATGTTGTTCTTTCCTTGTTAGGCTATTTTCGACGGAAACCAGCACCAGAAAACCTTAATAAAAGGATTTCGACATCTGATATTGGTTTGTAAGTTGGAGGATTCCGATAACTCCAACTGTAAAGTATACCCATATTTCTCATGAATATTTATAAAATTTCTTCTAGTATAATTGGTGATATTCACATGCTTATGGCGCATATTTTGTGGGACTCTACTAATGATAGAAAGACGTATTCATTAGTATAAGTGAGAGGATACATGTCTTATCAAAAATATAGGAGGTCTTGGCTTTAGAGACTTGAAGGTTTTTAATACTGCTTTTCTTGCTAAGTAAGGGTGGAGGTTGATTCATTACCTTAACTCCTTGATTGGTAGAATTTTAAAAGCTAAGTATTTTAGATATAGTAGTTTCTTGATTCTTCTTGGTCTTGATCCCCTAGCTATTCTTAGTGAAGCATATGAGATGTCAAGTTACTTATGCCGGAAGGTATTGGGTGGAGAGTTGGTAATGGTTCATCCATTAAACTATGTGAAGATGCAGTCATATTCTCAATTGGCTACACATTTTTACACATAACGAACATATACTTTGGAGACAATTGTGGAGTCTAAAGCTTCCAACTAAGGTCCTTTCTTTTGTGTGACGCTCTGTACCAATTCTCCGAGTGTTGGATCCATCCTCTTCACACGCAGAATTATTGACTCACTTATGTGTTACATCTGTCATCTTGAGGAAGAACCATTCTTACATGTTGTTCATGGTTTCCCTTTTGCTAATGAAGTTTGGTGGGGTTCTCCGACCTTTCTTATTGTTAATAAATTGGATCTTACAACCCCTGGTAATATCTTACTTTCAATCTGTGAGCGGTTTGGTGAAAATTTGTTGAGAATTTTATCACTTGCGCTCGGGTATCTTGGACTTTCAGAAATAAGTGTTTGTTTGTGAATCCTATAGAACATCCTAATATTGTTGAAGGTGGACCTGTGTCCCACATCGACAATATGAAATCAGTGAACGTAATATATAAGTATTAGGGCTACTCCTCTTATTGCCAAATGGTTTTAGGATGGAACCCCAAATGCTTTTGTGCGTAGGTTCACGTACTTTGGCGTCCAAAACCCTGCACGTCTTTGACCCGACGGATATGAAAAGATAAATTAACATAGTATCAGAGCAGGTGCGATCCGGGTTCATTATCTTGTGTTTGGGTTGTGATTAGCGAAAAATAAGTTATTTGCCCGTGTGGCTAAGTCGGCCTTAAGGCTTTGTGTCAAGTGTCAACTAGTCCAAGATAGTTGGCACTTGAGGGGAAGTGTAGAGTGTGGACATGTGTCCCACATCGACAATATGAAACCCGTGAACCTAACATATAAGTATTAGGGCTACTCCTCCTATTGTCAATTTGTTTTAGGATGAAACCCTGAATACTTGTGTGCATAGGTTCACGTACTTTGGCGTGCAAAACCCTCCACGTCTATGACCCATATATATATATATAACTTACATGCGGCTTAATCGGTCCACTTTTTGCTCAATAGACTTTTAGAAAATCATTTTTTAGTTGTTCTAGCCTAGAAAGGGACGAGAATAAAATTATTTGGCTTCATGCTACAACTCTCGGCCTTAAGTTTTCATACACGTGGAACTTTCGCTCGGGTCATGAGATAGATTAAGAAAAGCGAAATTAAAACCTCTCGTGATTTTTGAATCTAGACCTCTAAAAGTGTTTTCACACCATTAAAACTTGGATTTTGTAGATTTTTCCTCAATTTATATGTATATTTTTAGCTAGTTAAAGTTATTTTTAATTCAATAACTCATCTTCTAATACTTTTAAATTTTTAGTATTTTCCTTGAGAGGTAGTTCATTAAAATTATTAAGCTACTTGAAACATTTTTTTTTATAATTAGAGGATAATACATTAATTAAAGTCTTACTAGATCAAACCGTACAAAACACAATAGTTTTCGTTTAAATTTGAAACAATTTGTATTTTTGGATAATGTTTATATTTAGGTTTTTGAATTTTATATTTTTAGAGAATACGTCCATACCGTGTTGACAAAATATTCAAATTTTAATTAAGTATTTAATATTTATGATTACGTAGAATTTTCCTATTTCATAAAATTGAATATGAAAATCCAGTATTCCTTGAATCATTGTATAACTAAGTCGGGTGAGGATTTTCCAGTAGAGTTTAGGGTCACGTTTGAAGAGTAAGCGTAACCCCATGCAATCATATACATATACTCAAGGGGACAATTAAATCAGCTGGAAACCATGCCCCACATATTATATATATATATATATGAGGTAATAAAGCTCACTTGCCGTATTTGTTTCGTCTACCCATTGCATTGAAAATTAAAGTTACAGAATTTTTTTATAAAAATTAAAAAATATTGTATTTAGATTAATTATATTTTAATAATTAAAGTTACAGAATTAATAAAATAAAATAATAGATATAACTTTTATAATTAGACAAATTTTACTTTAAGAAATATATTTTTGGATCGCAATTTTTTTAATTATATTTTACTTCTATTATTATCTCTTTCCATTTTTTTAAGAAAACAATAAAATAGTATCTATTTGAATGAGATACAACTTTTATAATTGTGTACCACCTACAACAAACTTTGGGCTGATGATTGGACAGACGTATAGTAATAAAACAGAATTGAAGAACGCTTTGTGTCTAAACGCCATATCAGAATGTACAAAATATAAGATTGTGAAGTCAAAGAGGAGGAATATAACAGCAAAATGTATTGACAAACACTATAAGTGGAAGGTGCATTTTTCAATGTTGGGTCAGTCACAATATTTTACAAAAACAAAGTATGTACCTACACACACATGTTCCTTCCACATGAGGAGGTCACTGAAAAGAGCAGCTTCGTACCAATTAATCGCTAACAAGGTTAAAGCAATGTAAGTGCTCAAAATTAGATTTCATATATTGTGTTTGTTGAATCGCGTATGTGCAAAATAAATATCATCGTAACAATTGCTCAACAAAATGTAGGTATGGAAAATCAAAGAAATTACCGTCTGTCAACCAAATCATCACAATAATGAAAAGTTTACACCATATTGATGCTAGTTATTGGAAGTGCTGGATGGCGCAAGAAACTGTGAAGGATATGATCAGAGGTACACCAGAGGATAACTATAGTTCAATACCTTCATATTTGCATATGTTACAGGTTATCAACCCATGTACAGTAGTTGCTCTTGAGGTAGACGAAAACAACCGTTTCAAATATGTCTTTGTTGCATATGGACAATCAGTCAGATGATATCAGTTAATGAGAAGGGTAAGTACATAACCATCTTTTGTATTTTTTTAATCAAAACTGTGTATGTGAACTACACAAATTGACGATTTGTGTATCAAAACAAACTTAACGTCAATTGTAATGTAGGTTGTCACAGTAGACACCCCACACTTGAAGCGGAAATATGGAGGAGTGTTATTTGTTGCAACTACACAAGATGCTAATTAGCAGATATACCCCATTGCATTTGCAATAGTTGACAGTGAAAACGATGCATCGCGGGATTTCTTCTTCAAGAACTTAAAGAGTTTTGTTCATGACAACAATGAATTAGTCTTTGTATCCGATAGACACAATTCCATCAAAAAAGGAGTTGCTACAAATTATGAAGTTGCATCACACAGATATTGCATTTGACATCTAAAAAGCAATCTGTAGAAGAGAAACGATCAAACATAATCCTTGAAAAATTCATGGAATGTGCCCGTTGTTACAAAAGGAGTGATTGCATGGAGATTCTTGGTCAAATTTCGGGGTATGTACGCTGAAATTATCTTGAAATACGCATTTATTCGTACAACTCATGTCGTATAACAACACTACTCTTGTCAATGTATGTAGGAGAAGCCAAAGATTGGTGAGTTACTCACTGATATTGGAATTGCAGCTTGGACAAGGTCTTTGTGTCCTACCAAAAGGTATAACATAATGACTAATAACAATGCCGAGTGTGTAAATGGAATTTTGAAAGAAGGAAGAGAATATCCGGTTATAACTTTGCTTGATGAGATCAGACAATTTATGACTCGGTGGTTTGCCGAAAGACGTGCTCGAGCAAAAGATTCTGTAGAAGTTGCTCCTCCAAAGATCGAATCAATGATCCAAAAAAGGTTTAAAAAAAGTGGGGTTACTTTATTTACGTCCTAGATGCAGAAAGGTTGGAGTTTGAAGTTGTAAAAGAAGATGAAAAGGTGATTGTATGTTTGCTAATGAGAAGTTGTGGATGCAAGAAGTTTGATATTGAAGAAATACCATGTACGCACGCCATAGCCGCTGCAACACATGTGGGTATGAATCCTTCTTTTCTAGTTAGTAGATATTATACTTGTGAAACTTGGAGAGCTGGGTACGCGGAAACAATCTATCCAGTGCCTATCAAGTCAGAATGGAATATATCGTCAAATATAGCAGCATTATCATGTGACCCTCCAATGAAGCGTAGAAGGACAGGAAGATTACCTAAATGTAGGATTTGTTCTTCGTGGGAACCCAAAATAAAGAAAAAATGTAGCTGTTGTGGCAAATTTGGTCACAACAAGAAGACATGTCTCAATCAACCAAAATAGAAGACGTGCTTGCAGCCTTAGTTTGTTATTTTCGATCTTATGTAGACATTTTTTAAAGTGTTTTTTTATCAAAGAATTATATGTCCTATTATATTTGGCATACACATAACATCGTGCCTTTTGTGTGTTCATACAAATGGGAGAAAATCAGGTTGAAATACACATCTTATTGTAATGTCTAAATTATGTACATATGACTTACCAATAAATCTTATATTAAATCAGTGTAATTAGTTTCGTCCAAAAGGTACATACATAATGTATCTAACCACACAAAAGTAATTAACCACACAAAGTACGTACACAATTAAGATATACGTATTCAAAACAAATTCGTCCAAAAGGTACATAAGTACAACTAATACACAAAAGAACGTACATAAAGTATTTAAATGTTGTTATAAAAAGTACACTACTTGTGTACATCCGAAAATCACAATGTATTTAAACCCACAAGGTACATACATAATGAAGTTCAACATATAAGATCATAGATATTATAGCCAACACATTTGTCAATCCCAAATGATGAAATCAAAGAACTTTAACAAAACGTAGGTAGTACTGAAACACACATTTGTCCATCCCATTTCAATCAAAATACAATACCAAACATGAAGTGGTAATTCGTTCCATTGTATCTCCTACATAATATGTTGATTACAACTACATATCTTGAAGCCATTTAGGCCAATCCCTGCAGTACACAACATATGTTAACTGTTCCCTGTAAGCCTACAACACATCTTCACTAATATCCGATAAATCCTTCCGGGCAGAAGCCAAGTACTGGACATACTTCACAGTATATATGCCACAGCTTCCACTACATGTAATGAAACATCTAATTTAAACTGAAATTATTAATTAAGTACAAATACAAAAAATATTGTGCATGTATTATTAAGAAAAAACGTACCCATCATCATTGTTAACCAACCCCGTCTTCCTAACGACCTTCATTGGCATATCCAATTTTTGTCCCAGCCTTGTGTGTTTACCATGACACATCAACACATATGGGGACATAGTAGCTAGGGGCTCAAGCACAGATTGTAGCTTATCATCATTGATGTATGCAACTTGCGGATCATATATGTAAATACACCAGTCAATCAGATTCACTTCCATAGCAACCCAGTGAGAATCTTCTAGATTCAGTGGAGAGTACACAAAGTCAACATCATACAGAGGCTTGCGAAAAAGTGATGGTGAATCACTAGTGATAACCTGAATCATTGTGTCTCAAATCTGGAATTTCTCAGGACCAGATTCAATAAACTTGTCAAACGTTGCACGATTATAAGCCGAAGACCACCTACATCCCAACACAGCTACACGATCAAATAAGTCTGCAAACTCAATGATTGATTTCCGCATCGTCATAATCAACTCATCAATGGCCTGAAATATAAAAAATACATATATAGGTCAAATATTAAGTACACAAACCAATTATATCATATCTATTAAGTACACAAACTGAAGATAAATTTGCCACATTACCTCGTCTTTAATCCATCCACCGGGTTGAAGTATCTGCTTAATAGAATCCCTTGACAAGTTTTTGAGATAACCCCTAATAAGACCATCTCCATCATTGTTCTTAACCCAGTTGAATAATTTTTGTCGCCCATTTTCATCCAACAGATTGCCGTTTGGTTATTTTGGCAACTTCACGTTTTTTTCTGTATGGGGTCTTCTTCCACTTACTATCCTTTCGGATTTTTAACCCCTTCCTACGTGCAACATTTGGTGCTTCATCTTCCTGAGCAAGTTCAAAAAATTAGGGGTTACATTATATCTTTCACAATATAAAAAAAATGTATGTATCAAATACAAAACACAAAGTTATTTACCTCACTCACGTCACCCGCTAATTCTTGAATTGTTGCATCATCTACGACGTCTTTCTTCTCTAAATCTCTGCCCTGAACAGAACTTGGACCAGCTTCATGAACAATAGGGTTTGAAGTAGGCGTCATCAACTGAACAACAAGGTCTTTCACATTTTTCTCCAACCTCTTGCTAGTAAGATAGACAATTGAATCAAGGTTCTCATACAGTGTACCCAGATCCCTTGAGTACGTCATCAAGTTGTCAATCATCAATGCCTGATATTCTACCCTCTGATATAACATCTGTTGTTCCTTTTGTAACTGGTCAAGCTTGTCAATAATTTGGGACAACCAAGCAGGTTGACCCTCATCATACCTGCAATTGTTTAAACATACGCAATGTAATACACATACACAATGTTATACACATGCACACTGTATTACACAAAGTTATTTAATGTAACTGTAATACACAAATTTAAACTGTACATTTAGTGCACAATATCTTACACATACACAATTTGATATATATACACAATGTAATACACATACAAAAATGATTGATATACATACACAATGTCATGAACATACACAAGTTATATTATATAAATTTAGGACACACGTTTATACTATAAATGTGATACACAAACACAATTTCATAAAACATACACAATGTTATATACATACACACAAAATTGCTACACATACACTATGACAATAATGTACACAATGACATGAATATACACAAAGTTATACTATAAATGTACTACACAATATCAAATCTGAACAGTGATTAACACATACACAATGTTATACACATACACACATAATTGTTATACCTACACATTGTCATGAAAATAAACAATGTTATACACAAACACAAATAATTGATACACAATGCTATGATACGAAAATAAAGACAAATCAACCAGCAAAATATCCAAAATAACTCACATTTTTTCTTTACATGTTTTGTCTTTTTCAACTTTCTTCCCTGCATCAGGAGGCATGACACTGTGCTCTTTCAACACATTTACATCACCTTGATCAGTTGTTGTGGACTCACTTGTTCTTTCCCCTTTGAATGTCTTGTAATGTACCTACACAACAACAAGATGAAGTTCATACTTCACAACGCAGATGACATATTGATATATTGGTATACACAACACAACAATTAACATCAGTCTTTTTCCCACAAAAGAAACAAAACAAATAACTTATTATTTAACTTCAAATTTTTTCCCTTTGCTAACTTTTTTCTCTACACAAGTAGCATCAATAGTATCATCTTCAACCCTAGGTACATCATTTTTCTCACTTGATGGGGGATCAATGTTTCTTCCATCTCGAAAGTCCTTTAATGACATACACACAACAATACAAATTAAAATATGTAGGAAAAAAAATACATACACAAACTACAACAATTAAAAAACCAACTGATTGTCTACAATCTTTTTGAACTTGCTAACTATCTTATCTACATTAGTAACATCACAGTAATCTTCTCCAACGCCCTTTACAACATTTTCCTCAATTGGCTTGGGGGTCAACGGTTCTTTCCCCTTTGAATTCCTTTTAGGATACCTATACAATAATTGACTGATGTTAATGTACTAATTAGAAGAGATCACAATATTGCTACATAATATAGTTAGTATTTTTAAAATGAACAACCTTGATGATGGAGATTCAGGGATACTATACTTGGACTTCCTCTTCCCTAAATTAATGTCAGGTTCAACATCATTTTTGACACCCTTTATGACCAAAGCTCCAGCCTTTGGTTGACTGACAAAGTCATCATCATCAGAATTCACTACATCCACCTTCTCTAACTTCTTTTTCTTTTTCCTGTTACATGAACAATAAATACTCAACCGAATTGCAAACCTTAATATCTGCATACACATAACAAAAATAGTAGATAATATACCGTGGCAAATCATCTTTTTCATCCTCCAAACTTGGACGATTGACAACAACATCTACAACTGGAAAGCCAAGTTCAAACAACATATCCAGTCTTGGATCTTCCCCCTCAATCTCCCACATATCTGTATCATCATTCTCCTGATGACCAACAACAATTTTTATGTCATCGGCCGTCAATTTATTAACAATGGCCTTAATATCACCATAACCGGGAAATTGCCTTCCCTTTGTGGACTTGGACACAAACTTGAGACACAAAGGAACATCTTCATCACTCACAACAGTTGCAAAAGGACTAGCAAACATCGGCATTGAATGAAAAGCCAAGATCTGCAGGAGTCACACAAATTAATATTAATTGAAAAATGCCTAAACAATCAAATAATAAATACATATACAATCATAACCTGCAGAGCTAGTGAAAATCCACCGATGTTGTACCCTCCACTTGCCCTACTCTTAGCTGGATCACAAGACTGTAAATATCTCTTTGTTTGCAAATAAGCATACCTACCCCATGAATATGATTCAGAAAGCTCCAAATTGCTCACAAGATTAATGGTGTGTTGATTCACCATTGTCTTCTTATCCTTATCCTTATTCACCAAGACACCTTCAATAAATATAATTGAAGTCATCTTGTATTTATAAGGTGAATCTTCCGGCTCCTTCATAAATAACTCTTCCAAGCGGATATTTGTACATCTCTCATGTCCCACAACATCTATCATATCAACCGGCTTCATATTATCTACATTGTTAGGTTGGTCATCACTACACAACACGAGCAATTAAATCAATATATGTTAAAATAACAACATAAGTCTTGGAAATAAATTTGGCAACTTGAACCTCATACACAAATCTAGATTCATATACCTAAACACACAAAATTTGCAAAATACATATACACAAATGACAAATCTGGCAACTTGAACCTCATACACAAATCTAGGTACAAAGCTAATCACACAAAAATTGCCAAAAACACATTCAATACTACAACACATCAAATTAACACAACTAAAACAGATAATCCATAACAATCAACACATGAACGCAAAAACATCCAAATAATACATCACTAAACAGAATCATACATACACAACCAAGAAAATTGAACAAAACAAATATTCACCAAAACAGAAAATACAATGTGATTGAAAACCAAATGTACCTCCTTCGATGTACCAGCCGTTTTTTCATTTATCAATACCCTTCGTTTTCTTTGAAGACATTAATTTGATTTTCACCATTGAATCTACATACCAAATAAACCAAATCCATACCAATTGTCAAAAACCTTTAATACACAACATCGACATAGACTATTTCGGTTATCTATGGTTTTACCAACGAAATTTGAAAACACTTTAACACTATATTAAAACAAAATACCTTTTTCGGATTCAAGAACGATGTGAGAGAAGTTAATAGCACTGATTTTGCAAAAACCCGGCAACATATTGTATTAAAGACGACTCCTCCTTGCCTTCGTTCCGATTTCGAACTCCAAACGGCAGATAGAGATGAAGATGAAGAAGAAATAAAGTATTAATGAGCCAAATCTACAACAACAACTAAGAATCGGCCATAGAAAGATGAAGAATCAAGATGACGAAGCAAAGAGAAGACGGAGATTCAAAATCGCCGGTTAGGGCTTTTGGAAAGAAGCCAAAAAGACGGGTGAGAAAGGAAAACCGAAAAGACGCGGGATGTGATTTGCTCCGATTTTTACGGCTAATTAAAGATATGGAATATATTTCTGCATGCTCAATATTTACGTTATTGCCACCGATTATCAAATAACCCCAAACTGCCCTCTTATTATCCCCATTTGTTACCCTTTATTTTAACTACGAAATAATTAGGAGCCTATTTTGTAATCGGTTTACAAAAAGGACTTCTCTACCTCATTATTCTCAACTTACTTTTAAAAATTACCATAAGTTACAATATATTACCTTTAGAATAAAAGAAAAAGAAAGAAGTAGGTAAGATAACCAATAAAAAAATAGCTAATTGAGAAAGAATTAGGTTGGATATCCAATCAAAAATAGCTTATAGACTGTCAACAAGATTTTTTGATAGATATGAGGTTCTCAACAAACTTTCTTGACAATCTAGTGGTTGTCAACAAGCCTTCTTGACGGTCTAGAGGTTGCCGACAAGTCTTTTTTTTACAACATCTCGAATGTCAACATGACTTCTTGACAATCACCAAACAAACAAAAATCATCTATATTCAAGACTGAGAATAGAATATACAATAGACTTAGATATGTATATATGAACAAAACCATATATATTCAAGATTCAATCATTAAAAAAAATCTATTATAATCAAATGTGTATAACAAAGAGTTGATAACAACAATGCCTCTACAATCTTCACATGGACTTGCTATCAAACTTTATACCGAAAGTGTTGATTAACATCAATTGAACTTAAACTGTATTCATTAAAAAATGGTAGCAATTAAGAGTTGTTTGTGATCAAATTGTACCCATCACTGGGATGGTATTGAACTCTTTAACAAAATTGTGTTAAAGAATGAGCTTGTACAAGGGCAGCAATGCAACAAAAATTTGTGTTTACGATCAAATTGTTGATCTACAACTAATGCAAGTTCAATATGAATCAGATGAATAAGTTCCGTAGATTGATTTCTATATAAGCAAACATGTCGGTAATTACATATGAACCTCCATTTTCAATTTCAACACGATTTATTGACAAAAGATCTTGGTTTTGAGCTCTTAGGGTATGTTTTGGGCCCTATGAGCCAGTCATGAGCTGTATGCTCAGATAGTAGCGAACCTCCAATAATCTAACACTCCCCCGGCTCTTAAGATGGAGATGTGATTCAACAACTTTAAACTTGAACAATGAAAATCGAAGAGATGAATTGAGAACTTGATGGACCACCTCCCTTCACTATGTTGGCGTCGATATGGCGCCAATAGGTTGGGCCCTAGTACACGGGTAGATTAGCGTCCTAGGGTCGGTTTTGGGCCGTAGATAGCAGGTTGATTAGCGTCTTTAGGGTAAGTTTTGGGCCCTAGGACGCAGGTTGATTAGCGTTCTAGGATAAGTTTTGAGCCCTAGGACACAATTTGATTAGCGTCCTAGGATAAGATTTGTGTCCTAGGATGCATGTTGATTAGCGTCCTAGGGTAGGTTATGGATCCTAGAACCCATATTGGTTAACATCCTAGGTATGTATGAGCGAAAGGATGTTATGAGGAATTGGTGAACCTCCCTCCCTTCTTTGCTCCTTGTTTTATTTGCGATAATAACACACCGATAGGGGTTTGAGCGAAGAGATACTACGAGGTCTTGATGGACCTCCCTCTCTTCTTTGAAGGTAGAAGTCGGCTCTAGGACACTGGTAGATTGGCGTGGTAGCCGTTGCTGCCATCGCCAGAGGTGATGACGGCGTGGCTAGGGTTTGTGCCTTAGGGTTTTTTAGGCGGAAGCATGTTTAGGGATCGTATACTCCAATACCATGTAAATATTTGTGAATTAAATACTTGATTTATTCATTGATCGGGCAAAATATTTATAACAAGAGTAATTTGCAAGGTAAAAAAAATAAGATAAAGATAAACTAACAAATAACGGGATAAGCCCAAAGATAAAGATAAACTAACAAATAAAGAAATAAGCTCAAATATAAGGCCAATGTATGACACAATAATCTAACAATACCTTTAACTCGGACACCTTGATTACAGAGAAACATTCCAAGACTTCCACTTCGCACATTCTGATAATTAACACCGCCGCTACCGTTATCGCATCCACCACGTTGCCACCCGTCCTAAAGAATGCTCTTCGGGCCACCAACATAACCAATTTCAGCGAGGAAAAAGAAATCGCCGAGGAAGAGGAAGAAGCGTTGAGGGATGTGAAAGTCGGATGGAAATTGCCGAAGGAGAGAATTGCAATCGTGTTTTGTAAAGAGAGAGAGAAAAACTAGGTTTTTATATCGGTTAGAAACCAAAAGTATAAAAGTGTGTGGTTAGTTTTGCATATAATAACTTAATTAGGTTATTTTTAAAATTTCTCTGAACAATGTATTTTTTAATAATAATAGTTATAAAATACATAATTAAAAATGTATATTTAACACTAAGTTTTAAAAAAGTATGCGTGCAAAGCACAATAATTATTTTACATCTATCTTAAACGAACTCATATATTTTCTTTAAAAATCTCTCTAATTTCGCACCTGAAGTACAAAATTAGTGTTTAATTAATTCCGCACTTGAGGCCCGAAAGCGAAATTGGTTCGGCAAATGAGGCCTGAAAGTGAAATTGGGTTTAATCAATTCCGCATATGGGCCCCGAATAAAATTTTGGGTTTGATTTGATTCCGCGCTTGGGCCGTGAAATCGAAGTGAGGTTTAATCAATTTCGCACTTGAACCACAAAACCGAAATTGAATTTTGATAAATTCTGCAATTAACCCCAAATGGAGAAAAAAATTATAATGACGAATTTGATTCTGCACCCAAAGTCCGAAATTGAGTAATTTTCATAAATAAAATATATAGGTACGTGAGTATGTTTAACATATCCCTTAATTTAAGGCTCATCTTCGAGAAATAAAAATGTAGAAAGTAATTGTGGTTTTTGTCATATAATTATTTTATCTATTTCATTTCATGAAAAAAAAATATTTTATCTTTTATTATTGTTGCCTGCATTTTATGGCTAGCATGGTTATCCTCTAGAATTGGAAGATTTTAATTTCAAGTCTATTATTATTATTGTTATTATTATTATTATATTACTTATTTTTTGAAAAAAAATATATCCCAAGTGCTGATTATATTATGAGTGATGAGTTGTAAGAAGTATATCAATATAATATACGCATTGAATTGAAATAATCAAATTCATGATATTTTACATATTAATTTAGAAGCGAAAATAAAGCTGGAAGTGAGAGAAAAATAAAATAAAATGGTACTAAACACGTAGCTATCACAGATGGCTGGTTTCGAACTGATCTTTTCCTCAATTTGGATGATAACATATTAATGCATAGTTGAGACTTTTAACTGATAAACAAATTATAATTTTATCAATTAAATAATGTAATAAGGACGTTATCATTTTATTAAATGGATAGTGCTTGTCAGTTATCTGTTGGATATTAAGGATAAGTTCGAACGTCCATAGCCATTCCTAGGAGTAAAAATCCAAATTATAAATTAGTTATAATAAATTCGTAAAAGTCATAGTTTAATTAGTTTGTAATTTGATCAATAAATTTAATAAAAAATTTAGTTAATTAACTGATTGATTAATAATTCATGAATTAGGGTCGGCAAAGCATACGTTTTATATGACCTGGCTTTGCTTATAATGTATTTAATGTTTGATGGATTTTATTGAGTCCAAACTAGTATAGTGTTTGAGTTTTGTAAGATTTTAGTTTAGAGTTTCTCCATGACTCCATGTTCACGTGCGGAGCATAACTTCTTGTGTGGAATAACCGAACATTTTTCACCGTCGATACATTTAATTCAACGGTTCAAATTAGTGTATGCTTATTTAATGATTCTTTTAAAAATTTGAAACAATGCCATATCATTTCGTAGTTATATGAAATTCAGACGTCAATTTTGTCATTCGAAAATCTGTTTTACAATGTTGATACGCGGTGACAATTTGTAATTTTTAGAAGGTGTAGTGAGAACCTTTGTTATTTTACTAGTTAAAAGTGTTTGTTTTAATAATTCATAATTTTGCTCTATTAGTTCAAAATGTTAGTTGTAATGATTCATGTCTTTTTACACTTTTTCGTTCAAACTTTTTTTTTACATTTCATTCAAATTTTGTTTTGTTAGTTCAAATTATACTGTAATAATAATTCATACATTTACTTCAGTTTTTCTAACGGCCCGTTGATTGAATTGATCAAACTGTTCAGATTAGTCAACGGCATTTAATGATGAGTAATGTTAATCGGGCGGACAAAACTTACTATTGGCACGGGGCGGATGCGCATTCCGACTGCGTCAGAACCAAAATTAAGCGCAGTTGGAATCCGCATCCTCCCCAAGCCCTATTTAGGGCAAGGCGGATGCACTTCCTCTTTCTGCCGCAAACTAATCTTCTTCTCTCCCGCGAATCGCTGGCGATTTAAAGCTGCATATCTCGATTTCCCGTCTCAGATTTCGGACCATGGCTCGGGATTCGGATTCTAAACAATATGGAGTTGGAAGAAGCCTACAAGATCGGGTTAAGGTCAGTTTTTATCGTTTTTATGATTTCGTTGATTTTAGGCTTGAAATTTGTTAGTTTAGGAAGATTCGGTTAGTTTAGGAAGAATTGGAATTGGATCTTTTACGAACTTTAGTTTTTTAGAGAATCCGGTTTGTACTGAATTTCTATTCTAGATACCTTGAGACTTACCCGGTAATAGGTAGTTAGATTGGAACTATATGATCTTGAGACTTATCCGATAATAGATCATCACTGGAGAAATGTTCATTCATATTGCTTTTCTTATCAATGCTTTACCATTTGTCTTGAGTCCAATTGTTATAAACAATGATCTTGAACCCTTGGAATCCATTTTTCCCTATTATTTGATTATCTTTGTTTGTTTGTTTTATAAATTGTTTTTGATTGAATTTGATATTCATTTACAAGACCCAATTAAGAAAGAAAAAGGACCTTTATACATATGAATGCTAATAGGGCCGAATAACTGTAGCGGTGGTACTCCAGTAGGATCTTCTTGCTCCGCTGCGAACAGGGCCGAATAACTGTAGTGAAGTACTAGGAGCCACATTGAAGCCAAACCCTAATCCCTTTCCTGGAATCACGGATCTCGGCTGCCCATTTTCCCCATGGCCTCTGTCTAATCCCTCTGAACTGCGTCTTCCTCAGTTTTTTGTTTGGCTTATCCACATGCTCACCACCTATTCGACAGAATTACCTAGTGAGGTAAACATTGCTTTACAAACTCCACATAAGAAGAGGATGGACATTTGAAATTAAGCTTCACTTACTAGGAGGTTTATGTAATCAAAATGGAGAATGTTTTTATTTGTGTTTGAAAACTGGGTGTTTGTGGAAGAAGAGGATGGGCAATTGAATTTGAACTAGAGAAGGATTGGAATTTGGAGGAATAGCTTGGAGGGATCAGCGTATATATAGAATTGGAGGCAGTGCCAACCAAATGTTTGTTACAATGCTCAAATGAATAATTTCATTGTTATCTGAAGGTGAGGTGAGGTTTCAAATGTCGACAGAGGGCAATGGCATTCTTCATTGTCCACTTAGACCTTTTCACGGGTGTGGAGGTGGTAGGGAGGGAAGTAGAGGTTTTGCTTTCTTGCTTAGTCATCTAAAAAGACAACACCTCGGTGCAGTTGAACGCAAGAATGAGATTCGAGGCATCCTTGAGTGTGACTTGGATGTTTTTGTGGCTTTTATGGAGGTGTTGACGGTTCTCAAGATGTGGTTGTGTGGCCGATGTATGTGTCTTCATGCTTTGAGTCGTGAATGTCGTCACTCTGATGGTTCTGCTCTTGCTTTTGGTCAAGATGGTGGATACGTTGTGGGTATCTCGAGGCCGGTTATGGAAATCTTAGAGCCGATTGTTGGAGATCAGGTCGTGGCTGATGGTGGGGGTATGGTGTTTGATGTAGATCTGTTGGAGAGGGTTATGTGTGTTCCTATTTCTACGGTAAAAAGCATTCCTCATAGTTGTCATCTTAGTCTCTCTCAAGCGTTGTTGGGCGCTCTTCTGAAGGTGGTTGCTGAGACAAGGTGTGCAACTGCTTGGGTTTTGCTGTTCTTGCTTCCTCGGTATACGTTGCAGGTGTTCAGGCCTTTGAACATGCGAGATAAAAGATCGGGAATTAGAAAGTCGATACAACATCAACGGATTTTACAGGCCCTGTCTACTTGGGGAGAGGTTGAGGGTGCTTCGAGCCTAGTGCGGACGTTGTTAGACGGTTCTGATCATAGGCCTTTTGTGAGGGTGGATTGTGACTCTGGGGGTGGAGATGATCTATCCAAGAACCCTAATATCATGCAATGCCTACGTAAGGTTTCAGATGGACATTTTACAGCTGTTGTTAAGGTTGTGTGTTCTTTTGGAGTTGCTCCTTATAGCGTTGAGACTTTGAGGGTGTTAGAGGCTAAGAACCCATACAAACCTCCTCCTTATAAGCCTTGCACTACCTTTCTTGAACCATCCCTTGTTGTTGATGTCTATTTGACTTTTAAATGAGTTAAGTCCTTTCCCAAGGGTACTTCATGTGGTAGAGACGGCTTGAGGGCACAACACATCTTAAATGCCATGTGTGGTGAGGGTTCTGCGGTTTCCACGAGTCTTTTGAGAGCGATTACCTTAGTGGTTAATTTGTGGTTGGGAGGTAGGTGCCCGTTGAGTTTAGTTGAGTTTGTGGCTTCGGCTCCTCTTACACCGTTGCTGAAGCCTGACAATGGGGTTCGACCCATTGTAGTGGGTACTGTATGGAGACGGTTGGTGTCTAAAGTAGCCATGAAGGAGTGTGTAAAGATATGAGAGAATATCTTGGAGATTTTCACTTTGGAGCCCGTGTTTCAGGTGGTGCAGAGGCTATTTTGCACAATGCTAATAGGCTTTTGCGTGAGCGTTATGACGATGGTTCCTTTGCTATGTTGACAGTGGAATATTCTAATGCCTTCAACCTAGTTCACATGTCTGTTTTGCTTAGGGAGGTTAGAGAGAGATGTCCATCTATCCCTATATGGGTTGATTTCTTATATGGTCAGGCTTCTCGGTTATATCTTGGAGATGAATGCATTTGGTCGGCTACTGGTGTGCAGCAAGGGGACCCTCTGGGGCCACTCCTTTTTTCTCTTGTCTTGCACCCGCTTCTGCATAGGATCAGGGACAGTTGCAAGCCTCTCCTTCACGCTTGGTATCTGGATGATGGTACGATTATTGTTCGGTCCATGAAAGTGGCTAGAGTTCTTGATATCATTCGACAGTTTGGTCCGGGTTTAGGGCTCGAGTTGAATATTCGCAAAACTGAGCTCTTTTGGCCTTCGTGTGATGGGTCGAAACTTATAGATGAACTATTCCCACAAGACATTGCAAGGCCGGCGATAGGAGTTAAGTTGTTGGGAGGGGCAGTGAGTAGAGACGTGGGGTTTATTAGAGAGCTTGTCATGAAGAGAGCGGTTAAGGCATTTGAGTTGATGCATCTTCTTCCACAGTTGAGGGACCCACAGAGTGAGCTTCTCCTACTTCGTTCTTGTATGGGTGTTTCTAAGATGTATTTTGGCTTGAGGACTTGTCATCCGGAGCATTGGGAGAGTGCAACAGCTTATTTTGATAATGGGCTTCATGGATCGGTAGAGGATATTGTGGTGTGTGGAGGCCCTTTCTTTGGAGATCTACAGTGGCGGCTTGCTTCTTTGCCCCTTCGGTTTGGGGGTCTTGGGATTTACTCTGTATGGAGGCTTCCTCTTTTGCGTTTGTGGCCTCCAAGGCCTAGTCTTGGGACCTTCAGGACCACATTTTGCGGGACAGTGGAGTTGTGGATATATAAGCTTTGAGTTTTGTGGAGCTTTGGGCAATTTTCAGGCTTCTATTCATGATTTTGATCTTTCTGTTTTTACAGTCAAGAATATCGTCCCCCGTAAAGCCCAAAAGGTTTTGGCGAGTGCTCTTTTCAGTAAGATTGTATAGGAGATGGAAGTTTCCTTCAATTTGACCTCGAGACAAAAAGCGGTTTTTAAGTGCCTTCAATCAGCGCATAGCCAAGATTTCCTTCTTGTCATACCCATTGATGGGCTTGGGCAGTGTATGTCCCCGGTTGAGTATCGCTCGGTCCTTAGGTATCGCCAGATGATTCAACTTTATCCGGTTGATGGGACTTGTCCTATGCCCAACTGTCGTATGCATTTAGATGTTTTTGGGGAGCATGTTGTTCATTGTAAAGAGCTTCCTGGCTTCAAATGTAAACATGATCTTGTCCGTGATGTTTTATACGACATGTTTAGGAGAGCGGGGGTTTCGTTTAAGAAGGGGTGCCTGTGACCTTCTTGACAGATCCACGTGAGGGAAGATCCACGTTGAAGCCGGCGGACGTCTTAGTGTTTGGATGGATGAGTGGAAAGCATGCTTGTATTGATGTGACAGGGGTTTCCCCATTGGTTAGTTTAGGGCAATGGGCCTTTTGTGTGGGTAAGGCGACGCTTAATGCACCTTCTGTGAAGGTAGCTAAACATGAGAGGGCTTGTGTCAAAAACCAACATATGTTTCTTCCGTTCGCTTTTGAAACTTTTGGTTTTCTTGCGCCCGATTGTTGTGGTTCTTAAGAAGGTGCAACGGGTCTTATACGGTAACGTTATGTCTCCTAGATCATCAAATGTTGTTTTAGAAGAATTGTTTTGCAATTCAAAAAGGGTTGAAGCGCGCAGCTTGTTGTCCGTCTCCCCTCTAGCTCAATGAAATTAATTTTTAAAGTTATGGGACTAATGGAATTGATTGAGGTCGATTTTGTATTACGAGCACCCTAAAAACTCTTCAAAAATATGAATC
This sequence comes from Fagopyrum tataricum, assembly GCA_002319775.1. Classification (NCBI taxonomy): domain Eukaryota; kingdom Viridiplantae; phylum Streptophyta; class Magnoliopsida; order Caryophyllales; family Polygonaceae; genus Fagopyrum; species Fagopyrum tataricum. The sequence goes on from CM008283.1 coordinate 46,493,053, forward strand.
TTCTTTCCCTTACTTTTCCTTCTATTTCTTAGTCTAGATTTACACTATCTTTGATCATAATTGCAAATTGAACCACCATAGTCCTTGTGTTCGACCTTGGAATACTTACTCTACTTCGTATGATCCATACACTGTGAGTTCAATACTTATTTGGATGATTTATTCCAAGTTCAAATTTTAAAATTACACCTCCCGTGTTTTCCAAGCGTGCGAGTCTTTGTCACTGTTGACACGGATTTGTAGGCTGCAAATTAGCGAACAAATATGTTACTTAAATTCAACAAGTATTGGTCTTCTATTAACGAAATTTTAGTTGTAGATGTTGGCTTAGATCCTCGAAACAAGTTAGCTTGTGTGACTTTCTACTCAAGGAGATATATGGTGAATTGTGAGAAGTTGAGGTTGATAGGGTTAGAGCATTAATGGAAAGTCTTATGTTTGGACATAAAGATAATAATTGCTCAAGTGATAAGGATTGCGCTCCGAGTTCTATTTTGCTTGCAAAGCGGCAACAATCTAATGACTCTACCAATGAAAACACCTATATCTCTTACAAGTAGAGCTACTCGTTGGAACATGATTAGTAGTTCTACCAATAAGGATAATGTGATATCCATGAAGACTGAATCAGAACTTTATTTGGAAGATCGTTGAAGCTCTCCTACTGTTGAATTTGACGTTCTTCAATATTGGAAGATTTCTAACAATTTTCCTACATTACGTAAGGTTGTTGGGGACATTCTAGCAATTCTTGCTTCTACTGTTGCTTCCGAGAGTGCATTCAATTTAGATGGTAGGTTGGTGAGCGTACATCGTTTCTAAGCTTCATTCTAATACCGTGGAAGCACTTTCATGCTTACAAAATTGGACACTTGATGACGGATTGACAAGGTAATGCTTTTAAATTTATGTATTTTATATTTAAGTTCATCTAATCTTTTTTTAATCTTCTTTGTAACAATTTTTGGTGTGTACAGGGTTATCTATAAATGATCCTCAAGCATGTGGTTCATTTAGTGACGATGAAGAATTTGTAGAAGAAATTCCTTTGACTACGAATCTTTAAGGATATACTTTTTTGTTACTTACACATACAAACTCATAGTTTTTTTAATCGTAATAAGTATCTTATTGTCATATTTTATCATAGGAACTCTCCTTTACTAAAGAAGATGAGCCGATGAGTCGGAAGAGCATGTCACATTCATAATTCTAATGGGAGTTGAAGATACTTTTGTGAAATATTGTTTGGTTATCTACTATATAATACTAAAATAGAAGTGAATATGTTCACGTGTCGTCCTCACATTAAGCCACATCGGATTTTGCCACATGTCGTCACCATATTAAGCCACGGAGGATATTTCACGTGTCATTCTATAAAATATCGTATATTTGGATAATTTTGATTCTCACATATTATTTTCAAATTCAACTTGCATACTCCTTAATTACAACATTTAATAATCTTATATTAAGACAAATGCTCTTTTTATATAATAAACTGATATTATATTTTTTATCTCCAATTTTTGATGAAAAACTTGGAGATTTTCACAATTTTAGTTCTAATTGTTTTTTTTTATTCAAAACTATACATACACACGCATTGTAAACGATGCAATTTTGATTAACATAAAAATTTTTTATTTATTCATCTTGATATTATTTAATTATAATTTCTTAGTTTTTTATATTTATTTGTTTCTTATTTTACATCACAAGATATATTAAACTATTGTTATTTATATCAAAATTTTATTTATGATGATAAAAAATATCAGTTCAATTTTTACGATACCCGTGAAAGTCACGGGTACTAAACTAGTTATTTATTTTTGCAACTTCATAAGTTTTTTTTTTTTAATGTTTTGAGCTATGTAAGAGATTCCTGGTTTAGGTTTTCATTTCGACTATGCTAGGAGTAAAGACTACATGGATCGAATGGGTTATTTTTTTTAGCTCACACAAGTTCACTTTGTTTAAAACTATGCTTTAATTAGCAAAAAAAAAAGGGTTATACTTCACTGGAAAAAAAAAAATTAACCCACCCATCCACCGACGGATACGGGTCGGGTGATGGAATGGTTCACCCACCACCATCCGACCCATTGTCATCCCTAATACCAATCCCAACACCATTAACCATAAGATACGTTCGTCATGCCATTGCATAGGAATATCAAAAGATTCGCGCCCGAGTTGGGTAGTCGTAATAGGCTCATATGTGACAAAATCCAGTCCACTTTTCATTATGAGACATCTGTAAAACACATACCACGTTCCATTAGCAAGAACCCGTAAAATTTCTCTTTTATTCCCAAACCTAACCATAAAATATCCATTAACTAGGTCCATCATACGAATGTTAGATCCAGATTCCACAAAGAACGAATCTTTCGCTCCGCTCCATCACCAGAAAATGTGATAGGGTAACCGAGCACCTTGAAAACTATAGAATTCTTCTAGGTTGCCCAATCCCTCGTCAACGAAATACCGCTATCTAAATCGATGAAGAGCATCGTCAAATCAAAATCTAAATTGGTGAAGAGCACAAGGCAGAAGGAATAGAGTTGGAGGAAGTACATTGGTTCTCTACACATGACCAAAAGAGGATAGAGATGTGAGCGAACAAGAAGGGCAATAAGGTCTTCATTTTAAGATCTAAACCTAAAACCTCATATCATTATTAAAGATTTCTAAAATCTGCTTTTGAAATCTGTTAAACTCTATTATAGAACTCTAATCGTATAATACAAATCTAATACTAAACACACATAAAAAAAATGTAAGTACTAATCAAAATCTAAAAAATAAATCTATTAAATCTATTACAACTAAAGAAGCTCTTAATCATTCTAAACTACTCGACACCTCTCAATTACATTTCTTCTCTTCTATAAATCTTCATATAAAATTGTCCTAAGTTTACAAAAAATTGATATCATACCTTTTTTGTAATTTTATATTTGTTTAATCTTCAATACAAGACGTTACAAAACATGCCCCTTACATATGGGTGAATAGTACTCATTCTGTAGAGAAGAATTATCTAGAGAAGAAGCGAATGTCAATGGTGTCAATATCAATCCAACGTTTATGCTGCGTGCATTTTATGGAAGATGACATTGCCCACGACAATTGTTATATACATTGGATTTGACAAACATTTATTGATTTTAAAAAAATATTTTTTTAAATTTAGCTGTAAGGAATAATAAAATGCATGCCACTGGTAATAAATACCAAAAACACTCATCTAAATTGTTTATAACTTGTGCAGACATGTTACAGTTTCTAAAGAATTAGAATCAATCTACGCCAGCCTTTTTAACGTAATATGGGAATGTAATGACATGATCTCCACCATGAGCAATAAGGGTTTAACAAGTCTCCTTCTTTAACATAAAACCCTATAAAAAGGATTGGGAATTGTTGCAAACATGCCAGGCTTGATTGAACTCCTAGCCCCATACTGAGGCCTTAACAGCATTTCAGCAACTATCGTTACTGTCTCAATATGGCGAACCAGGACAACAATCAAACACAACTCCATTGCTCCTATCTCCGAAACCGACCATGAATCGATTCTAGCTGCGATGTCATCGCCTCGACATGGCCTTTTCGATTTCACAGAGGTATTCTATTTCATTGCTATCATGCATTCAATGAAACTAAGGCCCTGGTTCGTATTCATATCTGAAATTAAATGCAGGTGGTGAAAGAGATTAGACAGCTTTACCAGATAGCATTCCCGTTAATCTTGGCCGGAATTCTAACGTACGCAGGTCGGCAATATCAACGCTTCTTCTTGGGTCGGCTCGCGGGACGCGACAGCTTAGCCGGAGGGTCACTGGCTCTCGGCTTTGCAAACATTACCGGATATTCTCTTCTCTCAGGACTTAGCAATGGGAATGGATGCAATTTCCTCTCAAGGCCATTGGAGCTCAAATGGCCACTAGTGGGTCATACTCTCCAACGTACCATACTCATTACTCTTTTATTCTGCTTCCCTATCTCCCTCCTCTGCTCTCGTCAACCCTATCCTCCTTCTCCTCAACCAGGACCCTACGGTTTCAGCAGTCGCCGCCGTTTACCTCAAATACTGCTTACGGATCTTTTATTGTCTCGCCCGTTCTTTACGCTCTTCGAATCTAACCTTCGTACACAGAAGATCACTCGACCTCTGATGGTCCGGTGCCGGAGTCTCTCTTGCTTTTCACGGACCATTGAATTACCCCTCGTAAATCAGTTGAATCTCGGCGTTAGAGGAGTGCAATGTGCGTTGTTTTCACGATTTGAACCACTTATTGACGATCGCTCATCTACTTGTTTGTACCCGCGGATTCACAAGAAGACGTGGGGTCAAGGATGTCACGTGAGCTGCTTAACTGGATGGCCAAAAATTCTTTCTCTCGCCATCCCAAATTGATATATATTATATCCTCCGTTTGCCTCGAGGTGGTGGTGGTACGAACTCCATGCATTATTCTGTCAGGCATTTGTCGAACGGTGAGGATGCAGTCGCGACTATGGGGCATTCTCATCCAAGCCAACCTCCTTAATCTACATTTCCCGTCTTCTTTAGCAAACGCTGTCTCAACCCGTGTCGGAAACGAGCTCGGCGCCGACATCCCGGCCGAGCGCGGCGGTCAGCGTCTGTAGCGCTATGCTGCCTCAATTATCACGAGCTTAGCAGCAATGACATTCGCGGTGACGATGAGGAATGTCTGGGGGATGAGTATCTTCACCGCTGATGAATCGGTGATTGCTTTAACGGCGGCGGCCGCATGCCTTTATTAGGTCCTCTGTGACGCTCGAAACTGCCCACAAACGACGTTGTGTGGCGCGCCTGAGGGAAGCGCACGCCGCCGAAAGCTCGGCGCTAACATAAACCTCGGCGCGTTTTATGAGTTGGCGCTGCCGGTAGCATTGGGCCTGGCTTTTGGATGGGAGAAGCTTTATTGGCCTTTGGATGGGCCTTTTAGCGCCCAAGCAGCCTCCTGCTCCTTTTTATGTCAGTTGTGACGATGAAGACCGATTGGGGACGCGAAGCTGAGAGGGCAAAGGAGCTCACCGGTGGCGACGACGCCGACGAGACGGACACGTTTATTAAACCGACCGAGGATTTAGAGTCAGGATGCTCCAGTGTATAGTTGACCTCAATTTTTTCTGGAATTTGTATTGTATAGTATAATTATATTTTAGGAGATAAATAAGCTGAAGTTGATCGACAATTTTGGGATGAGGGGTCTAAGAAAACAAAAGGACTTAGGGTTTTAATTGCGTGAATACTTTTTTTAATCTAATATTTGGTCCTCGAATGTATAAATCAAAGTCTTATTTAATGATAATTGCAGTATCTATAGCCCTTCATATTTCACCATTTGGTGGAAGGCGAAAAGGGTAGAGAAGGGATGTATTTGTGCTTAAATGGCTTGATGGATGCTGACTTGTAGGAGGGGGTGATTGATTGATTTGTGCTTAAATGGGTGGATGTAAGATTCCCCTATCCTATATTTTGTACGTCCCTCTAATTCAAAATAAACATATCAAAGACATTGGTAACTACACATTAAACAATTGGAAATAGTATATCTAATAATATGGAAATTAAAAGTCTCTTGAATGTTTGAGCTTGAAAGCAGTTAAATTGTTCATAACAAAGATATTAAATTCGAACCTAGATTTACATATCGTAGGCGGAACGTTTAGATAACATAAACACGGACACAACCGTTAACGACTTTTGAGAACTTCGAGTGGAAAGGAAAAGAGAGACGAGATACTCTCCATAATTCCACAAATTATCTTATTATGAAGGTTGATGATTGATCAAAATCCCAAGATACACTACACTAACACTACAATTTCATAGCCAAGTTAAACTATGAACTAGGAGAATTGGATGTGGCATACTCTCGTTAGGAAAGATAAGAATTTTGAGAGGAGCGGGACTACTCTTTTAGTTTTTCGGATATGCGGTATGAGATGAGAGAGATGTATTTTTATATAGGAGTTTGGCGATATTACGTTGGTAACTTGATGCGAGAAAAATTTAGTGTCCACATCCATACGAAGCGCACGGCAATAGCCGTTTAGTGATATGCTTAGTAGATTGCGCTAGTTATGGATAGGGTTTGTACAGCGGATTTGGATCATCCCAAAATATAATATTTGTAATCACCCCAACATAAAATTCGTAAGCCTTAAGTCTATATCCACAAAACAGGCCATGAATTGGAAGTCAGCTTGCCAAGCGATGGAGACTCGCCTCGGTTAAAAGTTTATCGACAATTCTATCTTTCAATCGGCTGATTTTTCATAAAATCAAAAAATTTCAATTGATTATGTTGAAACAAGCTTATTGGTCAGAAAAAGATATCAAAAGTAGAAGTGTGAGATTCATACCTAGAATGAAAGATAGAATTAAGGGTCTTATCGGGTTGATCGAAGGTCGTTGTTTGGAAGTTGTCGCAAGAAAGAAAATGAGTATTGGGAGTGTCGAAGAAGGAAGATGTTGACGAAGAAGAACAAGAAATGAAATGGTGGCAGAACGAGCTAAGGTTTCCAGCCCTTATGTGAGTGTATATATATGGAAAGTGGAACCTGGTTTGGCGTGGTGAGCTCAGTCGTCCGAATAGTTGTGTTTGTTCGGCTGGCCAGTTTGATAAAAAACCAGACCAAAAGCACATAACATAATGTTGGTCCCTCCTTAATCAAGCCCATTTGATAAATGGGGTTATCCAATAAATTGCATACAAGTCCAATGGGCTAAGATCCAAAATAGGAGGAGTCCATTATGAAGAAAGATCTAGAGAAGAAGAGAAAGGATGGGAAGGATCTAGAGAAGATTAGTCTAGAACTAATCTAGATAATTCCTCCAAAATATTTTCTAGGAATTTATGTAATTCTAGAATTCTTTCCTCCCCCTATAACTAGGTAGAGAAGTTGTACATTTGCATCAACACACACAAAAAGTGAGAGCTCAAGAAAGCTAAACACAAGTTGTGAGAGTGCCCACAAAATCTTGTAGAATTCCTTCTCCACATAAATAAAATAAAAGTGAGTTTGTATCAATTAAGTCATTGACTTAATTAGCCCCATATTTCTCATCCTACCAACACGAAAGTGGGAGGTTTTTCCCAACAACTGGTACCAGAGCCAAGTTAGTCCGATCGATTTTAGCTCGTGCTGTCAAGATGGAGTCTACCGTCATTCACGATGGCGAGATGTTCAAACTCACGGCGGATAACTATCCCTACTGGAAGTGGATGATGGAGGATCACCTTTACTGCAAGGATTTGTACGAGCCCATCACTAGTGAGGATAAGCCCGAAGGGAAGAGCGAGAAGGAGTGGGAGCTTCTAAACCAGAAAGTTGTCGCTATGATCCGTAAGTACATCGACAAATCTTTATTTGAACACGTCTCAACGTATACAAATGCTTTTGAATTATGGACAAAGCTTGAGTCCATGATTCAAAAGAAAACGCCTCGTCATAAAGCCATTTTAGTCCGACGGTTGGTGAAGATGGAGTACAAGGATAACCAAAACATGATCGAGCACTTGAACAATTTCAAGGGGCTCGTAAATCAGCTAAATAAAGCTGGGATGAAACTCGAAGATGAGTTAAAAGCCCTTTTACTCCTTAGTTCCCTTCCAAAGAGTTGGGACACTCTCGCGGTTACTCTAAGTAACTCGGCCCCGGAAGGAAAGCTCACCATGGACACCGTTAGTGATAGCCTCCTTGGTGAATAAGTTAGAAGGAGAGAACGAGGCATGTCTACCCAATCTGAGGCAAATGTTATTGACAACCGGGGTAGAAGCAATGAACGTGGGCGCAATATGAACCGAAGCCGAGACCAGTCTCGAGGTCGGTCCAACTCACGCTCTAGGCCAACGTGTTACTATTGTGGAATGATAGGCCATACGAAATCAGAATGCCGATTTCTTAAGAAAGATCAGAAGGCCGACAACGTCAAGCCAGATCAAATTAACCCAACAAAGAGGCGAGAGGAAGAGAAGGGTACTACCGCCATGGCAGACGAAGGAGATGATCTATACCTCTTCGGAGAAGATAACTTCCTAAATATCGCCTCAGACGATAGCTCCTGGATTATAGATTCTGTTGCATCATTCCACGTCACTCCTCGTGAGAGTTTCTTCTCAACCTACCAAAGCAGTGATTTTGGTAATGTTAAGATGGGGAATCAAAACAGGAGCAAGATCGTTAGTATGGGAGATATCATCTTAGTATCAAATACGGGATGCAAACTAACCCTTAAGGATGTGAGGCATGTCCCTGATATGCGCCTCAACCTCATATCAGCCGGAAAGCTTGACGATCTTGGTCTAGTAAATCACTTTGGCGGTGGAAAGTGGAAGCTCATCAAAGGAAGCATCATAATGGCTCGAGGAAAGAAGGAAGGGTCGTTGTACGTCACACAAGCCAAGCTTTGTAAAGGAGAGGTCAACGTTGCAAGCGCGGACATGGAACTATGGCACCGAAGGCTTGGGCACATGAGTGAGAAGGGTCTTCACATACTAGCTCGGAGACAACTCCTCCCAAAGGTGCAAGGTAACCCTCTTGACCTGTGTGCTGATTGTTTAGCTGGTAAACAACATAGAGTTGCCTTTCAAACATCTTCTCAACCAAGAAGAAGGAAGAATATTCTAGATCTTGTGCACACGGATGTTTGCTCCATGTCCGAGAAATCCCTTGGTGGTGCGTCATATTTTGTCACCTTCATAGACGATCACTCAAGAAAGTTATGGGTGCACCTCCTAAAGACCAAAGACCAAGTTCTTGACGCATTCAAAGAGTTTGTTGCTCGGGTGGAACGAGAGACATGACAAAAGCTAAAGAGTGTCCGATCTGATAATGGCGGCGAGTATAGAGGTCCATTTGAGGCATACTGTAGATCTCATGGAATCAGGATGGAGAAGACACCACCTAAGACGCCATAACTAAATGGTCTTGTAGAGAGAATGAACCGAACCATTACAGAAAGAGTTCGGTGTATGTTATCGCACGCCAAATTACCCAAGTCATTCTGGGGAGAAGTTGTGAAGACCATCGCCGACATTGTCAACCTTACACCGTCCGTTCCCTTGAATAGAGACACCCCGGAGGAAGTTTGGTCAGGAAAGAATGTTAAATATGACCATCTAAAGGTGTTCGGGTGCAGGGCATTTGTTCACATACCCAAGGACGAACGTGCCAAGACCAAAGAATGCATCTACCTTGGCTCGCCTAGAGATGAACTCGGCTATCGGTTATGGGATCCGATCAACATCAAGATTGTTAGAAGCCGAGATGTGGTGTTCTTTGAAGATCAAACAGTTGAAGATATTCAACGTTCAGGGAAGCCAAGGACAAGAGTCAAAAGGAGCACACCAGACCCCGACCCTTCTCCAATACGACAAGACACTTCAAATGAAGCTACACCAAGAAATGAAGATGTTGAAGAGAGTGATCCTACTTCAGAGCATGGTGATGAAGAAATCCACCAAGCACCAGAAGGACAATCGAGCACTCCACTAGAGTCTCAACCGAGAAGGTCTTTGAGAGACAAACGACCATCTACACGATATACATCGGATGAATATGTGACCCTCACGGATGAGGGGGAGCCTCAAAGCTACAAGGAGGCCATGAATGACACCCACAAGAGTGAGTGGGTAAGAGCCATGCAAGATGAAATGGAATCCTTGCATGAAAACCACACATATGAGTTGGTTAAGCTACCAAATGGGAGACGAGCTTTGAAGAATAGATGGGTATACCGAGTTAAGACAGAGGATGGAAACTCAAAGCCCCGATACAAGGCTCGATTGGTCGTGAAAGGATTCCAGCAGAAGAAAGGCGTCGACTTTGAAGAGATATTCTCTCCAATAGTGAAGATGTCATCAATCCGAGTTGTTCTTGGTATAGCAGCTGCCCTAGACCTGGAGATCGAACAACTCGATGTCAAGACCGCCTTTCTCCACGAAGATCTCGAAGAGGATATATACATGGAGCAACCTGAAGGATTCAAAGAACCGGGCAAGGAGAATCTAGTTTGCCGACTAACAAAGAGTCTATATGGGCTAAAGCAGGCACCAAGGCAGTGGTACAAGAAGTTCGACTCTTTCATGGCAGATCATGACTTCAAGAAGAATCCATGTGACCCATGTGTCTTCATGAAGAGGTACACTAGCGGCGACTTTCTCCTACTCTTACTTTATGTCGATGACATGTTAATAGTAGGTCATGATCGTAACAAGATAGCTGCTCTAAAGAAAGATTTGAGCAAGAGCTTTTCCATGAAAGACTTAGGACCGGCAAAGCAAATTCTTGGGATGAAGATCACTCGTGATCGATCAAAGAAGATGTTATCGTTGTCCCAAGAAAGATACATCGCAAAGGTGCTAGAGATATTCAACATGCACCAAGCTCAATCGGTAAGCACACATCTTGCTACGCACTTTAAGTTAAGTTCAAAGAAATGCCCAACTAGTGAACAAGATAAGCGGGATATGGAAAAGATCCCCTATATGTCGGCAGTAGGCAACCTCATGTACGCCATGGTATGCACTAGGCCCGATATTGCCTATGCAGTTGGAGTAGTGAGTTGCTTCTTAGCAAATCCGGGAAAGGAACATTAGGCTGCGGTGAAATGGATCCTCTGATATCTACGAGTCACCACTAATAGGTGCCTATGCTTTAGAAATGAGAAGCCGATACTTCAAGGATACACAGATGCCGACTGGGCCGGTGATACTGATTCCAGGAAATCAACGTCGGGATATGTGATTACATTCGCAGGGGGAGCTGTTTCCTGGCAATCAAAGTTACAAAAGAGTGTTGCCTTGTCCACCACTGAAGCAGAATACATTGCAGCTACTAAGGCCTGCAAGGAGATGTTATGGATGAAGAACTTCTTGGTGGAATTGGGAGTAGAGCAAGATCGGTATATCTTGCAATGTGATAATCAAAGCACAATTCACCCAGCAAAGAATTCATCTCTTCACTCCCGCTCAAAACACATAGACATACGACATCATTGGATCCGAGAAGTTCTCGAAGAAAATATTCTGCAGTTTGACAAGGTGCACACGGACGAGAACTGGTCAGACATTATGACAAAGGTAATACCGACCAAGAAGTTTGAAGATTGTTGTCAAGGTACTGGCATCGTATCGCTTGATTAAGTCGTGAGGGGGAGAATTGTTGGTCCCTCCTTAATCAAGCCCATTTGATAAATGGGTTATCCAATAAATTGCATACAAGTCCAATGGGCTAAGATCCAAAATAGGAGGAGTCCATTATGAAGAAAGATCTAGAGAAGAAGAGAAAGGATGGGAAGGATCTAGAGAAGATTAGTCTAGAACTAATCTAGAATATTCCTCCAAAATATTTTATAGGAATTTGTGTAATTCTAGAATTCTCTCCTCCCCCTATAAATAGGTGGAGAAGTTGTACATTTGCATAAACACACACAAAAAGTGAGAGCTCAAGAAAGCTAAACACAAGTTGTGAGAGTGCCAACAAAATCTTGTAGAATTCCTTCTCCACATAAATAAAATAAAAGTGAGTTTGTATCAATTAAGTCATTGACTTAATTAGCCCCATATTTCTCATCCTACCAACATGAAAGTGGGAGGTTTTTCCCAACACATAATAATATTAATAATAAATAAAAAATAATAGTTGGATTGCCTCCCAATTAACGCTTTGTTTTAGGTGCGCAGCTATATACTGATCAAACATATCTTAGAGTGTTTTATTGATCTTCTTGGGTGTTGGATCTTTGTAGTATCGCTTCAATCTTTAATTTTCCCGTTCACTTTGAATTCTTCACCTATGGTTTTTCTTTTAGGTAATTGCTCCATGGGGTTGATATGATCAAATTGGTAAATCTGCTTCACCTAGATTTTAGTTTTCTTGAGAGAAGACGTAACTATTAGTTACAAAGTAAACCATTACCACCAATATTTATGTCTTTAGGTACTAGGTTTTTGTTATGCCATTTCTTAGTATGACCTTTGTAGATATGAGCATTTTTATAGTTCTCAATGTGAGAGCCCTTTTCTTTCGGACCGAGATCGGACCATAGCCGATATTGGCTTTGGCCGAGATTGGCCTTGCCCGCGGGCACGTATGCCGCCCCTGCGGGTTTCCGCCCCTGCGGCTCTGTGATCCGCCCCTGCGGCTTACGGCGGCTGCAACCGGTTTTGTTGACTCCTTTGACCCGTGCTTTACCTTCTTACCTTTACCTTCCCTTACCTTGCTGAGCAAGGGTTTCACTTCTTCACTTCACTTCTCCAGCTCCCTACGTCCTTCTTGCTTCTCCTTCATTCCCTTTGATCTTGTTCTTGATCTTTCTCTTGAATTGGAAGAGCTTGTGTGTTGTTGTGGGTGTTGATGTTAGTGTGCACGTTTGCTGAGCTTGTGATGCCAGTTGAAATAAGGAGTGTGATCTTGTCTTGCCTATACCAGCTGTAAGGGTGAGTTCCTTGCTTCTTCATCCTTCCTTCCTTTCTTTCTTTCTTGTTCTTCAATCTTTCTAGCTTAGGATTAGATGTATGCTAAGAGTGTTGATGTTGGAATGTGTTTTGATGTGTATGTGTATGAATCTGGAAGAGTATAGACGTGATTTGATCACGTGAAGAACCGAAGAGAAGCCGGGAAGCTGCCTTCTGCACTGTCGCCGCCCCGCGGCCAAGAGCCACCGCCTCCGCGGCTACCGTGCCACAGCGCCTGCGTCGTGCCAGCGGCGTGCCTGTGCTTGCCTGCGTTCTGTGTCACCGCCCCTGCGGCTTCTACCTTCCGCGCCTGCGGGTGACCTCTTCCGCCCCTACGGTCTTAATTCACGCAAGTGCGTGTTGTCCCGGAACTACTTATAGTCAAGTAGTTTCCTTTCCTTTCTAGTATGAGGGAACTAGTATCATGCTAGGATTCGGATGATGATGAGTATGGTGTAGTTATGCCGGTTACGGCTTTGAGGTTTACGAGTTGGAATTAATCCCTTATGGATCCCTTGGGTCTAGGTGTGACCCTTTGTGTGTGATAGGATTGTGATATATATATTTCTGTGTGCCTTGTATAGGCTGTGTTGTCCTCCAGTTGAAGTGGACGTTTATGGGTTTTGCTCGTAGCGAGATACTTCTGAGATTAAGGTAAGTCCATAGGACTTACTTAGCTACCATCCTTATATTGGATGTGTGCATGAGTGGTGTTTGTTATATGCTTTATAGCATGCTTCATGTTGGTCACCGACCTATGTTATATTGACCGCCCATTGTAGTGGTTGTGACAACTTACCCTTTCATCCCGTAGAGGAGTCTGGGAAGTTCTCTGTACGCTAGCTAGACTTGGTATACGGGAAAGGTAATGATACCACTCCTTATGGTATACGGGAAGGTGCGCTGATACCACTCCAGCTAGCTATTGCACGCAGAGGCGAGGATTATATTCCTCGTGTCACTTATTTTCATATACTGATTTATATACTCCTGTGTGTTTAACGTTATAAAGATAATAAGCCGGGTAAATGTGTGATATCATGTTGATGTGTTATTGTTTATATGATGTGTGGTTGTGCTCGTGCCTATCTTATATTTGTGTATGGTTAGCTAACGGTTTTATACCGTGTTGTAGATCCTTTGCAGGTTAGGAGAACTGCAGAGTGATCCGGAGGGGTGATCTTTTGAGGGTTCCGTACACAGGGCGTACTCGTGGGTTTTGGGTTATTTATATTGTACGGATTTATGGTTGACTTTTGTACTCAGCAGTAATGTGTATTACTTTTGATCAGTATATATATATACATCAGTTTTATGTTTTGTTTTAATCTATTAGTGTCTTGTTGTAAGATTCAGTGAAGTTGTTGTCACGCTAGGGCCAGGATCCATTGTGAGATCCTAGCCCAGTAGCACTCCGAGTCCTACGGATTTGGGGTGTTACACTCAATGCTCTTGTAAGTCCAGAAAGAACCTCAAACGAATCACATTTTGATTTGGTGTCATTTTATTGTTATGTCATTTTTGTGATGCCCAGTTCTCTGTATCATCCTTGTAGACGGTTTTGCTTTGATATCTATCTTTTTTCTCCATTACCCCTTTTGTATTGGGAAGGTAAGATAAAGCCCTTCAAAAGAACCTCAAACAAATCACCACCAAATCTTGAATCATCCTCGAATGATCAACGATTCGGCAATCTACTCTCAACACAACCCGTAGACGAGCTGCCAGTGTCCTAGCTCTACCCCTGTTGTACTTTCAACTAACAATAAACGAGGAAGCGGCAATTCTAAAAATAGTAGGAAACTGGACACCGTAGAAAAATATAAATAATACATCATTTTAAAGCTCTTGTTAAGATGAATTTATGTATAATAAGAAGAGATGCATACATATATGATCAATAACACATGAATGTGTCATTAGTTGTAAAAGTACCGAGAAATAAGAAAATTGGTTGCGTTAAATGATATTGAGGTAGTAGTCGTGAATGTTTTATTCATCTTGATAAATTAAGAAGAAAACAAAACGTAGCAGTCATAGATGTGTCTTGTTCATCTCTTTTGTATTCTTCCTTGAGTCTACATTGAGCCTCCATTCATATCATTGTTTGAATGTGTCCGACCCGTTTCTGATGTTGGTAAAGTCTTTTGACCTTATCCTCACTAGTTTGATCGCGTCTGCGAAGGTTCTGGGAGTTTTCAAGTTTCGAAAAGCTTTAAAGTTTTCGACATGAGCTGACACGGAAACGACAATGTCTAGAGGTTTCCGTGCTTCATAGATGATAACATACCATTCCATTGTAATAGAAGAAGGAGAAAAATAACGTGGACGGTAGAGATGAACAAATGGTAGTGAATCCAAGTTGAGACACGATTGCCAATACGTGTAAACGGAAGGCTTTGCATGAATGGGATGGGACACAAGCGGCCCAAAATATACACCCCATCAAACAGGTAGCCCATTGTAGGGAAACATTTTATTCACCCGATTGTCATTTATAATGTACAAAGGATATTTTAAGTTTCAAGTATGTTTCATCTAATAATGAATAAAAGAACAATTTCTGTACCCCAACATTTTCAAACCTCGGCCGGGAGGACTTCCCATTTAAGGTTGTGTAAAATTAGCCCGAACAGTGTATCCGAAAGTAACCGGCATTACAGTACATTTTAATATTACATATCCACATGGCAAGGCCCGGAGAGAAACCTCTCTTCCAGTATACGATCATGTACTTTGTCTTTATGAAAAATATTAAACGCTATTGAATTCTTTACCCGTTTGCTCGTGCTTCTTATGTATACGATCATGTACTTTGTCTTTATGCACGAAGAACACAATTGTTTACATATAACCATCATGTCTTTTTGTATTTCATGAACAAGTGCATCTTCTATAAGACAACGAAAGAAAGAACAAAACAAGAAATGAAAAACACAAACTTGAATTAAACGTTATTTCAGTAAATCAATTGGTACTAGTTCGAGTCATCATAGTAATAAACTCATCCATATCAATCAAACCATCTCCATCCTTATCAACACCTTTCACCATCCTCCTACAAGCCTCAACTCCGCACTCTCCAAACCCTCCGATTCTCCGCAGCACCTCCGCCAGCTCCTCAGCGCTGATCCTCCCATCTCCATCGATGTCAAAAACCGTAAACGCGCTTCTTATCTCAGCCATCCTCGCACCCGCATTCACCCCAACAAACTCCTCAAAGTCAATGAACCCGTCACCATCCTTATCCGCAACCTCGAACATCTTCCTGGATGTCACATCATCCTGGTGACCTGTCACAGACGTGGCCCTCACCGCCATCCTGTACTCGGCCAGCGAGATCTTTCCATCCTTGTTGGCGTCGTACCTGTCGAACACTTTCCTCATTTCCTCCCTGTTTGGTTGGACGAGGAAGGAGGACGAGGAGACTGCGGGTTTGGTCACTGATGCTTGTCGTTTTGGGTTGTATGAGTTTTTCTTTGAGTAGGGTTTTGGGAAGCTTAGGAAGCTGAAATTCGCCATCTCCGATTTTGTCATGTTATTTTCCTGTCTCATCACACACACACATATATATATATATATACTCAAATGGAACAATAAATATAACTTTGAAGCTTTTGGTTTATGTATGATTCTTGGTACGTGGCTTGAGCTTTCCATCATAAAACAATATAACTTAGATGATTCCTCTTTTTGGTGGCCAGGATGGAATATATTTAATACTTAAAATTATTAAATATCTCAATTTAAAAATTCTTATGATATAATTAAATAATAAGTACAATCGTACTCTAATCGTACTCTAATCGTACTCTATGATTACTATTTATATTTTATTAGATTAATACAAAGTTTAAATCATCTTTGTATAGATTTTTTTTCTTCTATTTATTCAAATAACTATACGGCCAAAAATATAAAATATGAGGTTTATATAAATCTAATAAAAATTAACAAATTTATGAATGATATTATAAAAACCTTATAAAAATGTATAAATCGTACAAAAATTTAAATTCAAATTAGTTAGTACTATGAGAGAAAATGCATAATATGTTCATTAATTTAAATATTAATTCAAGGTAAATTTATACTCCAACTTTACCGGTATCCAACTTTACCGGTATGAAATAACATATCACTTAAAAAATATTTTTCTAAATTTAATTCCATCCAAATTAATTTAAAAATAATATAGAAAATCGTATAATTTTTTATAAAATCCAAACGAGTATTAAGTTACTTATCACGTAGAAAACTAAAGGGATTTTTTAATTGAGTGAGGTAGCAGCTGGGGAATTTTCTGTCTAATGTGGAATGCAGCATCCACATTATCTTTCTATATGGAATCGAATAAAGGAGAAGGTATATGTACGTGTTTTTGGTCCAAATTCATATTCTTTTTTTTATTTTTTTATTGAGATGCAATTTTCCATTTGGTCTTAATTTACAAGCTAGTAGTATACGTTGTAAATTTGACATCTCCCAATATTCCTTGTGCGTTATAAGAACGCAGCTTGTATCTCAAGGAGCTGACCGTTCTTCCAAGCTTGCATCTGAAACTTCTTATTCGCTGTTTTTACACCCCTACAAACCTTTATTAATAATGATAAAGACCTATAAGTTAGTAAAACAAGGAAGAGATAGTTTTATATTTATAACCTGAAAATAATTCCCTAAAAAGCAACGAACCCACAGTGTATGGGTCAATTACAGTAAGGATAAGTAATCCAGGGTCGATCTCAGGGACTGAGAGGATTAAATTGCAGCAGTGATTATAAATAGAATAGATCTAAAATAAGAAGGGGGTTGGAAAAGATAAAGTAAATAAATCAAAAAGGTTTTTGAAAAGATTTTAAGGACTCGCAATCAATTGTCACTATTGAATTGTCAAAACAAACAAATAAAAAGGAAAAACAAAGATAATCAAATTAAAGGAAAGAAAATGGATTCCAAGGGTTCAAGATCATTGTTTATACATATAGATTCAGGAAGACTCAAAAGATATAAGGTAGAAAAGCTACAGGGATGAACGTTTCTAGGCTGATGATCTATTACCGGGTAAGTCTCAAGATCATCTAGTTCTAAACCAACTACCTATTACCAGGTAAGTCTCAAGGTAGAGAGGTAAGAAATTCTAAACAAACCAGACTACAAACTAAGGAAAAGGTAAACCATCACCGGGTAAGTCTCAGGTATTAACTACTTAGGAAGGAATCTAAGCACATTCAACCAATAAAGGATAAACATTTATTACCTATGATCAGTCTCTCATGTATCTATGAAGGAATATCACCGGGTAGGTCTCAATTCCAACTTAGGTTACTAGCTAGAAGGATTCTAATTAGATTCAAGTCCAAGCCAACCATTAGGATTTCAAGCAAGTCAAAGACCAAAACATAAAGCACAACATTCCATCATAATCCAATGCATACACAAATTTCTGTCAACATTGGAACCTCAAGGTTCTAGCCAATAACAATCATATCAAAGAAAGACAAATAAATAAATAACAAAGGGAATAAAAAGAACTTAACTTCAATAACTTAAAACCTTCAATCTTGACAAAACTCGAATCAAACAAGGTCTTCCAAACAAATCTCAAGAAAAAGTATGAATATTTGAACTAAACTTATGAAGAACAATGGAGAAGAAGAAGGGAAAGGAAGGGAGGCGGTTCCCCCCTATGGGGTAATCTAACCCTAAAAAGAGACTAAAATCGGACCCTTAGAAATAACCTAGAGCTTCCCTTTTATAGGCAACAATCTTACAAAGGACGGGCTGGGCCAAAACCGATCCAAAAATAAAATAAAATCGTCGAACAGAAAATCTCGGGCAGAAATATCGGCCGAGAACGGGCCAATCGGGACCGAGATTTGGCAACAGAAAGTTCAGCGCGTCAGCACATCGGGAATCTCGGCCGAGACCGAGAAATCTCGGCCGAGCTCGGACCATCTCGGCCGAGCTAGGGCAATCTCGGCCGAGCCAGGTGAATCTCGGCCGAGCTAGGGCCACCTCGGCCGAGCCAAGGAGAATCTCGGCCGAGCTAGGCCAAATCTCGGCCGAGATTTGGACCATCTCGGTCTGGTTTGACCGAGATCGGTCCATCTCGGTCCGAGACGCGGTCTTCTTCGTTCTTTCGCGCCTTTAGCTCGATTCCTCACATCTTTAGATCGATTCCTCGTGTCTTTAGCTCGATTCCTCGCCTTTCCCGTGCACGTAGCTCGCTCCAATGCGTCCACTTCGAGGCTTGATCCTCAGATACGTCGTTTTAGCTCCAAAATGTGCCAAATCACCTACAAAGCCACAAATAGTGTGTGTAGACATCTATTCTTGCAAAGTAGAACTAAACAAGCATAAATGGCATAAACTAAGACTAAAACATGAATGTGGAAAGGGAAAATCTAACTAAATGCATGAGTAAAACAGGTCGATAAATCATGTTATCACTTCTCTTATAGACACCGATGAAGAGAACAATCCTCCGAAATTTCGCACTTAAAAGTGCACAATCTTAGGGCATTCTGTCGGAAGAGACGTGTTAGAGATAATATTATTATTTATTGTTTTGTTATTATGTACTTGTCCTTAAGTCATATAAGGATACTTCTACGTCTATAAATTTATTACCGAGTAATGAGAAAACAAGTTTTCTGCTTACAAAAAATATACATGGTATCAAAGCAAATATCTTCTAAACATCAATTCTGCACAACATACAAAACCTGAAGTCAATGGTTGCCGCAACAAAATATAGCACCGCCGCCATCGTTCCCTATGCCACCGCTGCAACCCCTAGCACCACAACCCTAGAACCGCCGTTTGTTAACCTCCTTGACCATGACGGCATTAACATTGGCTTTAGTGCAAAGGCTTTTGCATGTAAGTTAGATGAAAAATTCCACATTGTCCATAATCATATACAATAGTTAATCCATGGCCCTCGTAATGTAGTCAAATGCACTCTTATTATTACTTCATTTTAATCCATTAAAATAGAGTTTAATAAGTCCAATCCCTAGTCTTACCCATTGGATATTTTTGTTTTCCTTCGTTGCTATGTAATTTTCTTGATATTGGTTTTGGATGTTATTACATCCCAGTCATGTATTTTGCTTATTATTATTTATTTGATATTATTTGTTCCTTGATTATTGAAAATGCACTGATTTTTCATGTACCATATATTTCACAATGTGACAGAATTTTCCCATTGTTTTGTTATCAAATTTGTTATGGATTATGGACATAATCTCTACCACTTTTTTTTTTCTTCCTGAAGTGTCCACATATATATTTGTTAGTAGGTCTTGAATTCTTATATCTTCGATGTTATTGATTGTATAAGAACATTTGACAAAGATGTCTTTGGCACTTTCATAGGGTTGGTGATACAAAATCTGGTGCATGGGGACAAGTACTTTTTGTGTCTCTAGATTTTTTTTGTCGGTAGTCCATCTAAGGATAGCTTCCACACAAAAAAGATATACTTTTGGAATGTCATTCAGGTTCTAGGTCCGGGCATTATCGTATGAAATATGCCTTTTTTTGGTGGTGTAGTAGTTGCAAGGCTGATTTGTTTGAAAGTCATCCTTTCTCGGAAGGTGCCTAGTATAATCTATCTAGAATGTTATCTTTCAGTAATAGGTATGAGTAAAATTTCCTCGATAATATATCGTATAAGGATTCTACTTAGGTTGTTATCTATCATGAGGTGATTCCACTCTCCATTCGTGATTAGTGTGCTTATAGTTTAATTTATTCTTGCTAAGTGCACATTTGGAGCATAGTTCTCAAATAGTTGTTCGAATATCCACTTGTCTTTCCATATATAGTTTCATGGTCTTTTCGTCTCCTACATTCCATCTAAATCCTTTCTGAAATTTTGGTCGGAGACTCATTAATCATTTCCATTGCCAAGACGTGTTTTTTCTTGTCTTGTAGTTCCATTGCAGGCTTCATATAAGGTATTTTCCTTTAATTATGTTAACCTATATGTCATATGGTTTTGACATTTTTATCCATAGGAGTTTCATTTGAAATATTTTGTTCATATCTTCTGTTTTTTTTAATTCTCGTGCCTTGTACTTCCTTGGGTTTGCCAAATTTATCCCAACTGATTAGGGGATGGTAGTTAGCTTTTTTTTCCCAAAAAAATTGTCTATTAATCTGATCTATTTTTGGTGAATGGAAGTTGGCAGCAAGAAACTTTGCATTACGAATTTCGGTTTTGTCTTTAGGTTATCTTTGATTAGGACATAACTCCCTTCTTAAGAAAGATAGTTTGCTTTCCATTTCGTGAGTTGTTGTCTTGATCTTGAAATAATATCCTCAAAGATAGCCTTATTTAATTTCCCATTAATAATTGGACATCCTAGATATTTTTCAAGTAGTGCTTGTACATATACCAAGTTTTGTTGAAGGGTTAGTCTAGTAATATTGTCAATATTAGCAGTAGTTTGGAACGATGATTTATTATAATTTACCTTTTTCATGAGAACTTGCGATAATTAGAAAGGATGCCAAGGACTTGGTTGCACGAAGTGGTAGATGCTTTGAAAAATATCATGATGTCATATGCAAGAGCAAGGAACATGATGATTGATTTTGCTCTTGTGATAGGAAATCCAATAATTTTGCGATGTTCTTTGCTTTCTTTCTGGATATTTCTTGTTAGGACTTCGGCTCTGATAACATGGTTTATTTCCCTAGTTTAGGCATGTATTTAGGTAGATTTTCCATTTCCGCATCCATGTTTAGGCCTTAGTTTGTGTCATTTATACTTGTTTTGTTCTACTTTGCAAGAATAGATGTCTACACACGCTATTTGTCTCTTTCTAGGTGATTTGGCGCGTTTAGGAGCTTAAACGACACATATGAGGATCAACCATAAGAGTGGATGCATTGGAGCGATCATTCGAGAAAAGAAAAGAGCGAGGAATTGAACCAAAGGCATGGAGAAAACTTTGGAGCCATCTCGGACCACTATATCGGTCGAGACTCATTTTATTCTTTTAATTCAGGGCGAGATTTACCAAGTCGGGAGCAATCTCAGGTGGTATCTCGGCCCGAGATTCCCACAAGGCCGACTGAGATTTCCACGCTGAAAAATGAAGAACAGAGCATAAAATCTCGGGCTTGATAATGCTTAAATCTCGGCCCGAGATTGGTACCTGAGATTCTTTCATGAGCGTTGTATTTTATTTTTCGGGCCTTTTTATTCAGCCCATGCCTTTTGGCAGGTGGTTGGGTATAAAAGGAAAGTCCGATTATTTTCCTAAGGGAGTCCAAAGTTTGTTTTAGAGAGAGAATTAGAATCCAATTAGAGAGATTGGAAACCTAGAATCGTCTTCTACCTTATTTCTTCTTCTTCTACCATTGACATTTTCATACGTTTAGAGAAAAAACTATTGAAACTTTGTTGTTCAATTCAGTTCTAATGCTGTTTGTGGTACCGATTTACTTCATTTGCTGGAAATTTCAAGTTATTAAAGTTGAGTTCTTTCATTTTTCTCTTTTGCATTTTCCATTTTATGAATTATTTATTTTTCTCCAATTTAATTGTTGATTTTGATATGATGATTGTTGGTCAGCACCTTCGTGATTCTAAGGTGGATAGAGATTTGTTTATGGCTTGGACTATGATGGATTAGGTTGTATGTTAGTTGTTGTTTGAATAGCTTGAAACCCTAATGGTTGATTTGGAATGAATCTAGTAGATTAACCATAGGTAATAGAGGTGAAAACCTCTATTGGATTGAATGTGTCAGATTACTAACTGAGTTAGGTAATTCTCGAGACTTACCCGGTAAGGGGTTACTTAGTCCTTAGTTAGAGAATCCGGTTTGTGCATAATTTCTGTCTCATATACCTTGAGACTTATCCGGTGATAGGTAGTTAGGATTGAAATTAGATGATCTTGACACTTACCCGACAATAGATTATCACTGAAGAAACATTCATCCCTATAGCTTTTCTACCATAGCTTTACGAGTTGTCCTGAGTCCAGTTGTCATAAACAATGATCTTGAACCCTTGGAATCCATTCTTCAATATATTTGATTATCTTTTGTTTGTTTGCTTTATTAAATTGTTTTTGATTGAAATTGATATTCAATTAAGAACACAACAAAAACCTTTCCAAAAATATGAATATTCTTTCCCTTATTCTTTCCTTCTATTTCTTAGTTTAGATTTACACTATGTTCGATTATTCCTTGCAAAATGAACCACCATAGTCCTTGTGTTCGAACTTGGAATACTTGCTCTACTTCGTACGATCCATACACTATGGGTTCGCTACTTATTGAGTGATTATTTACAAGTTGTAAATTTAAAACAAGCATATCGTGTCTTGTGAGCTTACTAATTGATATAATCGGGGCAATCTAGATCGAGGAGAAATTCAACTACACCTTCTTGGTTGTTCGAGGCGGATCAAACAATAGAACTTTGTTGATGGGGCTTTAGAAATGGATGCGAAAGCGTACGGTCGATCCAATCTAGGTTGATCGAATCATCCACGAAGTGGAGCGGGATAGTTGATCCTTCAAAAGGATCCTCTAGTATGAGTTCTTGGATCAAAGGCTAGATCCAAGATAGATATTTGAGGAGGTGGAATAAGAGTGATACCTAAACCAAGAGGAGGATTTCCCTTCACTATTCTTGGATTCAAATTAGAGGGTGTTGCCTACCTATGGGCCAACGGGCCAAAACAAGTTCATAACGAAAAGCCCAAAAAGGGAAAACCTAAAAGATATGATCAAAAGGAAATATTTCTTCTTTTCTTACATAATTAATAAAGGGAAATAACTACGGCAAATACTCAAAATGGCAAGCTTCATGCCATGGCTAGACATGCCACTTGTGGGGTCCTCTTAGTCGGATAGATGGATGGCCTCGCCATCCGAGGGCATACCACTCTCCTCCTCTTGGCTGTGAAACGTCCTCGTTTGCACGGTCGGTAAATAAAAGAGAGACATTGAGAACAAGACCCTTGACTTGAACTTTCGATGCTCATTCTCGGAGTCGGGCGGCTTGGACTTGTAATCTTTGAAAATGATGGTGACGCCGAGCTTGTCAAATGTGCCATCAAGGCACGGGACCAAGTACCGGTAACGGATTGGTGACGGTTGATGGCGCCGGTACTCCTTGAATTTGTGCACAAAGCCTTTGATGGATGGCAAGTCGGGTGGTATAACAATGACAAACTCCGGATCGGGCGGCTAAAACTTATAGTACATGTGGATGGTGTATTCGGTGAGCTTGTCTACCATGCCGTCAAGACCATTGACGGTGCACATTGGGGGCATGCCGACAAGAAGAAAATGTGAGTTGGGAGGTAAATAATTTGACATAACAAAGACAAACCTCGGAACGGGCGGCTCAACTTTGTTGTCCATCAAGATCATAGTGCCATTGTCGGTGACGGCTTCGACTTTGTTGATGACGACTTCGACTTTGTCGATGACGGTGTCTTCCTTGTTCTCATTTAATGGATTGTCAACTTGAAGTAGAGGTGCCGGTGTGGGTTCTTCAATGACTTTTCCCATGGCTTCGACTTCGTCACACAAAGAGGTGACAACCAACTCACACCTGGTTGTGCCACCTCTTGGTGATCCTTGGGTTGGGAGGCCATTTGGCGGGCAAGACCTCGGGCCTTAAGAGATTCTAACTCTTGCTTCAATGAAGCGTTTTCTCGGGTCAAAGAATCAAACTTTTGTTGTGACTTCAAAATTCTTAGCTCACGCTTTAAATCAACATTTTCTGTCTTGGCTAAGTCATACTTCTCTTGGGAACTCAAACGCTGTTGGGGGACAACTTTGGCAACTTTTTCTCCATACAAACCAAACGGATCATCATCGGCATGCAACATGATGGTTTATGACGCACGACGAAGAACGAGGATGAACATATGAAGAAAAACTCAAGAAAGTTCAATGAAAATTCAAGAATATTGAAAGAAAACTCAAGAACATTCAAAGAAATTCAAGAACAATCAAAGAAAATTCAAGAACA
>CM008283.1:46534083-46610063 GCA_002319775.1 Fagopyrum tataricum
GGAATGTCAGGCCGCCCCAGCGGCCACGATGAAGACATAACGTTTTGGCCTAAACCGCCCCTGCGCCACCCTTGGCCGCGGCTGCGGTTTAGCATCAAAGGACTTTACTCCGGTTGTTTACGCCACCTTTATGATCTTAATGGTAGTTGTTTACACAACCTCTTTACTCCCTTTTTAATGGTGGTTGTTTACACAACCTCTTTACTCCCTTTTAATGCATTTTGTAGTATAAATAGAGCCCTTGGCTATTGCTAGAGTCATCCACATTTTTCCCAAAAAGTTGTATCTTTCTAGTGCCATTTTGTAATGAGTTTCTAAGTTTCCTCTGCTGCGTTGGGTTGATTGAAGCTGCATTACTATTTTGTTGTAAGTTCTTTTAATATAAGTTTAATTCAGTATCCTTTGTGTTATGCTTCCTTGATCTCTCACTTATGTTTGCATGTCTTTTATCACTTAGATTGATCACCTTAAGTGTACTAATGCATGCAAAGTGCTAAGATTAATTGATTCCGGGTTCGGGTCCTTAATCTAGTAGTAAACCCATAGGTAAAAGTCGGTTGTGATTATCTAAGGGAAAGGAGCATAACTATAAAGAAAGTTTAACGGTTTGTTTATTCTTCTTTATATCTCTTTATCTTTGCTAGAATGCTAACTTGTGCTTTGATCTTGTAGGTTTACGGATCAATAATCTAGTTAAGTTGTGTTAATTCCGGTCGGCTTAACACATATATATGATCAAGATGAGAACATTGGTGAATTGCTTCTAAAAAGAATCAACCAAGTAGTATGCATGCTAAGATCCAACCTAGTGTAGTTCTTTAATCATACATATTATCACCAACTTTGCTTACTTTCTAATCACTATTATCACCAACATTGGTGAATTGCTTCTAAAAAGAGTAACGTTAGGTATTCTACTTTGACTAAAAGCTAAAAGACAACGACCATAGGTTTTTAGCCTCGTCACCTTGTGTGTGTTTGTGCTCTAGTGATACTTTAGTATTATAATTTGTAGCTAACGGTTTATACCGTGTTGTTTGATGATGCAGGTTAGATCTCTACCGAGAGATCGAGAGTAAAGTGGCCAGCCAGGGTTTCCGTACTAGGATCGGGTATTCGGTTATTTATTGCAGTTATTTATTTTCATAGTTGACTTTTACTATTAGACTTACTCGTCCAAGAGATTGGTTGTGTTACGTTGGTCACGTCCTTATACGTTGAGTACTTTATTTAAAGATTTACTGTTTTAATACTTGTGCCTTGTTGCAATGTCCGTTGTGAAATTATTGTCAAACTGAACCCGGAATCCACTGTGAGGTCCTAGCAAGTAACGCTCCGGATTCCCATAATTCGCGGTGTTACAATAATATACACCTATATATTTGATTTAGTATCTTGAAATATTTGGTAAATGATAAATTGTAAGAAAAATTATTTAATTTTTAATATTTAAAAATCAAATTAATATCTTTAATATCTAAACTACACAGGGTCTCATAATTCATTGGCCGGCCCTGGTCTCCATCATGTTACGGCTAACATTCTGAGCATTCATAGAGTATTGGCTGCCTTTCCTGTCTTCATTAGCAGCAGGTGCATCAACAAAAGAGCGTTCAAGCGCATTCTGAAGAAGAGAAATATCATCACTGGAATACCCACCACTACTAGAAGGAAGATTATTTCGGGCCAACGGATTTTTTTTTCAATTCTCCATGCATCTGGAATAGTCCATGAGACTCGGAATAGCAGCATGTGGCTTGACATATGAAGTTCTCCCGGTACGTAATCCTTGGTTACCAAACCCACTCCTAGTTTGCATAGACACATTTGCTGACAGCCTGCTGTTTTGTTGTTGAAAATTAATTCCCACATTTTGATTTGCATCAACGGACGACAAGCCTGACCGATAACCACCAGTTGTGTTTATCTGTCCAAGCATTCCAACTGGAGGAGCATATGAAGCCTTTCCTACTCTACTACTCTCCAAGCCACAATATACACCATATGGGTTCACCAATGACCCATACGCTGACGTGTCCTGCACACCGTAAGCTGTAGTTGTGTCATCTGTCGTCTGACTTGCTGGAGCGTTCAGCTTGTATTTCTGCAATAACAAGTGTTTTGCTTATAAGTGATCATAAAATAGAGTGTTAGCATACTAGGTTGTTTAGTTAGTTAGTTACCTGTAGGTGACAAGATTTCATTTCTAAAGTGTCAAGAAAGGACTAGCTAGCAAAGATGCACCATCAAAAAGCAGGAGTAGCACACAGCAACAACATTGATGTTCAAATAGTATAAGCAAGGCCAAAAGGTGCTTAAAAAATGACTCACTGATAGAGCAATAATCAAACAACACCAATGAATTATAAAATACGGAAACGTGAATCTCTTCAGTACTTATGATCGACAATTCCAAAACTAGCTTAAGCCTCTATACATATTTCCTTACCGTATCAGGTGCTTAACAGACAAGTTAGTCATTGCACATATATATATACCTGCATTATATGATTCTCAGCCAAGGTTGACATTCCTGGGTAGACGCATACCAGGTGCTTGTTGCTCGATGGGTCTACCTGGGCAAGGAACCATCTTCAAAAGGGCCTGTTTATTATGGAGACATAATGTCCTTTGTGCTTCAATATACGTGTCACTAAGCACACCGTCGATCCAATCATCCACAGCGTTATCCCGACCTGCACACCAGGTAGCTGCTAGTATCTATAACATGGCAGCTTGATCAACATCTAGTATGATTCATGATTCTGAATAAGCTTTAGTTCTTCTTTTTCGACAATTTCGCAGTGAGTGCGTCAAAATCAAAAGGCTTGAATGTTACTTTGCTTTCAATTTTTACAAACAAGTCTTGGAACCAAGTTCCAGCTTCGTCATAGATCTCAACCTCACTGACCTCTTCTAGGGACAAAATCAGATCAAGGAGAATTTGGGGTGAGGGTGAACTTGGTCCAATGCTGTCGAGCTACATATCATCAAAAAAGCCCGAAGCTGATCTCTTACTTGCGAATTCGGGGTTAGGGCTAGGGCTGGCCGAGAAAATTTCATTGACGGGCACCCATAATATTTTCAATTGCAGGCTCGCTCGACGTGCTTCGGCCCGGCGCCGCGGGCTCATCCCGCGCGGCGTACTTTCCTCATTAATTCTCTCGTAACCCAACAATGCAGTCTCTATACCTACCAAGTGCTCGATTGAGCTCCACCAAATCTTCTCTCGCTCCTCTCACCACTCAAATCCACTAAAATCGGAGTTTCCTGCTTCATCACCGCCACCATGCCTCCTCCGATCTCACCGGCTTCGTCTCTGCTTCAGTTGAGCCTCTCAGGTTCCCTTCTTCCTTCCTCTATTTTAGGTTTCACGTTATCGGAAAATCTGAGACTTTGTACAAATTTGAGATGGAGGAGTTGGATCAGAAGGCATCGTCGGCCGGTGCAGAGTTTTAGGACAGCGACTTTGCCATAGACGGCGGAGGAAGACAGACCTGGAGAGGTGTAGCAGATTTCGATGCAAGGCTCTTGTACGGACCCATTAATAATAGATATACGGACCCATAAAAATCTGGCGTGCGAGAGAACAAAAAAATTTCAAAAAAAAAAAAAACGGAAGCTCGTTTGACGAGACAGAACAAAATTTGTCCCGCCAAACAAAGAGATTCTCTCGCACACTATGTGCGAGAGAACAAAAAAATTTCAAAAAAAAATAAAAACGGAAGCTCGTTTGACAGGACAGAACGAAATCTGTCCCGACAAACGCAGAGATTCTCTCGCACTTAAGGTGCGAGAGGCTAATTTTTTTGTCAAAAAGCACTCTCGGGACAGTGCTTTGCAGAGGACTGTTTGGCAGAGATTCTCTCGCACTTAAGGCCATTTTTTTGGTCAAAAAGTACACTGTCTTAGGACAGTGCTTTTACACAGAGATTCTCTCGCACCTTAAGTGCGAGAGGCCAAAATTTAATTTAAACCCGTGAACTTGGTTTTTGCTCCATCCCGAGACTCTCTACCCGATACATTTGCCTACCCGTGAGCGACCAATTTTTTATGCTGGGCTATAAGTTGTTGCGAGAGGCCATTGAAGGAAATTGAAGTTCTAAGAGAAAGAAGCAAGAGAAAGCCGAGAGAAACAAGCAAAATCTAGGAGTTGTTTAAGTCCCAAAAATTTTTATACACGAAAATGGTACGTACCGAGGCTGAGAGAGAGAGGTTGCAAGGAGGAGGCATGCCGAAAGGATTGCGCGAGAAAATGCCGCTATATACGAAGCTGCTCAAAATCCGGTAATTTAGACGCTTTTGTAAATTTTTTCCGTTAAATTAAATTTATATTAGTATGTTTAAAGGGAAATTTTAAGTTAATATATAGATGAAATTTAAGTTAGTATATTTTGGATGAATTTTTAAGGTAGTATATTTTGGATGAATTTTAATTTAGTATATTTTGGAAGGAATTTAAATGAAATTTAAGTTAGTATATATTAGAAGAATTTTAAGTTAGTATATTTTAGATGAATTTTAGGTTAGTATAATTTAGATGAAAATTTAAGTTATTATAAAACTTTATACCAAATGAAATTTAAGTTAGTAAGTTAGTATATTTTATTCTTGTCCTAAGTTAAGTATTTTGTACATATTAGAAATTTAAGTTATTTATTTATTAATTCTTGTCCTAAGTTATAAAATTTAAGATTATGTAATATATTGATTAAGATTAAGTTAGTATATTTTAGATGAATTTTAGGTTAGTATAATTTAGATGAAAATTTAAGTTATTATAAAACTTTATACTATATGAAATTTAAGTTAGTAAGTTAGTATATTTTATTTTTGTCCTAAGTTAAGTATTTTGTACATGTTAGAAATTTAAGTTAGTTATTTATTAATTCTTGTCCTAAGTTATAAAATTTAAGACTATGTAATATATTGATTTAGATTAAATTTATACTAGTATATTTTAGATGAATTTTTAAGTTAGTATAATTTTGATGAATTTAAGTTACTTGGAATTAGTAAGTTTATATATTTTAGAAGAAATTTAAGTTGAAATATTATATATGCTTTCAAAATCTATTTATTTATTCTTGTCTTAAGTTATAAATTTTAAATATACATCTTAGTAGGAACTTTCAAAATAGACCTACTATTCATATGTCAGGTCGCAACCCGAACCTAGGTTTGGGAGAATCGTCGACGACACAGAACATTGACGATTTGTCACAGCTTCGTTTCGACGGGTCTCCTCCGTTTATGTTTGGCACTTTAGATGATCCTACACCCCAAATCTCAGTGTAAGAGCCTTAGTCTTTGGACCGAGTTTTGACATTAGCCGCCCCCGCGGGCTTGTGTGCCGCCCCAGCGGGTTTCCGCTCCCGTAGCCCAGGGAACCGCCTCTGCTGTTTCTTGCGGCTGCAGCCGGTTTTGTTGACCTCTTGACCGTGCTTTACCCTCTTTTCCTTACTTCCTTCTTACCTTTCTGAGCAAGGGTTTCACCTTCATTTTCCGTCACAACCACCATACGTCCTTCTTGCTTCTCTTTCTTCCTCTTTGATCTTGTTTTTGTTTCTCCTTTGGGTTTGGAAGAGAATTGATGTGGTGTTGATGCTAGTGGTTGTGGTTACTGAGCTTGAGAGCCAGTGTTGTTGATCATTCCTTGTTGCATAGGACCACAAGTGTGGTAAGCTCCTTGCTTCTTCATCCTTCTCTTCTTCCTTTCTTTGATTCCATCTTCCTTAGCTTAGGATTAGATGATTTGATCATAGACTAATGTTAGTATGTGTATGTATATGCATGTGTGTGATGGAAGAGATGTGATTTGATCACGTGAAGAGTGAAAGAGGACTCGCGGGGCTACGTTCTGCACTGTCGCCGCCCCCGCGCCTGGAAGCCGCCGCCCCTGCGGAAGCCGTGCCTGCGTTGCCTGCGGCCATTGTCACCGCGCTTGCGGTTGAGCCTTGCCGCACCTGCGGGTTGCCTGTTCCACCCCTGCGTCTCTCTTGTCACGCAGGTGCGTCTTGTCCTGGGTCTACCTAGAGTTAGGTAGATCATTTCCTTTCCTAGTATGAGCGGGTTAGTAGCATGCTAGGTACGTGTATGAGGTTAGAATGATGATGAGTATGATGTTGTTTATGCCGGTTATGGCTTTGAGGTTTATGAGTTAGGATATGATCCTTATGGATCCCTTGGGTCTAGGTGTGACCCCTTTGATGGATATGAGTGTGATATATTGTTATGCCTTGTTATTAGGCAGTGTTGTCCTCCAGTTTGGAGTGGACCGTGTTGAGGGTTGATCGTGGTTGAGACTACTTCAGAGGTTGAGGTAAGTCCATAGGACTTACTTAGCTATCATCCTTATATTGGATGTATGCATGAGTGGTGTTTGTTATATGCTTTATAGCATGCGATATGATTCATTACCGACCTATGTTATATTTACCGCCCATTGTAGTGGTTGTGACAACTTACCTTTCATCCCGTAATGGAGTCTGGGAAGTTCTCTGTAAGCTAGTTAGATCTGGTATACGGGAAGGGCACTGACCACTCCTTATGGTATACGGGAAGGTGCACTGATACCACTCCAGCTAGCTATTGCACGCAGAGGCGAGGTTTATATACATACCTCGTGTCACATATTTTCATATGCAGAACTATATACTATTTGAGTGATTGACGTTATAAAGATAATAAACCGGGTAAATGTGTGAAAGCATGATGATGTGTTATGATTCCTAATGTGTGTTTGTGCTCTAGCATCTTCTTATATATGTGTATGGTTAGCTAACAGTTTTATACCGTGTTGTAGATCCTTTGAAGGTTAGGAGAGCTGCAAAGTGATCCAGAGGGGTGATCCGCTGAGGGCTCCGTACACTGGGGCGATATCGTGGGATATGGGATATTTATGTTGTACGGATTTATATTTGATTTTGTACTCAACGGTTACTCTATATTACCTTTTGATATATATATATATATATATATATATATATATATATATATATATATATATATATATATATATATATATATATATATATATATATCAGTTTTATGTTTTGTTTTAATCTATTGGTGACTTGTTGTAAGTCAGTGAACTTGTTGTCAGGCTAGGGTCATGATCCATTGTGAGATCCTAGCCTTGTAGCACCTCAAGTCCTACGGATTTGGGGTGTTACACTCATCTCCTAGTCAGTCGGCTATACTCGGGGATGTTAGTAGATCCCAAATCCCACGCGGCATCGATTTGAACGAGAGTGTGTAGGGAGAGGATGAGATGTGGTCTTTTCCAGCGAACCAAGAGTTCGAACCATCTACATTTCAAGACTCGTTACTACAACCGTCCATCGGTCATCTATCCTCTCACCATCCTTCATCAGTTGCGGGTCCATCACATGTTGGTCCATCGGGTTCTGCTTCACACCCCGATGTGAATCCAACAGATACATTGCCACATGATATTCTTGATATTCATACCGGGCAGCCACTCGCCACCGATATATTGGTCGACTACAGAACGCATAAAACGAAAGATATTTGGATGGATCCGGAGGCCAACGTAAGTTCCTATTCGTTATTATTAGTAACAAATGACATCACAAACTTCATAAGTGTAACACCCCAAATCCGCGGGACTCGGGATGCTACGGGCAAGACCTCACAATGGGTCCCGACCCTTAGCCTGACAACAATTTCACCGGACCGTCCAACAAGGCACAAATAAAGGCAAAACTCGAAAACGTTTATAATGTATGCGAGACACTGAAATGTAAGAATACAACGTGGAAACTCAGCCGAGTCCTCAAAACAACATAACTTGATACGAAGTCTAAACGTACGACAACATCCATGAACAACAATATGAAACATGACTAAAAAACGTCCCCGTCCTATAATGTACGGAGACCCCGGCTGTCCACTCCTCCGCCTCACTCGGCGGCATCCCTAAACTCCAAGTCATCTACACAAATGGTTTAAAACCGTTAGCTAATATTCTAAGCATTAGAAAAGCGGTGAAGGCACAAACACATACATAGCACACAACATAAAACACACAAGTCCGGTTTATTATCTTTATATTATTAAGTCGTATCCCGTTCTAATTCAACTTCGGTTTGTGACACGAGACCACCGTGGTCTCGCCTCGGTCCCTACTTACCGGCAAATAATGGTACGGATGCACCCGACCATCTGACCCGCCGGGCTAGTCGCCGAGAACCTCCTAGACTCACTCGGTCGTAGGCAGTGATGTCACCGCCCGTTATCATACACTTGGGCCAACATATACATATAAGGTCGGTGGTCCTAATTACCGGTTTAATTGTTATAACATAACATAAACACACACCACCAAACACACATCAATGCTAATACATAAAATACGAGCTAAGTAAGTCCGGAGACTTACCTCGTCATCACACTCAAGTCACCACACTCTTGCTTCTTTAAGGCGGAAGCCCACAACCTGCTCACAAGAGATATGCATATCAATACATACTCACGCTCAAGAAGTCTTAGACTTCACTCTAGTGATCTATGCAAGATCACCTAACCCTCAAGCTAGGAATGCATCCTAGATCCCAAGTACTCATCACACTCTCCACACATGAAACAACCCACAACAGTCCATAATTCCACAAGAGTAATCCTCAACCAAAGAGGCACAAGCTAGCCTAGAAGGTCCATCATGCTCACATGCTCATATCCATCACTTACATCGAGCCTTAAGGGCTCCTAGGTTCACAACTACTAAGTGGCATTCCAAGCTACTCTAGATCCTTCCTAGGCATGCTACTAACATGATCCAACATCAATACTAAGGAAGGAACGAAGAGAAAAGGAGAGGAGGAACCTACTGTCGAAGAAAAGCAGTCGCGGAGTCAAGCTGGCGCCCCGGCGGAGCAGGAGCCGCCCCTGCGGAACCAGAGGCCGCCCCCTGCGGTGCTGCCGGCTGCACCCGCGGCGGAAGGGAGCCTCCCCTGCGGGCGTCGTGTCCTGGAGCCCCGGAGCCGCCCCGCGGCCGTGCCGAGCCGCACCCGCGGCGGTGTTGTGCCGCTCCCGCGGCGGTGTTGTGCCGCTCCCGCGGCCGTGCTGAGCCGCCCCTGTGGCCGTCCGCGCCCGCGGCCGTGATGATCCGCCCCCGCGGTCGTGCTGCAGAACGTCGTCTTCTTCGTCTTCGATCGTGGATCCTTGGCTCCAAAGTCCCTCTTATCTTGCTGGATCTTCTCCAAACACCCATCACTGGTCTTAGGCACCTCTCCTTGACCTAATCGAGCTAAGAACCTATGCATGCAAAGAGTTGGGAAAAAAACTCCTCAAGATCTTCCTCCAAAGCCATGGATGAAAGAGGGAAGAAGAAGAAGGAAAAAACAGCAAGGAAGAGAGGTGAGGGAGAGGAAGGAGCTTATAAATAGATCTGGAATGCCTCTCCGAGTTGTCCACAGCAAGATCTCCAAACAAAATGGAAGAAGAGAAGAGAGCAAAAGAGAGGAATGGAAGGGAGGAATGAATCTAACGTGAAAGAGAGTGGAGGAGAGATAGGGAGGGGACAAGGCTGCCAAGATGGGACATCAGCCATCTTGTCCCATTTGCCTGGAACGAGGGGTCGGAAATGACCCCTTGTCAATTCGATTCGGAACGAAAGGTCGGAAAGCGGAAAAAAAAGAAGGGAAAAACGACGAGTCGGCTTGGGATTTTGGAAATAAAATCCCGGCACTCGGCACCTCGTGCCTGCGGAAAGATCTATAAAACGCTCTAAGTCCGGAATAAAATTCCGGGCGTTACAACTAACTCCCCTAAAAACAAGTTTCGTCCCGAAACTTGCTAAACCCAACACTCTCGGACAAACACGTCACGTAACCACGTGGAACTCATAAAACGTCAACCATCGGCTCTAATCCAAGTCTACGTAAAGAATCACATCAAGACCTCACAAGGTACAAATATACTCACACGCACTCACATAACACAACATAACATAACCACACAAAACAAACAAGGAAAGATCCCGGGAATAGCCCGACGGTCCTATCGATGTCGCTAAATCTGCGTAAAACTCAAGATAGTTCCTCCGGATACTATCCTCCGTCTCCCATGTAGCCTCATCGGCTCCTCGCCTCGACCACTGAATCCTCAGCATCGATATCTCCTTAGATCGAAGGCGTCTCGTACTCCGCTCTAAGACCGCTATCGGGTGCTCTGCAAAAGTATGGTCCGGCTCGACCACTAGGTCCTCGTGGCTGATGATGTGCCTCGGGTCGTGTATGTACTCTCTCAACTGAGAGACATGAAACACCGGATATATACCCTCCAACCGCGGTGGCAGTGCTAACCGGTATGCCACCTCACCGACTCTCTTCAAGATCTCGAATGGGCCGACATATCGGGGCTTAACTTCCCATTAATGCCGAATCACCTGACGCCTCGTGTTGGTGATACCCTCAACCACACCTGAGCTCCTACCCTGAACTCGAGAGGTCTACGCCTCCTATCCGCATACGACCTCTGCCGGCTCTGCGCGGCCAACATCCTCTCTCGGATCAAGGCAACTCTATCCACGTCGCCCTGTACCTGATCTGGAACTACAACGCTAGGACTCCCCGGCTCATCCCAACATAAGGGAGTACGGCATCTCCGTCTATACAATGCCTCATACGGTGCCATCCCAATCGACGCGTGCCAGCTGTTATTATATGAAAACTCGACTAACGGGAGATGATCTGGCCATACCTTACCCCAATATAGTAGTACACATGCTCGCAACATGTCCTCCCACTTCCACTGCGGCACGGGCAATGGGTGAAGCTCTCCTCCGGGTCTCTGGTGGTCGATCTTGACATGTTGGCAGGTCGCGCATCGGGCTACATATCTAGCTACATCGGGCTTGATCCCGCCCCACCAATAAAGTCTCCTCATGTCCTGGTACATCTTACTCGTGCCTGGGTGCACCGAGTAAGGTGTGGAATGTGCCCCATGCAAAATCCGCTCTCTCAACTCCTGATCCGACGGTACACAAACACGTCGATGACGTTTCAATAGTCCGTCTGCTCCTGTGATAAAATGCAGTGTCTCTCATCGGGACATCCTGTCCCGGATCCTCCTCAAACTGGAACATCCCTCCTGCTTCTGCCGGATCTCTCCGGACAGGTCAGGTAATATGTTTGACTCGGACAAGCAACAGTCCGTATCCGGGAACAGGATATCCAACTCCAAGCGTATCAAATCCCTCTACAACCGTGGCTGAACCGTAAGCCGAGCTATAGCCTCCTCTCGAGGTGTCCTCCTACTCAAAGCCTCGGCGACTACGTTCGCCTTCCCCGGATGGTACAAAATCTCTAAGTCAAAGTCCTTAATCAGCTCCAACCATCTCCTCTGGCGGTTATTCAACTCTCGCTGAGTGAATACATACTTCAGACTCTTATGGTCTATGAAGATCTGGCATGTAGCCCCGTACAAGTAGTGTCGCCAAATCTTCAGGGCATGAATCACTGCCGCTAGCTCAAGATCATGGGTAGGCTAATTTTCCTCGTACGGCTTCAGCTGCTGAGAAGCATACGCAATAACCCTACCTCTCTGCATCAAAACGCATCCCAATCCTAGCTTGGAGGCGTCACTATACACCACGAAATCCTCTATGCCCTCAGGCTGGGCTAAAACAGGAGCGGAAGTCAACCTCCTCTCCAGCTCCTTGACACTGCGCTGACAAGGCTCGGACCATACGAACCTGGTGGACTTCCTCACCAAGGAAGTAAGCGGTCGTGCAATCACTGAGAAACCCTCCACAAAACGGCGGTAGTATCCCGCTACGTCCAAGAAACTGCGCACCTCCTTGACCGTCCTAGGAGGCGGCCATGATGAAACGGACTCTATCTTCGCCGGGTCAACCATGACACCCTCGGCGGAAACTATATGACCCAAAAATTCCACATCGAACATCCAAAACTCGCACTTAGAGAGCTTAGCGTAAAGCTCTCTATCCTGGAGGACTCGAAGCACCGTCCTCAGGTGTCCCTCATGCTCCTCCCTACTCCGGGAGTAGACTAAGATTTCGTCTATAACCACTATCACGAACTGGTCCAAGAAGTCGATGAAGATGCCGTTCATCAACTCCATGAAGACGACGGTTGCATTCGCGAGCCCAAGTGGCATCATGACAACTCATAACGGCCGTATCTCGTCCTAAATACCGTCTTCGGTACGTCCTCCTTTCTCGATTGATACACTTGAAACGCTAGATGAACACCCTCTACTCTCGGCGGCCATACCAGCTGGTAAAACACTTTCCCCAACTTGTGCTAAGATCTCAAAAGGGTCCAATGTATCGGAAACTCAACTTCATTCTCGGGTCTTTCTTACTACGACATTTCCATTAAATTTCTCCTTTGCCTGTCTCTAACAAAGAAGACCGAACTTTCAATTTACACCGTTGGCTTTGGTTCTTGTCAAACCAAACTTTGATGTTACGTTTCCTCAATTCTTGTGGCAAGTTCTAAGTAACGATGGAAATGCTTTGCTTTACACTGCTCCTACTAACGAGACATGTATGCTATAACTTTTTCATCGTCTCTCCATACTCAATCAAGACCATTCTTGAAGAATCACTTGTACACTTCAAACCGATCACACTTCGAGACAATTTCCGAAACAGTTGCACCAATGAATCTCCTCTTAACTCGCACACATCCATTGTCCATTTTCGTCCCACTCGATACTTCATCGTCATCTGGAGTAGATTAGCCATAGGTGGTGTTACTTGGAGAATCTCTCCACAAATCAGGTAATGATCAGTCCATCAAAGAAAACTTGTAACTTCTTTCACATCCTTCGGGGGTTGACATCCCGAGACAATTGGTCATACAACTTCCCCCTTCTTCGAGAGTAGACCAGAATGTCCTATTCGGGCATTAGTAAGCCCATATGGAATCACTACAACTCGTAGTGACCATGGTTTGTCCGGAATGCAAAAGTTGCACTATCCTAGTCTCGACTTCTCAATTGGTGACAATCAAACCTTAACTCGATCTTAGAAGAGACCACCGACCCTTGCAACCGGTCGAGTAGATCCTCTATACGTGGTAAGGGGGTACTTGTTCTTCATTGTAATCTTGTTCGGTTCATTGTAGTCGATGTACAAATGGAGATAACCGCTTCTCTTTTCACAAACTGGTGTTCTCCATAATCACTTCAAATATATTTTTACTCTCTTGTTACCGTTCCTTTATGATCCCACAACCTGGTTACTCTCCCCTACACTCATCCATAGACCACCCGCACATGCGCGTTCTCGGTTGTCACCAATTAGCTGATAATTGACCTTCTCCCGTGTCAATGACTTACCATTCTTCTATGCTTCCATGTTACCATTCTCATGAAGGCTACCCTCTCGGGGTACTCTACCTTAAACTCCGTTAGTTCATTCTTCATTCCACGCTTCCTTTTCCTTTTGCGAGATAATTATACCCTTCTCGGCGTTGTTGAGTCACATGACTCGCCTTCATAGGCTTAACCGCGCTTCCTGATATCTTGTACGTGCGTCTTCTCAAAATTTCTAACGTTAGTTAGCATCCACGCGTTACTCCCATCTTCTTAGGATCATCATTTATAACCATTTCCTCCTTTTTGGCGTTTCTTCCCCTTATCGTCATAGCGGAAACCGGTCAACTCCGCGTGAATCCCCACCTTGCCATTCTTCCCATAACTCTCGTAATGTTTACTCTTCACTTAATGGTACCTCGTAAGCTTAACATACGGTATCTTACATCTTTCACACTTGGTTCGATCACGTTTCTCATCTTGACTCCAAAGCTTAGGAGCGTCTAAGGAAAGCTTCACTTCTCGGGATGGAACACCGGCTTTAACCTTGTTAGAATGCACCATCTTTTCCTTGATTCGCATCTTTAGTTGTCCACGTGTCATCTCGAAGAACTTAATTTTGTTTTCTCCATTGCTCTTGTCGTACGTAGTCCTCAAACACGGTAGCTCCAACGGAAACTCCTCGTCCTGGCAGATGGAGAACTTTGTGCCCCGGACCTCACAACGGTCCTATCCCAGCATCGGAAACGATGCTCTCGACGATATCCTCTCGGGAACCTCAACTGCTGGTGGATCCACAACTGGCGGGTCCGCAATGGGGATACGTCCCCGACATCTCGCTCCCGGAGGTCTTCCTACTCGTTCCTGCCCTCTCGGAACAGTAGGGGAAAGAGGGGGTCTACCCTTGGCGGGTCCTACGTAATCGGTAGCTCTCGTACGTGCCATCTAATAGCGTATGGCGTTTACTTATTTATAAATACATAGGTGCTATTTACGATCTCGGTATGATAAAACTAAAGAAAACGTAAGGTAAGCATAATCACACAATACATCCAAGGCATACAAGCCCAAACGCCCTAAGGCCACATAGATAGCTAAGTACATACAAATCCACAAACATCCTAAGGTCATATATATATATATATATATATATATATATATATATATATATATATATATATATATATATATATATATATATATATATATATATATATATATATATATATATATAACTATGTAATAATCTATACATACTTTAAAAGATTGCGAGTGCCATTGTTGTCAACCTAGGGCTCTGATACCACTTTTGTAACACCCCAAATCCGCGGGATTCGGGATGCTACGGACGAGACCTCACAATGGGTCCCGACCCTTAGCCTGACAACAATTTCACCGGATCTTCCAACAAGGCACAAATAAAGGCAAAACTCAAAAACGTTTATAATGTATGCGAGACACTGAAAGGTAAGAATACAACGTGGAAACTCAGCCGAGTACTCAAAACAACATAACTTGATAAGAAGTCTAAACGTACGACAACATCCATGAACAACAATATGAAACATGACTAAAAAACGTCCCCGTCCTATAATGTACGGAGACCCCGGCTGTCCACTCCTCCGCCTCACTCGGCGGCATCCCTAACCTGCAAGTCATCTACACAAATGGTTTAAAACCGTTAGCTAATATTCTAAGCATTAGAAAAGCGGTGAAGGCACAAACACATACATAGCACACAACATAAAACACACAAGTCCGGTTTATTATCTTTATATTATTAAGTCGTATCCCGTTCTAATTCAACTTCGGTTTGTGACACGAGACCACCGTGGTCTCGCCTCGGTCCCTACTTACCGGCAAATAATGGTACGGATGCACCCGACCATCTGACCCGCCGGGCTAGTCGCCGAGAACCTCCTAGACTCACTCGGTCGTAGGCAGTGATGTCACCGCCCGTTATCATACACTTGGGCCAACATATACATATAAGGTCGGTGGTCCTAATTACCGGTTTAATTGTTATAACATAACATAAACACACACCACCAAACACACATCAATGCTAATACATAAAATACGAGCTAAGTAAGTCCGGAGACTTACCTCGTCACCACACTCAAGTCACCACACTCTTGCTTCTTTAAGGCGGAAGCCCACAACCTGCTCACAAGAGATATGCATATCAATACATACTCACGCTCAAGAAGTCTTAGACTTCACTCTAGTGATCTATGCAAGATCACCTAACCCTCAAGCTAGGAATGCATCCTAGATCCCAAGTACTCATCACACTCTCCACACATGAAACAACCCACAACAGTCCATAATTCCACAAGAGTAATCCTCAACCAAAGAGGCACAAGCTAGCCTAGAAGGTCCATCATGCTCACATGCTCATATCCATCACTTACATCGAGCCTTAAGGGCTCCTAGGTTCACAACTACTAAGTGGCATTCCAAGCTACTCTAGATCCTTCCTAGGCATGCTACTAACATGATCCAACATCAATACTAAGGAAGGAACGAAGAGAAAAGGAGAGGAGGAACCTACTGTCGAAGAAACGCAGTCGCGGAGTCAAGCTGGCGCCCCGGCGGAGCAGGAGCCGCCCCTGCGGAACCAGAGGCCGCCCCCTGCGGTGCTGCCGGCTGCACCCGCGGCGGAAGGGAGCCTCCCCTGCGGGCGTCGTGTCCTGGAGCCCCGGAGCCGCCCCGCGGCCGTGCCGAGCCGCACCCGCGGCGGTGCTGTGCCGCTCCCGCGGCGGTGTTGTGCCGCTCCCGCGGCCGTGCTGAGCCGCCCCTGTGGCCGTCCGCGCCCGCGGCCGTGATGATCCGCCCCCGCGGTCGTGCTGCAGAACGTCGTCTTCTTCGTCTTCGATCGTGGATCCTTGGCTCCAAAGTCCCTCTTATCTTGCTGGATCTTCTCCAAACACCCATCACTGGTCTTAGGCACCTCTCCTTGACCTAATCGAGCTAAGAACCTATGCATGCAAAGAGTTGGGAAAAAAACTCCTCAAGATCTTCCTCCATAGCCATGGATGAAGGAGGGAAGAAGAAGAAGGGAAAAACAGCAAGGAAGAGAGGTGAGGGAGAGGAAGGAGCTTACCAACAGATCTGGAATGCCTCTCCAAGATATCCACAGCAAGATCTCCACACAAAATGGAAGAAGAGAAGAGAGCAAAAGAGCGGAATGGAAGGGAGAATCTAATGTGAAAGAGAGTGAAGGAGAGAGAGGGAGGGGACAAGGCTGCCAAGATGGGACAGCAGCCATCTTGTCCCATTTGCCCGGAATGAGGGGTCGGAAATGACCCCTTGTCAATTCGATTCGGAACGAAAGGTCGGAAAGCGGAAAAAAAGAAGGGAAAAACGACGAGTCGGCTCGGGATTTTGGAAATAAAATCCCGGCACTCGGCACCTCGTGCCTGCGGAAAGATCTATAAAACGCTCTAAGTCCGGAATAAAATTCCGGGCGTTACAACAAGTTGATAATTATATTTATTTTATTGAATAGACCGAGGTACGTAGAGTTCGGAGAACCACAGTGTCCCTAAATGCTTTGCTACGTACTTATATGGACGCCCCCGCGGATGCATAGTGGTCTTTGGTGGATCACTCAGGGTTGCGTTCTCTTTTTACGGTCCAGATGAGTAATGTCGATCATGCTCTCATCCATGCATTTTTAGAGCGAGGGCATCCCGAGACGAACACATTTCACATACCGTTCGGGGAGATGACCATCACTTTGCATGACGTTTATCACATTACCGGACTTCTTACAGATGGTCCTGACCTAGGGGTTTTCGTTCTTGGCCGGAGATACGGGATGCAGCATCTCACCTTTTTGGGCACTGGGAAGAAGACGAGTGGCATCTTATCCGTACGAATAGCGGATTTCATACAGCAGATATACAGTCCAGGATGGCGGCCTTGATAGAGGGAGGCGGTAATTCAAATGCTATCGCGTCTGCCTGGCTATTGTTGTTTCTTGGATACAACCTTTTCATGGACAAGATGGGCAACAAGGTCAAGTGGGAACTCTTGACCTTCGTATTTGATCATACCAGCACCCAGCGCGCGGTTAGCTTGGGGCACATCGGCCTTTGCTAACGTCTATCAGTAATTGGGAGAGGGCTCGCGCACCGGTACGAGACAGATGGCTGGGTTTAGTCCGCTCATATGGGTAAGATATTTACGCCTTGTTTTTTTTCTTTCTAACATAAAAATGTTAAGTGTACTAACGTTTTGTACTTGTTAGGGGTAGCATTGGATCTCGACGTACTTCCCATGTTTTCATGTTGATGCGAACATGAGACGTCAAAGAAGAAATGACCCCGTGGGCACTAAGAATTTTGCATATCCTACGGGTGTGCGTTCGGAGACGTGTTTGGCAAAAATCCGTGGTGTGATCGAGTGCATGGATGCATCTAGCGTTACTTGGTCCCCGTACTCCGGTAGGGCTACGACATGGACCGGACACCTACAAGTGTCCATGTATAGAGGGACGATCAGGTTTGGCCTGATTCATGAGCCTTATATGCTAGAGAGGGTGGCTCGACAGTTTGGACGGATTCAGGACATCCCACCTCCACCCATTGCTCAAGTTGTAAGGAACAGACCAACATCGGGGAGGTACTACATGGTGACATTTGCACCCGAGGATTATAGATGGGAGACCCGCCATTGCCCGAGTCTTTGAGCTCTGTTACTAGTGCTTTATATGTGTATGCCCCGTGACAGGACACGACACGGTATATGCACTGGTATGTCCGACATTGTCACCGTATTTGTTGCGAGAGTCATGGATGGGCTTTGGTTCAGGATACGAGCCTTCTCTTGCGACTAGATTTATCTCGGTACGAACATGTTTTTTCAAGCGTTCAATAGTTTATTTAAAGGAAAAAAATGTACTAGAACTAATGTTGTTTGAACATGTTTTTTTTGCAACGTTCACAACATGTTGGGGCCGCACTTGCACGGGTGATTGAGGAGGGGACTCAGCCGACGGACCAATTAAGTGTTACCTAGTTGTCAAACTTGGTTCTCATCTAAGGTCCCTAAATCGATTGCCTGTTGAAGGTCAGTCACAA
The DNA here is from genome assembly GCA_002319775.1 of Fagopyrum tataricum. Taxonomy (NCBI): domain Eukaryota; kingdom Viridiplantae; phylum Streptophyta; class Magnoliopsida; order Caryophyllales; family Polygonaceae; genus Fagopyrum; species Fagopyrum tataricum. The sequence goes on from CM008283.1 coordinate 46,552,479, forward strand.
CAACTTGATTTTCATTGATCTCTACCGGCTCGTCTGGACCACTCGATTAAACCCCGAACCAATCGAGCTCACGCCAAAATACGTGGACATCCGTCAAGGGGAAAACCCGTCCTTCTCTCATGATACTCGCCACTTCATGTGCACAAGGTAACCCGGTAGACGACCGCACAAAACAATTTACACATTCCGGAAGGAAATCCCCTTTGCATACTCGGATGTACGTCTTATGCAAATCCCGTAGGCAAAAATCGGAAACCCTACCCAATAGTTGGCGAAACATCGGTAAGTTTGCAACCTCACACGGAGTCTTGAAACGGGATTGCTCCAATGATGCCATAATCCGCCGAAACTCATCACTCAACATCAAATTGATATACTTCATACACGTCGAGAGTTGGTAGTTGGATGCATCAGTTTGCCTCTTAAAAGTAGAATGTGCGGATTCAACCCTACACATTAAATTCATCTAAATTATACTAACTTAAATTTTATTTAAATTGCATCTAAATTATACTAAAGTAAAATGAAGCATACCTGTTTGTAGCTTCGTTACCAAGGTGGAAGTATCGGTCAACCGAGTAACTTGCAATTTTATCCTTATGACATATCCACATCTTGTTCAAGTAATCCATCAACCCCCACCGATCACCCCAATGCTCGGTCATTGCTTGGTGTCGGGCCTCGTTGCACTTGACTTTGACTTGAATAACGCCGTACAATAACTTTGAAATTTTTGTTGCATCGTTACCGACCGTGTCTTCTTAAAGGCTTGTCCCTCTATCCCGTGGTCGACGTGCCATGAACACAACAAATGTACTGAATCCGGGAAAACCCAAGGGATAGCCCTCAAAAGGCCAAGTTCCCGATCGGTCACTATCACCTCCGGTCGGTATTTAGACGCTTGACACCACCCTTCGACCTGGCGCAGAACCCAGTTGTATGTATCTGCATCTTCCCTTGTCATAAACGCAAAGCCCAAGTTAAATGTCAAGTCGGTGCATGTTTGACCGACAATCTCCAAAAATGGCATTTTGAACCTATAAGACAAAAATAAATTAATTACATTAGTAAGTAAACATAATACAATGGTGAAAATTAACGTATTAAAAGCTTACATGTTGGTATTGTAGGTGGTATCCATGATCATAATGTAATGATATTTCTCCCATAATTTGATCGATTTCTCATGGGCAAACGCAATGTCTTGCAAGCTTCCATCGTCGAACTCCCTAAAACCGAATATGAATTTATCTTTCACCAACATGTCGAATAGATATTGCGTTGGGCTCATCACTCCTTGTTTTAGCCTTTGAATCTTCGCCCGTGCATTGTATACATGTTGCCTCCCCGTCCAACTTCCTTCATACTCTTGTCTCAACATCTCATGAACAACCTTCGGTGCCGTTCCGGCCGCGGTTGCCCTTTCCACGAATTGAAATTGTTCACTCGTCAAACGACCGGCAAAAGCGTGACCTTCTAGGTGCGTTGGCAACGCGTGGTTATGAAATCCACACTCAACCGTCAACCGCCACACACCCCTCTCTTGCTCATATCCATTTAGAAAAAATGGACAATTACATTTCTTCGAATGGGTGTGCCGAGTCTTCACCGGGACATCATTTAAGTCAACAACTCTTCTCTTTCCAACCTTCTTGGTCCCGGATTGTTCACACGCTAAGTGCACCATACCGAAACTCCGTGATTCCGACGCATTCCATGACCGTTTTATGATAAGCAACATAAAATATTTCATTGCCTCGGCCCGAGCCCAAGCAATCATGGATTCTCTATCATTCCACCATCCGTCCGTTGCGAATATCTCCGAATAGTCGGGTCCTTCATATTGGTCAAATGACGGACCATCGTAAATCTAAATTAATTTAAAAACAAAATTAGGTTCTACATAAAAAAAAACAACATAATAAAATATACTAACTTAAATTCATCTAATATATAAAGGATCATGGTAATAGTCTTACTTCAACTAAAAAAGATAAAATGCTAATTAAATAAAAATATAACATTTTAAAATATACTTACTTAAATTCATATAATATATACAATATACTAACTTAAATTCATCTAAATTATACTAACCTAAAATTCATCTAAAATATACTAACTTAAATTCATCTAAATTATACTACCCTAAAATTCATCTAAAATATACTAACTTAAATTCATCTAAATTATACTAACCTAAAATTCATCTAAAATATACTAACTTAAATTCATAAAATATAGGAAATATACTAACTTAAAATTTCATCTAAATTATACTGACCTAAAATTCATCTAAAATATACTAACTTAAATTCATCTAAATTACACTAACCTAAAATTCATCTAAAATATACTAACTTAAATTCATCTAAATTATACTAACCTAAAATTCATCTCAAATATACTAATTAAATTCATATAATATATAAAATATACTAACTTAAAAAAAATACAACATAATAAAATTATAAATAATCCGGATCCACCATACCTCATTTTGAACGGTTTGATGTTCTCCTTCATCCGATGAACTTGGATCCATTGTGTTTCGTATGAACAAACTCTCTTAACTCTCCCACTCCTCTCTTTAAACACTCCAATTCTACTCTTACCATCTCCAACATCTACCTCTTATTTATACTATAACTCTAACCCGAAAATTAAATTCCAACCACCGTAAATTTAATTTACCTCCCAACTCCTAACCACCGTAAATTTAATATACCTCCCAACCTCCGTATTTAATGTCTCGGCCGAGGAGGATAGACATTTGGTCTCTCGCACGTAGGGTGCGAGAGACTAATTTTTTTATAAAAAAAATAACACTCTTTGCTCTCTCGCACCTATTGTGCGAGAGGCTAAGTGCTATTTTTTTAAAAATGGTGATATTAGTAATAATAACTGGGGGTGTATAACAGGACCTTTTCGATGTCGAGCACGACGATGCGCTTGATTTGGCGCTCAGAGGAGATGAAATAGAGGAAGTCCAGAGAAGGGATGAACGGGAGATAAGTTTGCCATTATTTATGTTTACCTTATGTGCTTATAATTAATCAGTTTTATATTTAAAAATATATCAAAAAAATAGAGGGTCTAATTGGTTTTTTTTTTATTAAAACGGAGAGCGGTTAGGTTAGGCTACCTTCTAGAGGTAGTTAAACCTAAAGCATCTTTGCGGATGAGAACACGAAGTTCGAGATCAACAGAAAAATTAAATTGTTGTTGGGTGTCGAGATTCCCAAGTGGGTTAATCGGTCAGCAACACATTTGATTTCTCTGAAAACATGTATGATCTGGATTTCGTCAAAAAAACAAAGATCCAGTCTGAAGTCGGAAATAATCATCTCGTCATCCCATGGACAACTCCAAAAACCTTGGAATGCCTGATAGGTGATGGAATCACTATCAATTTAGGTAGTTTTTAGAGTCTTTTTTATGTTTTTGAGTCATATTATGTTGCTAATACTTTGATCCAGATAAAAGAGTCTAAATGAAGCAAAAGAAGGTATTAGCAACACTTAGGAGTTGAAGTAAAATGTTGAAGACAAGTTTCTGGTGCCACACCGCCCCCGCAGAGAAGTGTCACCGCCCCTGCGGTGGCACCCTTGCCGAGTGCCGCAGCCAGCGGCTTCACCTGCGCCGAGAGAAGCTTGTCACCGCCCCTGCGGCCATCCTTGTCCGCCCCTGCGGTGACCCATCCTGAAGAAGCGAAGACAGCGCCCGTGCCTGCACCCTTGCCAACGGCCCTGTGAAGCCGAAGATCCAGTGTCACCGCCCCTGCGGACCTACGTGACTCTGGGCCGCGCCTGCGGATCTTCACCAAAAACGTTACGAAGCTGAAGAGTCGGACGTTCAAAGAGCATTGAAGAACCCGCCCCCGCGGGAACGACGAGCCGCCCCTGCGGCCACGAGGAATATGGAACGTTTTGGCCTAAACCGCCCCTGCGGCACCGTTGGCCGCGGGTGCGGCTTAGCGTCAGAGGACTTTACTCGGCTGTTTTCGTCACCTTTAAGACCTTAATTGTGGTTGTTTGCACAACCTCTTTAATCCATTCTTTACTCCTTTTTAATGCATTTTGTAGTATAAATAGAGCCCTTGGCTAATGCTAGATTCATCTCATTTTCCCACAAAAACCTCTATATTTCTAGTGTCTTTTGTAATGAGTTTCTAAGCTTCCCTTGCTACATTGGGTGGATTGAAGCTTCATATAAGTTGGTTGTAAGTTCTTTTAAATAGAAGTTTTATTCAATATATATTTGTGTTATATTCCTTGTGTTTAACTTAGTTTGTATGTTTATTTTCCACTTAGTTTGATCACCTAAGTTGTATAATTGCATGCAAAAGGCTAAGGTTAATTGGTTCCGGGTTCGGGTCATTAATCCAGTAGGAAACTCTTAGGTATGAACGGTTGTGATTATCTAAGTGTAAAAGGAATATAACTACATAATAAGATTAACGGGTTGTTTCTCTTTTATGTATATCTTTATCTTTGGTAGAATGCTAACTTGTTGTTTAGTCTTGTAGGTTTACGGATTAGCAACTTGTTAAGTTGTGTTAATGTCGGTTGGCTTAATGCATAAATATGATCAAGATGAGAACAAATGTTGAATGCTTCTAAAAAGAACCAACCAAGCTATATGCAAGCGGAAATCTAACCTAGTGTAGTGTTTGTCTCATTATTTATATCATCCTCAATCTTTACTTCAATTACATGTTTGTCTTGTCACCTATTACAATCCAATCCCCCTTTTGTTACAAAATCAATAATTAAATCTAATAGAAACTCGATAAAACTCCCTTGGGTTCGACCCTTGCTTACACTATACAAATCGGTTAAGTGTATGTTAGGTATTTTACTTTGACTAAAGCTAAAAGACAACGATCATAGGTTTTTAGTCTCGTCAGTGTCCTCATTCAATTATTTAGTTACTTTTAGAGTAAGATATTTTGCATCAATACTCTTATCAATCTCTAGGTCTTATGGGTCCATAGACCTAGCTTTCCATTCCACAATTCCATATAATTTCATCAATCCGCATATATATCCGTCATTCATCAATATATCTACTTATCGTGTAATTTCCATTCTCGATTCCTCAAATTCTATATCGATCCAAGAAATACCCAACTTAACATTTATGTGCCACCCTACCATAGGTACATTTTAATATGTTCTAATGGTCGCGAAAACCGCAATGACTCATAAAACTTAGCTACACTAACCCAGGTCGTTAGTACCTTTCGATACATTTTGTTAACAATTGAACTATAACCACTATATTAATGTCGGTAAACGACTCTCTCACCCACTACCACACTAATCCCAAAACTTATCGAACCTAAGAACATGTAAAACCAAACACTTACGACTTTTTGTATTATTTACTTTAACAACTCAACAACTATCATAAACCTATTAATGCCTCATTCTTGTATCACTTTTATTCTTGTTAGAAGAGTTTTGTATCCAAGTATACGTATACACTAACTTCACTTTTTGGTATTATTGAATAATATATTTTTAGAACTTCACAGTTGGCAATCTCATTAAATTAGTTCTTTCATAACCTCACAAATGGTCCCTTCTTCTACCCTTTTGTCATACCCTCAATTTATCATTAGCAAGTTTAAAACAAGGCTAACGGTGAACAACAAAACGTGTCATTTCGCTTGAGTACAATTTTACGGGGCGGAAAAGTCAAACTCAAAATGCGGAAGAAGAAATTGTCCCCGTATTGTAACGTAGGCCGAGGATGAAATTAAAAGGGTTTGTTCAGGTTTGTAGTATTATTCTAACTCGGGTTAATCCTTCGGATTTATTCAGTTCCCATCGTTCGGTAAGACAAGTTGTTTTTCTTGGAATAAATAAATTATAAAATTTCCGGCTATTACAAGTGTGGCAATCAACTTGTAATTACTCCCGGTTAGTAACGTCCATCATCAAGGTTGTCTTCAATGTCGTTCAACCGTCCTGACCGCCTTCAATGTCCGCTCATTAGTGCTCGTCAACACCCGTCTTCAATGCCGGTGGAACTCCCGCCTTGAATGTTGGTGATGAATGTCCGGTCATCAATGTTGATGTGCCCTTGACTAAGTCTACCGTAGATGATGAGGTTGAGGGTTCGCTCCGATGGACCTTTCACCCGTGCCCGAGCCAAAGCCATCGCCTTAGCTACCGGCTCTATCATCACCCGCACCATTACATCACTTGGACCCGTTAGTGGCAGTCGTGTCTCCACACCACCATGGCATAGACTACCGGCTCCATCTACGCATCTTGGTCCGTTAGTGGCGTGTCTCGTCTTCCCGACACCATGACATGAAGCTAGCACATTTTGGACAATATTTTTCATGCTTTTCTTTTATTGTAATAATAGGGATATTCATTATAAAATATTCCCTTTTAACTTATCCCTTTAGGTTTCCCTTTTGGGCCTCCCGTTTATGGATTTATTTTGGCATGTATGCCCATAGTTAGACAACACCCTCTTTTATAAGGATATGTTGTCTCATTTGTTTTCTTATGTTCAAAATTACTAAGTGTTGAGAAGTATTTCCTCCTACTTAACTTGGGCATCAACTCTCTCTTCCATCCTCTCAAAGTTCTTCCTTAGATTTAATCTATGATCCAAGAAACCACATTTGAGTATTCATCTCAAGAATCAACCGTCAATCCACATCTATTAGTTTATTGATCTCTCTCGATCAAATCAACCTTCGCTTCCGCATCCATTTCAATTGCTTCTGCCACCCACTTCAATCCAAAGTTACAACGATGCACACCAACAAAGGAGTAGTTAAAGATGTCATGGTACACAAATATTCTCTTGCTAAACTTTGTTGTCTTATTGTCTATAAGCTTGAATTTAAGGTCATGAAACATTAGCTATCGCTTGTTAACCTCCTCTCTACCTTTTGTTCCAATTTAATAACTTCTTTTTATTTGATTTTGTAGCAATTCAGTCATTGTAAGATTTCTCCAATTATTTATATAATCCAAATTAATTTGTGTCCTAATTTTATGTTGGTTTGAAGTAGGCTGAAGAAGATGGGTATGATGCCGATTGCTATTCCGACGGGATTGAGGGTTCAACTGAGAAGATCTTGTGGTGAAGTTTTATATGCTCTTAACATGATTATAACTATATATAGGAGAAAGGTACTTGAATGCTCTGTATTTTTGTCTTATGCAATGGTGTATTGATCTATTTTTAATATTAAAAAATAAATCTAGAAATGATGATAAAAAGTGAATTGAAGGTGATGAACTCGACGGACTTTGGACTTGAGTAACTCGACGAAACTTGGACTTGTGTAACTCGTTTGGGCTTGAGCTTGTGTAACTCGATTGCGCTTGAACTTGTGTATCTCGATTGTGCTTGAACTTGTGTAACTCGATTGGGTTGTGAAACTTGATTGAGCTTCGACTTGTGTAACTTGACCTTGTGTAAACGACGGGCTTTTGTAAACGACGGAAGTATGTATTTGAAGCTTAAACTTGTGTAACCTGATCTTGTGTAAACGACATACTTTTGTAAACGACGGAAGTGTGTATTTGAAATCGTGTATCAATATTGTGTACTAACATTCGATTTTAAGTATAACAATAAAAAAAAAAACAATAATGGAATACACAAGTTCAACTAATCCAACTTAATACAAGGTTGGGAGGGTCTCTCATTTAGGGTTCAAAACCCAATAACTATAAGATTTATTAATATTTTGTATTGGGTCCGGGTCTAAGCTTGTGTATTGGGTCCGGATGTATGCTTGTGTATTGGGCCTTGTCCTAGGCTTGTGTACTGGGTTTGGGCGTAGGCTTGTGTAACTGAACCGGATATGAGCATTATTAAAACATTTGGGCATTCATTAAAACATTTGGGTCTTCATTAAAACAATTGGACACAATTGGACTTGAACTTGAGTAAATTGATATTATCAATTTGCCCTTTCAATAAATAAAAGGATCTAGTTTATCAAATAAAATGAAAAAGAGTCTTTTTCGTGTTCATCTTTACAACAAAAACCCATTTTACCCAAAAATTTTCATAAATTTATGATATTTATAAATAAATAAAACTATTTTAAATAATTTTTTGTTAAAACAATATAAATATATTAATTTAAATCAAATTCTTACGTAACACAAGAACTACACTATTAACAATTTAACATTAAAGATTTCAAAGTTTTTGAACCAACCAATACGTCATTGTCAATCAGAAAATTACAAAAACGAACCATTCAATTTTAACAACAAGTCGGGTTCGGGTTTTCCAAGCCTTACAAGGATTTTAGGGATAGTTGTTTTTTAAAAAAAAAAATTGAAATTAGGAATAGTTGTTTGAGCAACGAGTAAATGTTGTTACATTTACTTACCAAAATAATAACTTGTTGGTGCAAAAGATAAAATTTTAAATTTTTTTGGTGTGTAATTATAAATTTAATATTAGTTTTCAAAACAGCAACCCAAAATATATGACCTGTAATTTATATATATATATATATATATATATATATATATAAAGAAAAAAAAGGTTTGACTTAGATAGTTACACCCATAAGTCATAGCAACTCGTATCCACACGTTAAGGAAACACAGAAGAGTAAATACAGATATGGCGGAATTGCCAGAATGGAGGATTGGGGCCAATGAAGAGCTACATGAACCAAATGTGTTCAATATTGCAGATATTTTGCAAGCCATTTCGTCAAACCTTAACCCCGATGACAACCGTCAGATGATTCACGTCGGTCACGGCGACCCGAGCTCCTACCTCTGCTTCCGCCCCTCTCCCGACGCCGTTAATGCCGTCTCCACCGCCCTCCACTCCGCCTCCTTCAACTGCTACTCTCCCTCCTTCGGCATCCTTCCTGCTCGCCGGTAAGAAAAAGACCTAAATTCCGCATATGTTCGGTTTATTTATAACCAAGTCGTAATCGAGCTTAGAAATGTGCATGTTTGACTTGTATAGTTAACGCTCACGAAATCGAATCGAGTTTTTGTTGGTTGAGCATTTGAAGATTGACTCTCTAGTCATATACGGAGATTATATGAGCCAAATGAAGCAAACGGCATGAACGTGAGTTCTCCGGTTTATATAAAATCGAACTAAAAATGTATATTGTGTTCGGCTTATTTAAAAAGTAAAGGATTTTTAGCAAGTTAGGTGCAAATTTACTGCATAAATTCGGTGTGATTTCATATTAAACCAATGGATAACAAAAGGAGTAGTGCATCAACCTTATATACTAGATCCTTTTTTCCCGTGGCAGGGCTATTGCAAATTATCTTTCTCGTGATCTTCCGTACAAGCTATCCCCGAATGATGTTTACCTCACAATTGGGTGTTACCATGCCATAGAAGTCGTGCTTCGAGTCCTCGCGAGTCCAGTCGCAAACATCTTGTTGCCAAGACCCGGCTATCCGGGTTATGAGACTCTAGCTGAATTATGTAAGCTTGAAGTTCGTTTTTATGATCTTGTTCCAGAACAGGGTTGGGAGATTAACCTTGATGTTGTTGAAGCTCTTGCTGATGAAAATACAAAAGCAATTGTCGTTATAAATCCTGGCAATCCTTGTGGAAATGTATACACATATCAACACCTCCAAAAGGTTAGCTTAAAATATATTGATCTATAAACTTATATGACATTTATTAAAGCTAAACGAGTCGAATTTTGATATGTTCATAATTAGTTGGTTGTTACTGAGTTGAACCTTTTTAGAAAGTCAATCTTGATGCTCTTATTCGAGCTCATACTCATTTACTTTTGAACAAACTCAGTTTGTTCAAAACTGAGTTTAGTCTGTGACTAACCCAAACTTTAATCAAGTTTAAAAATGTGTTCATAATCGACTTAGTAAGCACAAGAACTCAAATCGTGGAAAGAACTTCTCTTCTCAACTTTTCGGGATCACTTGTTCTAGGTGGCAGAAACCGCGAGGAAGCTCGGGATAGTAGTAGTTGCTGATGAAGTGTATGGCAAGATTGCATTTGGAAGCAAACCATTTGTTCCAATGGGTACATTTGGATTAATTGCTCCTGTTCTTACACTTGGATCCATTTCGAAACGATGGATGGTTCCTGGCTGGAGACTTGGTTGGCTTGTAATGACTGATCCGAATGGCATTTTGAAGAAATATGGGGTTAGATATACATCTTACACTATTATAATCTTTCACATAGTTTTATTTGTCAATAACATATCTTTCTTTCGTATTGATAGCTTACTAAGTGTATTGAACGCTTCCTCAGAACTTCTCCCGACCCTGCAACCTTCATTCAAGTATGTTTTCTTTGGAATCTATTCGTAAGCACAATGTCGATCGATGAAGAGAAAACGATACTCGATTTGTATTGGATTACTAAATATTGACTACGTTAACTTATAGAAATTAGCATATATAAGATTATGATCGATGATCCAAATTAGGTTCGTTATGACCGACTGAGAGATGTAACATTCAAGACATATCAATAGATTCTTTAGATATTTGATTGAATTGAAACATCATACCATGTTAGGGTGCAGTTCCCCGACTCTTTGAGGATACGAAAGATGATTTCTTTATAAGTGTTCTCGACACATTACGTAAAAACGTGGAGATTTGTTGGGAAAAATTCAAGGAAATTCCTTGTATTACTTGCCCATACAAGCCTGAAGGCGGAATGTCGGTTGTGGTAAGAAAATAAAACTTGTGTCATCGATTGACTGATTTTTAAGTTTTAACATTTGTTCTAAGACATATTGTTGCAGGCAAAGCTAAATCTTGATATGTTGGATGGAATTAAAGATGATAATTATTTCTGCATGAAACTCGCAAAAGAGGAGTCCGTGATAGCTCTCCCAGGTAAAGACATACCTAATACGAACTTTGGGATACATCTTTCATGTTATGTTCTTGTTCGTTACATGATCTCTGGACTAATTTGGTACATTTTGGTAGGTTCTGCTGTGAGGTTGAAGAATTGGATTAGGATATCGTTTGCGATTGAACCAACCTTGCTTGAAGAAGCCTTCCATAGAATAAAAGCATTTTGCCAAAGGCACGAGAAGGGTTCGTTTGATACAATTGACTAATATCCGGCTAGAATCAAGTCTTTACAACTATGAATATTGAAATAAATCATGGTTTTATTGCATTTTTGTTGAGATTTCGGGTTCGAACTCTTGATGTTTCAAGTTTGTTGGTACACTAATGCGTTGATCATAAGCATTGGCTGAGATCTTGCCACGTTATACCATAGACACCGATCGACCGTCTGATTTATATAACCGTTGTAGACGCACTTCCTATCAATTGCATCCCGCCGTCTGAAAATTCAAAACTAGAGACAAATGAATGAGGAAAGCAGAAAAGGGAAAATTTTCAATCGTCTCCTAAACTAACGGCTACTTGTCCAAACCCTAAAATCATCGATTCAATCCCGAACTCAGAACTCAGAACTCAGAATCAAACAACCATGGATTCCACTCCTCCATCTCTCAGATCAGAGACTGCAAGCCAATCAAAATCCGCTTCCAGGTTAGCTCGAAAAGTTTCCGATCTAGATTTAGACAGTGAACCAGAGCAAATCCCGCACTTCTCGGTCGAAATCGCACCTACGACGAACACGAAGACTAAAACCCCAAATTCAACCCCTTCCAAGCCCAATCTACCTCTTCGCGACCTTCTTCTACTTTCTCCTTCATCTCCTGCTCGGAGATCCACCAGAACTCGCCTTTCAGACCGGCTTGAGGCCGGAGAAGATCCAGTTGTGGAGCAGGTTGGGAATCGGAGAAGGTGTAGAGCGAGGACGAGTTCAGTTGCGCAGGTTGGATGTGCTTCGCCAAGGAATGTTCGTCGATCGAGAAGGAAGCTTGAGGTCGAGGTCCGGGAGGAGAAAGAAATTGCAGCTGAGGATGAGGTGGCGAAGCCTAAGAAAAGGAGGAACAATGTTCGATCTAAGAAAGAGAAGCCTGCTACTGTCGCTTCAACAATTTCTTCTACAAGTATATCATTTTACAACCATCTTGATCATTTCATTATCTTCATATGATGAACTTGTTTGACCTAATTAATTTTCTGTTGTGTTTGAATTTGCTTTGTGAAGGAGATCAAAGTGATGCTCTAAATGGTCTTGCTCAGCTGATGAATGACTTGTTTATGTGGAGAAACGTCGCAAAGTCCAGCCTTTGGTTTGGATTTGGCTGTCTTTTCTTCTTATCTTCTTCCTTTACCCGAGGATTGAGCTATAGGTACTTTTGGCATAATTCCTTCATCGCCTTGAATGTTATGTATACATACATCAATGTGATCTAGCTAATAATCACTGTGTTATATCAATGTGCAGCCTTTTCTCAATGCTATCTCAACTGGGTCTTCTTTACTTAGGAGTGTCCTTTCTATCCAGCACTTTACGCCAAAGGTTTAATCAAATTATGAATGATTTTGCTCTAAGATGTAGATTTATAAATTTTGTTTCTCATGCAAAACTTGTGATTAATCTAGCAGGAGTAGTGCAGAAAATATAAGCGAATTGAAGTTGAAAGAGGAAGATATTCTTAGAGCAGCTAGAGTTTTCCTCCCTGCTATGAATTTTGTCCTTTCGAAATGTAGATTGCTTTTCTCAGGAGAACCTTCTATGACCCTCAAGGTATTATTAGTTTAGTATATTTGTACAAGTACCAAATTACTTTGACAGCTTATGATGGATGAAACAACACGATTCTTAGGTTGCAATATGCCTTCTTATTGGTGCTGAATACGGCCATCTCTTGACCCTTTGGAGGCTCTGTGTAATCGGTAAGATACGAGTGTGTACATATTAACTTATACCTATGGATTATTCTAAAAAAAAAAAGGTTACATGATTTGATGTTGTGTTTCTGTGCAGGCTTTTTTGCAAGCTTCAGTGTACCTAAATTATACTCTTTGTATGCTCCACAGATAGACACTATAGGTAAATTGATCATTGATTAGCTTCTATAATTCTGTATTTCTATGCATTGCTTTGGTTGTTGATCACTTGTTCATTTAAATTATATAGTTGAGAATGGGAAGTCAAGGATACTGGAAATCTGGCAATCTTGTTATCGTAAGAAGCTGATTGTAGTTTTGTTAGCAACAGCATTTTGGAATCTATCAAGCATTAAAACGCGTACTTTCACTGGTAATTTGTGTTTACAACTTATCTGTTTTTGGTCATTTGCAGCTTTTTGTGCATGTATACTGATGTTACTGTATAATATCTTCTTTGCAGTTTTCTTATGTCTAGTGATACTGCAATATGTTAGACAAAACTCACAACCTAATGTAGAAAGAGAAGAAGAAGCCATTGTAGAAGACCATGAAAAGGATCAGTTACAACAAGCACTGGTTGTGGCAACAGTGACAGGAGCTAACAAGTGAAAATTGTATACAAAGATTGAGCATCAACTAATGTAATTGATGCTTTTCGATAGTGAAGAAGATTTAACGTGCTGCTGATCATTATATTGAACCATGTAAAATTGATAAACTAAGTTCAAGGCAATTCAAACATGAGTTTTCTGAGTTTCACATGAAATTCTCAATGGTATATCAACTGGGTCCATTAAACATGAATTTTAGAGTTTCACATTGTTTAATGTTAATTTTAACGAAGTACTTTTTTAGTACAGTTAAGTTAGATTGGCTTACCCAAATTAAATGCAATGCTCCTTTACATTGTGCAAACGTGCTATGAATTTTTGAGTTTCACATTGTCTAAAATATCTATCATTTATTTCTTTTATTTAAATTAAGAAAAAAGTGTGAATTACTTTTTAACATTTGATGAATTTTTATAAATTTTTACCATAAGAAATAATACTCCCTCCATTTTACAATTCATTTTGGATATTTTTACACATTTTTAGTAAACCAACTATACACTACCATGTATTTCGTTACTATTTAACAAAATTGAAAAATATACCTACCGATCTATAAAATAATAATTATAATAATAAACAATACGGATATAAGTGTTTTAACTTTAAATTTGTAAAAGTATGTAGTAGTTCAATTTTATTAAATTGATCTATTAATCAATATAAATAAATAAAAGTTATAAATAAAATATAAATTGTCATAATAATGGACTAAAGGTTGTAAAATAAGGAACTAAATAATAAAGTGATATGAATTGTTTAAACAATTTTGTAAAAATGCAAATATCATGGGTGCTTAAATGTATTTTGACCTTAAAACTCTTTTTAAGTTGTTGGCACGTTTCACTCTCTTTCCCAAAACCCTTGAAGAGTTGGAAGGTTGTTGTCGTCGTCTTGCTCTGTCCGTCGTTTCTAGGGTTTCCCACTTTCCTCTCTGTTCGTTTTCTTTCAAGCTCTCCTTTTGCAGAATCAATGGCGACAACAGCTACCAAGAAGCAGGCGGAACCAGCTGGACCCACTGTGGTTGAAAAGAGAAAGCCTGTTTTCATCAAGGTGGACCAACTCAAGCCTGGTACTCAAAACCACACCTTGATCGTCAAGGTCGTTAGTTCCAACACTGTCTTGCAGAAGGCTAGATCGGCTGCGGTTGTCAATTCCCGTCCCACTCGCATCGCTGAGTGCCTCATCGGCGACGAGACCGGCACCGTCGTCTTCACCGCTCGCAACGAGCAGAGTATATTCTCGCTTCTCTTTCTCTCTTATCTATCTCAAATTCTCAATTGATTGAATTTGTTTGCCTTTTTCCGTGTGATTGTTTGGCTATATTTTCTACATCTTTGTGAACTGTCGTCTCGATTTGTAAAGTTCTTCAATATTAGATTGTGATGAGAACTAATTGTTCATAGATGTTCTTCAAATGAAAATGATGAACTTGTAAAGAAAAGATGAATACTGATGCATTTCTTTCTATTTGCAGTTGACATGATGAATCCAGGAGCTACTGTCATCCTGCGTAATGCGAAAATCGACATGTTTAGAGGTTCAATGAGGCTAGCAGTTGACAAATGGGGAAGAGTCGAAGTCGCTGACCCAGCTAAGTTTGTTGTTAACGAGGACAACAATCTATCTCTCATTGAATATGAATTGGTCAGTGTTGCCGAGTAATGATCATCAATGGTTAACAAATATGGCTTTCATGAGTGGACGAGTTAGTGTTACTACTGATAAAAATGAAGTTCTGCTACAGAAATTCGATGATAATATATATATATGTATCGCCCTACTGGTTGGTTCTATGATCATTGAAGCAAATTGGTTCGTACTCAGGGAAATGGTAACTTGAATGGGTAAATAAAAAGGTATGTTGCTGATATTTTGGTTACTCCTAGTTCATTAATCACTTGGGGACTTCGAATTGTAATGCCACTGCTGGAAGTAAACTGTGGATTGAGATTGGTGTTCTTATGAATATTTATAACTTTGCAAGATATCACTTCTGTCATTGTTTGCAGTTTATTGCTTTGTGTGGTATGGCTAAGATTATTGTGTTGCAAATTGTGTTCCTTGAACAAACAAATATTAAACTGTGATCAACTGATTATCATCAGACTTGCCAGTCAGATGATTAGAGATCGCAATTTCAAGCCTACCATTCAAGACATGTGTTTGATCAGAATTGCACCTCTCCAGATGATTACAACATTCCAAAAAAGTTAACCAAATTTTAGGTTTTAGAGGAAATCAAGAAAGCTGCATAAGTTATTCAAACAAAAATGAACAAATTTCTGAGTTATAACACAACATTATCTAATATTAATCATTTAATCTACTTTAACATACAAACAAAAAACATTAATCATTTAATCTACTTTAACATACAAACAAAAAACTTCAATCTCAATATTTTATATTTCTTCTCGATATATGTTTGTAATCTTTTCTCGACTATAAACCATTTATTCAAGAACTTATATTTTAATTTTTCTTTAACTTATTAAATTTATTAGGCTGAATTAACGTATTTTGAAATAAATAATAAAATATTTATTATTTTTATTAAAATTTAAATTAACAATAAAGGGTACGAGAAGTTAATAGTTTATTATTCAATGTTATCTAGGTGTTTTAGAAGATTAATCTATATTGATATTATAAGATGTTAATCTCTATTAATTTTGGACTAGAGGCATTTTTTTTGTTGTTGTTATTTTCATTCATATAATCAGTTTAATAATTTAATCTATAATCTTCATGTAATACCAAACCCTTACTAAAAAATAATTTCTCCAAATTAATATAAAATAAATCCTTATAATTTGATATCAAACGCATTAAGTCTATATGTTTTATTTTTCTTTATTATTATATTATTAATTCACTTATACTAGTTTTATAAATCTTACAATTCAATAATCTAAAACTTTGTTTCCATCCCACACAATGTCCCAAAAATCTAAGTAATTACTATGTATATATATATATATATATATATATAAAATAAACAACCTTTATACTTGTTTAAGCTCTCATGTCGTAAAATAACAACAGTTTTATCTTTTTCTTATAATTGAAAGCAATTCGATACGCTATACGACACTTCATCTAGGGGATTGAGAGGCCGAAAAAGATTGACAAACTAACTAACTATCATGAAGAACCACAACAAAGGATAAAAATATGAAGAATAGAGAGATACACAAAAGTACATCAAGAAAGCTTTAGAGAACAAATGTGGGCACCTCATATTTAAACTAGAAGCAGAAAACCTTAAATTTGGACTCGAAGCAAAGTCATCAAGAGTCGATCACAAATTCACGCCACCTCCTGGACAAACGACTCGAAACGTCATACAAAGCATATACCAAACACGGAAGATGACTATGAAAATATGAGAACCTTCACAAGTATAAGTGTATAAATTTAATAATAAAATTTGTTAAATTTATTATTATTTGTCAACTATGGTTGATTAAGAGATTGATTGAACAACCTTTTGATTTGTTTGAAGATAGATACAAAACTTGATGAAACGAGAAAAACTTGGTTGAGGGTTGAACCTCAACTCATTCGAACATATTTTTCATTTTGGATGTTTTTTGTGTTAGACCGAGATTGGTGTCGTTATGTCAAGATTGAAATAACTTATTTTCAATATCTTTTACCTCTCTTTTCTTGTCATTGTTTTATCTTAGAGATTGATACAATTCCAACACACTCTCCGCCGCTGTTCATGACCTTTCAAAAAGGGTTTTTGTTATGGGTGCGTCAACTGGTCACACTCATGTCAATGATGGGACACCCGAAGGTTCTAATTGAGGCATGCCCAGGGTCCGTGCGCCGCCCTATGACCGAGCCCGTCATCGTTGGTGGGATGATCCAAAGAAAGAGGGTAACCGCCACCGAGATTTTCAGGCTAATCGGAGATAGAGCCAAGATTGATTTTCCAAAATTTGAGGGAGGCGACCCTCGCGGGTGGGTATTGAAGGCTGAAAAATACTTTCGTTACTTCCAAATTCCTGACGACCTTCAGGCAGAAGTTGCATCGATGCATTTAAAAGGCGATGTTATCGACCTCTTCGCTTGGGTGAAATGAGAAGATGAAATTATGGATTGGAATACCCTTGTCAAACTGTTCCAAGAGCATTATGGACCACCTGAATTCCAAAATCCAGATGAATATCTGAGTTCAATCAAACAAACAAGTTCTATATCCGACTATAGGCAAGAATATGCACACCGCGCCGCTCGAGTACATGATTGGCCATAGCACCATTTGTTAGGTGTCTTCCTATTTGGTCCTAAAAAGGAGCTCAAGTCAGAAATGAGAATTTACAAACCTGGATTTGTCTTCAAAGCTGTAAGTTTGGCCTTAGAGTTTCAAGTCAAGGTTGGCAAAACTAGGGGCCCAAAATTCATTCATCCCAACAACAGGCCCACTTTTACACCATCTTCTATCTCCAGTACTTCAATGGCCAAGCTCAGAAACCCTTCCCTGTAGCAACAGAAAATACATCTCTCTTGTCTAAACCATGGGAAAATGAGTGCGAACGACGACAGGAAAAGGGCCTGTGTTTTAGATGTGGCGGTAAACTTTTTCCAGACCACCGAGGTCGATCCACGTTCTCATCGCTGGAATGCTCTGAGGAGGTCGACAAGGAAATTTCCTTGGTTGATGATGCACTCGATGACGCCACGAACAATTCTGAAGGTGGAGAAGAGGGATTGGTGAAGATCTCTTTCAATGGCATCTCGGGATTTTTCAATACCACCACAATGAAGTTTAAGGGTGCAATTCAAGGGCATCAGGTGCTGATTTTGTTGGACAGTGGATCCACGCACAACTTCATTTGTCACAAGTTGGTGGAGGAATTAAGTTTACCCGTGCATCTAATTCCTTCTTTTGGAGTTCAAATCGGTAACGGTGAGATAATTTCCTACAATGGCATGTGTTCTGATTTGGAGATTCGAGTTCAGGAGTTTCCAATCGTTCAAGATTTTTTTCCGTTTAAAATGGGAGGCGCGGAAGTTGTTCTAGGAATCAAATGGTTGGCCTCACTACACACCATCCAAACCAACTAGAATTAGATGTTTCCCATGTTCAACTTCAAGGGTTAGCAATATAAACTCCAAGGAATTGTCCCGCGGTAAGATGTGAATTCAAATGCCACCCTTCAACTCTTAACCTCCCACCCAGCTGAACAATTTCGGAATGCACCAACAGAGATACAAGCCATCATCCAGCGTTTTCAAACCATCTTTAAGGAGCCCAAACACTTACCACCAGCCCGTTCCCACACCCATGTCATACCACTAATCTTGACAGATCTAGGGTTTGATAAACCCACAAATGTTGGTGGGAGAAGACCACACATATTATTAATACCATTGACCCTTTATATATGGAATTACAAGCATATAAAAGGATAATATAAGATAGTGTAAAATCAGGAATAACCTAAAATATCTTAATATTATCACTAATTGATAATGTAATTATTCTTTCCTAATATGCCCCACAGTTGAAGCGGGAGTTTTTGAACACTGAAAACTGAACAAAGATAATTAAAGAGGAAATAACATAAATATATTTTTTAAGTTATGAGATGACGCGGAAGAGGGCAAGAAGTCGTTGCATTGAAAGGTGTGACCCAGATTTATGCTCGGGCAAAAGTTGATTCCGATTGTGTTTGTTGGACGACGTCAATATGACTTAGTTGCTTTGGATGAATCCGGTGTTACTCTCGGACTAGCCGATGCGTTCATACAATATTGAGGTTGTTGCGTTCGGATGAGACCGAACTTAATTCGGGGAATACCGATGCTTGAAGGTTTGAAAGTGGACTAAGCCGAAGTAGATAGAGATCCGAACAATGCCGGCTTTAAGTTGGTGGAAGGTGGTGGTGGTGGACATAGCCATGGAAGTATGACACATGTATAGGTTGGATCGAGTGCCGTTAGGCAAAAAGCTGTGATACCATGACATAACTAGGGTTTGATAAACCCACAAATGTTAGTGGGAGAAGACCACACATATTATTAATATCATTGACCCTTTATATAGGGAATTACAAGCATATAAAAGGATAATATAAGATAGTGTAAAATCATGAATAACCTAAAATATCTTAATATTATCAATAATTGATAATGTAATTATTCTTTCCTAATAGATATTGGGATCGAACACCAAGTTTTTGCGTTGCTCAAATCCGCCCCAACACCAGCCCGTTTACTAGTTCAGTGCCTCTCGTAGAAAAAAGAAGGACAATACTTGGCGCATGTGTGTGGATTATAGAAAACTCAACCAAATCACCATTCCTGGTAAATTTCCTATTCCCATTGTTGATGAGCTTCCCTGTGAATGGCGCAAACTTTATCTCGAAAAGTGACCTCAGATCTAGCTACCATCATATTCAAGTCCATTCCCCTGACATCACAAAAACAACCTTTAGGACCCACTCTGGACATTATGAGTTTACCATCATGTCATTTGGTCTTACTAACGCACCCTCTACCTTTCAATCCGCCATGAACTACTTATTCTTGCCTCATCTTCGTAGATTCATTGTCATCTTCTTTGATGACATATTAATCTACAGTCCATCACAGGAGTTGCATGCTCAACATTTACAAACAGTTCTCACCTTGATACGGGGTTAGCCGTCAGTTGGCCCGATCTTTCAACACCAAGACTCGAAATGAAGAAAATGGATAAAAAGATGAAAAATTGAAATAAAATGGAGGAATGATCCAATGATTGTGAAGGATCGATAGATGGATAGATCTGGTCGAACCCTTAAAGCAACCAAGAGCACGATAGGGAAACAAAGGCCCAAACACACAACTTGGAATGACTTGAAGAAGCCCTTCCGCTATAATCTCACACAAAGGGGAAAACGATTGTCCCCAAAGCACGAGAAGTCACCCGGAGATGATTGAGAGCACCAACTTGCCAATCCAAGTGACACAACTCAAAACAGCGCCAAAGTTGTTGGGCGAACGGATTCCACTATTCGCACAGTAAGGTGTCTCGAGTCCACGAGAAGAATATGGGATAGAAGAGAAACAATACTCGAAAATACTTCTGTTTAATTCATTCAAAAGCTGAGGAGGAGAGACGCCTACCCTAAGCCTTATATAGGCATGTTGGACGTCCTCCTAGGGTTTCTATGGGCTATGGGTTTGATCCAAGATCGAGCCCAATCTAACTAAAGAGATAAGATCAAACTAATAAAATAAAATAAAATAAATTAATTAAAAACAAGCTCATCTTTTATTTAAAAGATGTCCAAGAATGGACTTTAAAATAATAAGCAAGTTGGGCCTAATTTAGCCACTTAAATTAGCCCAAAACTCTTCCACTTTCTTCTCTTCTTCCAACACATTGATTTCGGCCCTTTTTGGAATGTCTTGGCCGTCCTCTTGTCTTTTCTTGGGTTGGACGTGTATTACCAACTTCGAGCTCTCTTCCAATGCTCCTGTCTTGATAAAGCAATTCTCCAACTCATGCATCTCTTTCCCAAGTTGTTCTCCTATTCATTTGACTTGAGCTCTTGTGATGGGTCTGGTGGTAGATGGTGCATAAGATGCTCCTGCATCATTCTCCCTCTCTTGAAAAGGATTCGACTGTAACACCCCAAATCCGCGGGACTCGGGATGCTACGGGCGAGACCTCACAATGGGTCCCGACCCTTAGCCTGACAACAATTTCACCGGACCTTCCAACAAGGCACAAATAAAGGCAAACTCGAAAACGTTTATCATGTATGCAGAAACCGAAAGTAAAGGGTACAAAGTGGAAACTCAGCCGAGTCCTCAAAACAACACAACTCTAATACGAAACTTAAACCGTACAACATAAACCACAATACGAAAACATAATCCATAAACATCCTCGTCCTATAATGTACGGAGACCTTGGCTGTCCACTCCTCCACCTCACTTGGCGGCATCCCTAACCTGCAAGTCAACTACATAACGGTTTTAAACCATTAGCTCATATTCGAGGCATTAGAAAAGCGGTGAAGGCACAAACACATATATAACACAAAACATAAATCACACAAGTCCGGTTTATTATCTTTTTATTATTAAGTCGTATTCCGTTCTAATTCAACTTCCGTTGTGACACGAGACCACAGTGGTCTCGCCTCGGTCCCTTACCGGCAAGGAATGGTGCGGATGCATCCAACCGTATACCCGCCGGACTCGTCGCCGAGAACCTCCTAGACCCCGCCAGGGCTAGGCAGATGATATCACCGCCCATTATCATACACTTGAGCCAACACATATATAAGGTCGGTGGTCCTAATTACCGGGTTCAATGTTATAACAAAAGCACAAACACACACCACCAAACACACATCAATGCTAATACATAGAATACGAGCTAAGTAAGTCCGGAGACTTACCTCGTCACCAAACCCAAGTCACCACACTCTTGCTTCCCTTAAGGAGGAAGCCCGCAACCTGCTCACAAGAGATATGCATATCAATATATACTCACTCTCAAGAAGTCTTAGACTTCACTCTTAGTGATCTATGCAAGATCACCTAACCCTCAAACTAGGAATGCATCCTAGGTCCCAAGTACTCACCACACACTCTCCACTCATGAAACAACCCACAACAATTCATAAATCCCACAAGATATAAATCCTCAACCAAAGAGGCACAAGCTAGCCTAGAAGATCCATCAAGCTCACATGCTCATATCTATCACTTACATCAAGCCTTAAGGGCTCCTAGGTTCACAACCACCAAGTGGCATTCCAAGATACTCTAGATCCATCCTAGGCATGCTACTAACAAGATCCAACATCAATACTAAGGAAGGAACGAAGAGGAAAGGAGAGGAGGGACCTACTATTGCCGAAACCGCAGCCGTAGAGTCAAGCCGGCGCCCCCTGCGGACACAGGAGTCGCCCCCGCGGAACAAGGAGCTGCACCCGGGGAGGACTGCGTTGCCTGCCAGGAGCCGCACCCGCGCCCGAGTCACGCCGCACCCGCGGCTGTCTGCTGCCGCCCCCGCGCCCGAGTCACGCCGCACCCGCGGCCGTCCGCTGCCGCCCGAGCCAAGTGTCTGCCGCCGCCCCTGCGGCCGTGCCAAGCCGCGCCCGCGGCGTGCTGAGCCGCACCCGCGGCCTGCTGGTCCGCCCCTACGGATGGCCGCTCCCGCGGTCCTGTTGAGCCGCCCCCGCGGGTTCTGCGCAGAACGTCGTCTTCTTCGTCTTCGACTTTGGATTCTTGGCTTCAAAGTCCTTCTTCTCTTGCTGGATCTTCTCCAAACACTCTCCATGGGTCTTAGGCACCTCTCCTTGATCTAAACGAGCTAAGAACCTAGACATGCACAAGGGTTGAATTAAAACCTTTCCAAGCTTCATCCATGGCCATGGATGAAGGAGGAAAGAAGAAGAAGGGAAAGAGCAGCAATGGAAAGGAAGGAAGGAAGGAAGAAAAGGGACTTACCACTCCAGATCTGTAGTTCCCTTGCTGCAGTCCACACATGCAAGCTTCAAGCAACAATGGGGAAGAGAAGAGGAGAAGAGAGTGAGTGTGGAAGAGTGGAAGTGATGTCTAACGTGAAATGTGAGCAAAGGGAGGAGAGAGAGAGAGAGGGGACAAGGCTGTCAAGATGGGACAACAACCATCTTGTCCCATTTGCCCGGAACGAGGGGTCGGAAATGACCCCTTGTCAATTCGATTCGGAACGAAAGGTTGGAAAGCGGAAAAAAAGGAAAAATGACGAGTCGGCTCGGGATTTTGGAAATAAAATCCCAGCACTCGGCACCTCGTGCCTGCAGAAAGATCTATAAAACGCTCTAAGTCCGGAATAAAATTCCGGGTGTTACAACTAAGACGAAACTTGCTAAACCCAACACTCTCGGATAAACACGTCACGTAACCACGTGGAACCCATAAAACGTACACTATCGGCTCTAAACCAAGTCTACATATCGCATCACATCAAGACCTCGCAAGGTACTCATAACTCATACAAAAAAATCACATAACGTATAAATCAAACAAGGAAGGTCTCGGAACTAACCCGATGACCCCATCGATGTCAATATGTCTGCATAAAACTTGGGATAGTTCCTCCGGATACTATCCTCCGTCTCCCATGTAGCCTCATCGGCTCCTCGCCTCGACCACTGAATCCTCAGCATCGGTATCTCCTTCGACCGAAGGCGTCTCGTACTCCGCTCTAAGACCGCTATCGGGTGCTTTGCAAAAGTGTGGTCCGGCTCGACCACTAGGTCCTCCTGACTGATGATGTGTCTCGGGTCATGTATGTACTCTCTCAGCTGAGAGACATGGAAGACCGGGTGGATACCCTCCAACCGCGGTGGCAGTGCTAACCAGTACGCCACCTCACCGACTCTCTCCAAGATCTCGAATGGTCCGACATATCGAGGGCTTAACTTCCCCTTAATGCCGAATCGCCTGACGCCTCGTGTCGGTGATACCCTCAGCCACACCTGAGCTCCTACCCTGAACTCGAGAGGTCTACGCCTCCTATCCGCATACGATCTCTGGCGGCTCTGCGCAACCAACATCCTCTCCCGAATCAAAGCGACTCTCGCCATGTCGTCCTGTACCTGATCCGGTGCTACAACGCTAGAGCTATTGGGCTCGTCCCAACATAAGGGAGTACGGCATCTCCGTCCATACAATGCCTCATAAGGTGCCATCCCAATCGACGCGTGCCAACTGTTATTATAAGAAAACTCAAACAACGGGAGGTGATCTGGCCATACCTGTCCCCAGTCTAGTACACATGCTCGTAGCATATCCTCCAATGTCTGAATAGTCCGCTCGGACTGGCCGTCGGTCTGAGGATGGTATGCGGTGGTGAAATGGAGACTCGAACCTAGGGCGGCGTGTACCTGCTGCTAGAACCTCGAGGTAAAACGCCCGTCCTTGTCCGAGATGATGGTCCTCGGGACTCCATGTAGTCTCATAATCTGCCGGGTAAACTCCTCGGCTAAACGACTCACCGGTCACGTTTCCCGTATAGGAATGAAACGTGCGGTCTTCGTCAGCCGGTCTACTACCACCCATATCGCGTCAAAGCTCCTACTCGGTCTCAGACCGGTCACGAAGTCCATGGATATGTCCTCCCACTTCCACTGCGGCACGGGCAGTGGATGAAGCTCCCCTCCGGGCCTCTGGTGGTCGATCTTGACCTGCTGGCAGGTCGCGCATCGGGCCACGTATCTAGCTACATCGGGCTTGAGCCCGCCCCAGGAATAAGATCTCCTAATGTCCTGGTACATCTTACTCACGCCTGGGTGCACTGAGTAAGGTGTGGAATGGGCATCGTGCAAAATCCGCTCTCTCGGCTCCTGATCCGACGGTACACAAATGCGTCTCTGACGTCTCAATAGCCCGTCTACTCCCATGACAAACTGCGGCGCCTCTCCTCGGGACATCTTGTCCCGGATCCTCATCAAAATGGGACATCTCTCCTGCTTCTGCGGGATCTCTCTAGACAGGTCAAGTAGTACCTCCAACTCGGACAAACAACCGTCCGTACCCCGGAACCGGACATCCAACTCCAAACTCACCAAATCCCTCTGCAGCTGAGGCTGAACCGTAAGCCGAGCTATCACCTCCTCCCGAGGTGTCCTCCTACTCAAAGCATCGGCGACTACGTTCGCCTTCCCGGGATGGTATAAAATCTCCAAGTCAAAGTCCTTAATGAGCTCCAGCCATCTCCTCTGGCGGTTATTCAACTCCCGCTGAGTGAATATATACGACTCTTATGGTCTGTGAAGATTTGGCACGTAGCCCCGTACAAGTAGTGTCGCCAGATCTTCAGGGCGTGAATCACTGCCGCTAGCTCGAGATCATGGGTAGGGTAGTTCTCCTCGTACGGCTTCAGCTGCCGAGAAGCGTACGCAATAACCCTACCTCTCTGCATCAAAACGCACCCCAAGCCTAGCTTGGAGGCGTCACTATATACCACAAAATCCTCTACGCCCTCAGGCTAGGCTAACACAAGAGCGGAGGTCAACCTCCTCTTCAGCTCCTCGAAGTTGCGCTGGCCAGGCACGGACCAGACGAACCGGGTAGACTTCCTCAGCAAGGAAGTGAGTGGTCGTGCAATCACGGAGAAACTCTGAACAAAACGGCGGTAGTATCCCGCTAAGCCCAAGAAACTGCGTACCTCCTTGACCGTCCTAGGAGGCGGCCATGAGGAAACATACTCTATCTTCGCCGGGTCGACCATGACACCCTTGGCGAAAACTATATGTCCCAAAAATGCCACCTCGGACATCCAAAACTCGCACTTAGAGAGCTTAGCGTAAAGCTCTCTATCCCGGAGGACTCGAAGTACCGTCCTCAAGTGTCCCTCATGCTCCTCCCTACTCCGGGAGTAGACTAAGATGTCATCAATGAATACCACTACGAACTGGTCCAAGAAGTCGATGAAGATGCCGTTCATCAACTCCATGAAGACGGCGGGTGCATTCGTGAGCCCAAATGGCATCACGACAAACTCATAATGGCCGTACCTCGTCCGGAATGCCGTCTTCGGCACGTCCTCCTCTCTCACCCTCAGATGGTGATATCCCGACCTCAAATCAATACGTGAAAACACGGAGGCTCCCTACAACTGGTCCAACAAATCATCAATGCGTGGAAGCGGGTACTTGTTCTTGATGGTGACTTTGTTCAACTCCCGGTAATCAATGCATAGCCTCAAAGATCCGTCCTTCTTCTTGACGAAGAGGACCGGTGCACCCCAAGGGGAAACGCTCGGGCGTATGAAACCCCTATCGGCTAACTCCTCGAGCTGCTTCTTCAGCTCCAACATCTCGATCGGCGCCATGCGGTATGGAGCCTTGGAGATCGGCCTCGTGCTGGGCTCCAACTCAATAGCAAAATCAACGCTCCTCTGCGGTGGTAGCCCGGGTGGCTCCCCCAAAACGTCCTCAAACTCGCACGGCACAGGGATCTCCTCCAGCGATGGTCCCGACTCCTCCTTCATGGCAAAGCACCAGAAGGCCTCGCATCCCTGCCCGATAAGTCTAGCGGCTCGGACTGCGCTAATGACTGTACCGGCCTTCCCGAGGTCCCAACCTCGGAAAATCACCTCATGCCCCGTCTCTGTGGTAATCGTCACGGTCCTCCGGCTGATGTCCAAAACGGCTCGATGGCGGTCCATCCAATCCATCCCAAGGATGACTTCTTCATGCACTAAGTGCATGACAAAGAAGTCGGCTAACCAATCTCGGTTTCCCAAACGAATGGGACAACCGCGTACCTCTCGGGTACCACTAACCCTACCTTCATCGGGTAACCCTATAATAAAGGGTCTCTTCTCTACCGTAGCTAAGGACAACCTAGCTACACAATCATCGGATATAAAAGAGTGCGTAGCACCCATATCAAATAAAACTCGGACCGAAAAGTCGTGAATCTGAATAGTACCTGGGGCTGCCGGTGCTGGAGGATCAACGGCGCTCCTCAACTCAAATACCCTGGCCTGTGTGCCTCTGGTCTCCTGGGTACCTCCACCACGGCCTCTACCTCGGCCCTGTCCCTAAGCTGATCCCTGAATACGAGTCTGACCCTGACCCTGGCCCCTTTGCTGAGAGCCCTGTGACTGATACTGTGGCAGCCTCTGACTGCCCCCTGCTGCGCCAGCAGCCTCTAACTGCCCTGACGGCAAAAAGCAGCTCAGTGACCCATCTGGCCACAAGTGAAACAAGCCACGGGTGGCTTCCTACAAGCCGGCCTCAGGTGTCCAAACTCTCCACAACTGTAGCACTGACGTCCCCCATCTGATGCCTGTCTCGACGACTGGGGACCCGAACGTCCCGGAGTTTGGCTACGTCCCTGACCTGCCACTCCGGCCCCTGAACCAGCTGGTGCCGTCCTTTGTCTCTTGTCCGGTCCCCCGGACTGTTCCGCTCTCCTAAACCCAGGGCGGTCTCTCTCATAGGCCGAAGCCCCGTCCTAGTACTCCGCCAGTGAGGTACAACGGAATCCCACAAGGCAAGCACGGGTGGACTCCCTCAGTCTCTTGGAAAAGAGATAGACATGCTGGTCCGCTGGGGGTGCAGAGGGTCCCAGCAAGGCTAACTCCGCCCGAAATCGTCTAATCGCCTCAATGACTGGGACATCCTCGAATCCTGCCTCCAGGAAATCCTGGACTTTGTCACTCCTCAGTGAAGCTAGGCAAAAGGTCTCCCTAACGAGGCTCAGCAGCTGATCCATCCTAGTCACACCGCCTCTAACTTTCCTCCACCAATACTAGGCCTGCTCTCGGAACAGGGTCTGGACTATCTCAACCTGCCTCTCCTCTGGGCAACGGATCGCCTCCAGAGCTGACTCTACGTGCACAATCCAGTGCTGCACCTCTAAATCTACCTTCCCGTCGAAGTAGGGTACATGCTGCTGGTTGAAAGCCTTCAACCAGGAATCAGGTCTCGGAGACCTCAGCTCGTCTCTCGCCCTAGTAACCTCCACAACTGGCTCGGGTGCAACCACTGCCGGTGCAACTATCTCTGGTGCAGCCCGAATCTGGGTCACCCTCTGTGTGACCTCAGCTGATCTAGCAGGTGCAGGCGCAGGTGCAGGCACCGGTGGTGCGGGAGGTGGTGCTCCAGTCCTAAATGCCTCCTCAACCCGTCGTACATAATCCTCGAACACAGTAGCTCCCACGGACGCTCCCCCGGTCCTGACAGATGGAGAATCTTGCGCCCCGGACCTCACCACGGTCCTATCCCTAGCCTCGGGAACGATGCTCTCTGCTACCTCCTCCGATGGGGCCTCTGTTGCTGGTGCACCCACAACTGGTGGGTCCGCAATGGGAACACGTCACCGACCTCTACCTCTCACACCTGGAGGTCTTCCTACTCGTCCCCGTCCTCTTGGGACGGTAGGGGGAAGTGGTTGTCTACCCCTGGCGGGTCCTACGTAAGCGGTAGCTCTCGTACGTGCCATTTGATTTCGTATGACGTTTACTTAAGTATAAATGCTTAGGTACTACTTATAAATCCGGTATAATGAACTTCTAAAAGCATAAAGATAACATGATCAATGAACGATTGGAAGACCTAGTGATTTTAACAACGGATTGCAGAGTTGATCATTCGGACCTTGAAATTCATAAATGTGGATCTCGTACCTATGAATGGGCATATTCCCTAAACTTACAAAGAAAAAAGGAAGTGAGTTAGACAAAAAGAGAATCAGCTTTGACAATGACATAGAAAAAAATTTTTTGTTGATAACCTTAGACCAATCAATCCAATATTGATTAATACGTAATCGATCGAAGACTACTTGAACTTGAAAATTGCTTTTCTGCTCAGAAACGAAATGTTCTTGGAAATTTTTGCTCCCGTTGAACCATTTGTATCTATATGCATCAGGATAATACACATCCAACGCATGCAAGCCCAACCATCCTAAGGTCACATACATAGCTAGGTACATACAATATCCACAAACATCCTAAGGTCATACATATATAACTATATATACCTATTTATAATCCAAAGATCTATGTCGCCGAGGTTGCGGAAGGAGTGGTGGTCCCGTACATTCTATCCCAAACCCGACTCATGCATATGATTTTAAAAACAAAAGTCGGAACCCGTGGGGGTTCTGTTTTATACCTCATTCAGCCTTTAAAAAGATTGGGAGTGTCATTGTTGTCAACCTAGGGCTCTGATACCACTTTTGTAACACCCCAAATCCGCGGGACTCGGGATGCTACGGGCGAGACCTCACAATGGGTCCATACCCTTAGCCTGACAACAATTTCACCGGACCTTCCAACAAGGCACAAATAAAGGCAAACTCGAAAACGTTTATAATGTATGCGGAAACCGAAAGTAAAGGGTACAAAGTGGAAACTCAGCCGAGTCCTCAAAACAACACAACTCTAATACGAAACTTAAACCGTACAACATAAACCACATTTCGAAAACATAATCCAAAAACATCCCCGTCCTATAATGTACGGAGACCCTGGCTGTCCACTCCTCCACCTCACTCGGCGGCATCCCTAACCTGCAAGTCAACTACATAACGGTTTTAAACCGTTAGCTCATATTCTAGGCATTAGAAAAGCGGTGAAGGCACAAACACATATATAGCACAACACATAAATCACACAAGTCTGGTTTATTATCTTTTTTGTTATTAAGTTGTATTCCGTTCTAATTCAACTTCCGTTGTGACACGAGACCACAATGGTCTCGCCTCGGTCCCTTACCGGCAAGGAATGGCGCGGATGCATCCGCACGTATACCCGCCGGACTCGTCGCCGAGAACCTCCTAGACCCCGCCAGGGCTAGGCAGATGATGTCACCGCCCATTATCATACACTTGGGCCAACACATATATAAGGTCGGTGGTCCTAATTACCGGGTTCAATGTTATAACAAAAGCACAAACACACACCACCAAACACACATCAATGCTAATACATAGAATACGAGCTAAGTAAGTCCGGAGACTTACCTCGTCACCAAACCCAAGTCACCACACTCTTGCTTCCCTTAAGGAGGAAGCCCACAACCTGCTCACAAGAGATATGCATATCAATACATACTCGCTCTCAAGAAGTCTTAGACTTCACTCTTAGTGATCTATGCAAGATCACCTAACCCTCAAACTAGGAATGCATCCTAGGTCCCAAGTACTCACCACACACTCTCCACTCATGAAACAACCCACAACAATTCATAAATCCACAAGATATAAATCCTCAACCAAAGAGGCACAAGCTAGCCAAGAAGATCCATCAAGCTCACTTGCTCATATCTATCACTTACATCGAGCCTTAAGGGCTCCTAGGTTCACAACCACTAAGTGGCATTCCAAGATACTCTAGATCCATCCTAGGCATGCTACTAACAAGATCCAACATCAATACTAAGGAAGGAACGAAGAGGAAAGGAGAGGAGGGACCTACTGTTGCCGAAACCGCAGCCGCGGAGTCAAGCCGGCGCCCCGTGCGGACACAGGAGCCGCACCTGCGGAGGACTGCGTCGCCTGCCAGGAGCCGCACCCGCGCCCGAGTCATGCCGCACCCGCGGCTGTCTGCTGCCGCCCCGCGCCCGAGTCACGCCGCACCCGCGGCCGTCCGCTGCCGCCCGAGCCAAGTGCCTGTGGTCGTGTCGAGCGCCCCCGCGACGTGCTGAGCCGCACCCGCGGCCTGCTGGTCCGCCCCTGTGGCTGGCCGCCCCCGCGGGTTCTGCGCAGAACGTCGTCTTCGACTTTGGATCCTTGGCTCCAAAGTCCTTCTTCTCTTGTTGGATCTTCTCCAAACACTCTCCACGGGTCTTAGGCACCTCTCCTTGATCTAAACGAGCTAAGAACCTAGACATGCACAAGGGTTGAGTGAAAACCTTTCCAAGCTTCACCCATGGCCATGGATGAAGGAGGAAGGAAGAAGAAGGGAAAGAGCAGCAATGGAAAGGAAGAAAGGAAGGAAGGAAAGGGACTTACCACTCCAGATCTGTAGTTCCCTTGCTGCAGTCCACACATGCAAGCTTCAAGCAACAATGGGGAAGAGAAGAGGAGAAGAGAGGGAGGGTGGAAGATTGGAAGTGATGTCTAACGTGAAATGTGAGCAAAGGAGGAGAGAGAGAGAGGGACAAGGCTGCCAATGGACAACAGCCATCTTGTCCCATTTGCCCGGAACGANCCATGGAGATTCTTCCCAAGGCGCGGTAGGAGTGGGGAGGGGTGTGTAAAGACCATGTGGTTGTAAACGGGATTCGGCTTTGAGGAAATCCAAACACCGTTTAACTAGATGCTCGACATCCCTGAGCATATGAGGCCATAAGAAATGAACTCTCAGAGTATGGTGGGTCTTATCTCGTCCGAAATGCCCCGTCAATCCTCCTCAATGTGCTTCCTCTGTCAAAAGTAGTCTAAGGGAACATTTGGGAATGCACACCTTATTTCGAACCGTCAAATATATAGAACTTCCCTGTGGGTCCCTTATCTCTGCAGTCACGAAATATCTCTCCAAAATCTGGGTCAGTTATGTATAGCTTCTTGATGTACACAAAACCGAGTACCCGGGAATTTAATGTAGTGAGGAGTGAGTATCTTTTTGACAAGGCATCAGCAACCACATTCTCCTTACCCTTCTTGTGTTTGATTATAAAGGGAAAAGGCTCTATAAACTCCATCCACTTTCCATGTCGTCGATCGAACTTATCTTGGCTCCTGAAGTGTTTGAGTGACTCGTGATCGGTGTGCAGTATGAACTCGTTGGGTCTGTGGTAATGTTGTCAAACCTTTAGAACCCGAAAGAGTGCATATAACTCCTTATCATATGTGGAGTAGTTCAAGGTAACTCCTATCAGCTTCTCGGAGAAGTAGGCAATAGGTTTACCTTCCTGCATCAGTACTCCTCCGATTCCAATTCCCGAAGCGTCACACTCGACCTCAAATGGTTTGTTGAAATCAGGTAGGCCGATTAAGGGTGCCTGGGTGAGGCGCGCCTTCAGCTCCTCAAAAGCAGTTTGCTGCTCCTTTCCCCATATGAATTCAGCCTTTTTCTTCATTATCTCGTTTAGGGGTGCTGCTATGGTGCTGAAGTCCATGACGAATTTGCGATAGAAGCTGGCCAATCCATAAAATCTTTTGATTTGCATGGCAGATTTCGGTGTGGGTCAGTCCTGTATAGCCTTGATCTTGCTATCATCCACCTGTAAGCCTTGTGAGCTAACAACAAAGCCTAAAAAGGTTACATGATCGGTGCATAGTTCACATTTCTTGAGGTTGGCGTAGAAATGTTGTTTCCGCAAAATAGTAAGTACTTCCCTGAGGTGCTGCTCATGTTCCTGAAGGTTGTGGCTATATACCAGTATATCATCGAAGTAGACAACTACGAATTGCCCTATGAAAGGTCTTAGAACATGATTCATAAGACGCATGAAAGTTCTAGGGGCGTTGGTCAATCCGAAAGGCATTACTAGCCACTCATATAGACCAAACTTGGTCTTGAATGTTGTCTTCCATTCATCACCTTCTCGCATGCAGATCTGATAATAGCAACTCCGGAGGTCTATCTTGGAGATAGGCAAGCTCCATGTAATTCATCCAACATGTCATCAAGTCGAGGAATGGGATGTTGGTACTTGATGGTGATGTTATTTATGGCCCTGCAGTCCACACGCATCCTCCAGCTGCCGTCTTTCTTGGGCACTAAAAGGACGGGTACCGCATATGGACTTAGACTTTCTCTAACATATCCCTTGTCCAAGAGTTCTTGTACCTGCGTTTGAATCTCGTGTGTCTCCTTTGGATTCATCCGGTAGGCAGGCCGGTTGGGTAATGGTTTGCCAGGGATAAGATCTATTTGATGCTCAATTCCTCTGATGGGAGGCAGCCCCAATGGAAGTTCCTCGGGGAACATATCTTGAAATTCGGTAATTACTTGTTGGATACCTGGAGGTAGAGTGGACTCCGTGGATGGTTTTTGATTTTTATCTTCCTTACTCAGTAGCATAAGGTTGGTATCGACATCCAGGAAGTCAGTCTGAAATGTCTCTTGGGACGGGGTGCATGTATCTTCCTCGTGGTCAGATCTTGGTCCGGCAGTATTGGCATCAGGGTTAGCGGTCTCTTGGGTCACATCTTGAGCACGAGATGCCGCAGGTTCAACTTCTTTACTCGACGGAGGAGGACATTTCTTGACCAAGGTAGCTATTTCTTCAGGGCTCATGGGTTTAAGGGTGATAGTGGTGCCATGGAACTCGAAGACGAATCTGTTAGTCCGTCCTTTGTGGCTGACATCTCGATCATATTCCCATGGTCGACCTAGAAAAAGATGGCAAGCAGTCATAGGAACAACGTCACATAAGATGGTATCTTCATACCTTCCTAGACGAAAACTAATGTAGACTTGTTATTGATAGCTAACTCTCCTTGTTCATTTATCCAGGATATTTTATAAGGAGCTGGGTGATCTAACACGTCTAGTTGTAG
Source organism: Fagopyrum tataricum (assembly GCA_002319775.1). Lineage (NCBI taxonomy): Eukaryota > Viridiplantae > Streptophyta > Magnoliopsida > Caryophyllales > Polygonaceae > Fagopyrum > Fagopyrum tataricum. Next base: position 46,585,852 of record CM008283.1, read on the forward strand.
CTTGGTAACCATTTTTAGACTGGCAATGTTACAACAGCTACCACCATCTATGATTAAATCACATATTCTATTCTTAATAGAACATCGGCTACGGAAAATATTTTCTCTTTGTCCCATGTTTAGAGTTTTCATGTCCCCCAAAGTGCTAGAGGATTTAAAGGTACTCCCTTTAATTGATCCGTCATCCGATAGTTGGGGTTGTATCATGTGCTCCTTCCCTGGGGTTGGCATGATTCAAAGCAAACAAACTCGTTAATTAAGGTTAGTTAAAGAAAAACTCTTAGACAACCCTCTTCAAGTGTCTCGCTCGGTAACTTATCTCGTAAGCTTCGCAACTTCCTCTTAGCCGGTTTGCGAGGATCACTGTGAATCTACAAGAAAAATGTCTCAAGCAATCGACAAGTTAGTGCGTTCAGGCAGAATACAAGGAGAACGAACCAGATCTCAAAGAGAAAATGCCTTTTATGTGGTGCTAGCTAGAAAAGCAAAACTAATCTCGCCTGCAAATTTCTCAACCAACAAATCAATAATCTCAATTAAAAGATAATTTGTGGCCTTTTGAAAATAAAAATACAAAAAGGAAAAAGGAAAAAAGGAAAAAGGAATATAAAAAGGAAAAAGGCAATAAGGGAAAAAAGAAAACAAGCCAAAATGAAAGGAAAGGTAAAAAGAAAACAAGGGAAAAGAAAAAAGGGAAAAAGGCAAAGGCAAAAGGGAAGAGGAGAAAGGTAAAAGGAGAAGGAGTGCAATTTATGGTTGTCCTGCAGCGCTATAGGGAGCTCCCACGGAAGCAAATATATATCAATCAAGCTCAAAAGGGGCGCCTTCCAAAACAAAACTCGCACGAGATGCACAACCGCGAAAACTGAAAGACTTAGCTCGCAAGTAACGTCTTTCTTTTCTTTTTTTTTTTGCACGGCCTTTGGCCTTTCTCTCTCTTTTATTTATATTTTTTTTTTTTTGACTACGGACTTGCGAGACTAACCAAGGGCGGCGGCGGGCGGCGGCGGTGGTCCGGCAGTGGGGCAGTGACAGCTGGACCGGGCTGAACCGGTTCAGTTTTTTTTTATGGATCTCGGTTGATGGGTCCGAGATGGGTTGGGCTGGGCCGGTTTGACAAGACCCGACGGCTAGGGTTAGGGTTAGGGTTTAGCGATGCCGGAAGGGATGGCTAGAGTTTCGGGTTAGGGTTTCGCGGCGACGGAGCCGACGGCTAGGGTTTCGGGTAGGGTTTCGAGGGGGTGACGGTTGCGGCGCGGAGAATGAATCTCGGCCGGAATGGAGGTGTGGGATTCGGCCGAAACCGAAGGCTAGGGCGGCGGCCGGCGAGCAGCGGCTGGGTAAGGCGATGGTTGGGTTGGGCGGCGGGCGGCGAAGCGGCGGCTGGGGTAGGGCGGCGCCTAAACGGAGGAAAATGGGCGGCGGCGACGCGTTTTTGTGGTGGTGACGGGTGAGATTCCGATCAAAACGAGAAAAGATCGAATCTTAGGCAAAAATAATGTATTAAAATTAACAATTGGCCACAAAAATCCTTCTTTTCAAGAAATTGAATGTGGAATTGAAAATTGCAGAAAAATAACGAGAATAGTAGAAACAAACCGTTACGGATTCTGCTCCGGTGACTCTTTTTGTGTAGAACTTTCTTGACGGATCTTGAAAGCTCGACTTTTTTTTGTGTTTTGTAAAAGACGTGAATATAGCGTTGATGAACCTGAAGTTGTGGTACCAATTTGATACGGGGTTAGCCGTCAGTTGGCCCGATCTTTCAACACCAAGACTCGAAATGAAGAAAATGGATAAAAAGATGAAAAATTGAAATAAAATGGAGGAATGATCCAATGATTCTGAATGATCTATAGATGGATAGATCTGGTCGAACCCTTAAGGCAATTAAGAGCACGATAGGGAAACAAAGGCCCTAACACACAACTTGGAATGAGTTGAAGAAGCCCTTCCGCTATAATCTCACAAAGAGGGGAAAACGATTGTCCCCAAAGCACGATAAGTCACCCGGAGATGATTGAGAGCACCAACTTGCCAATCCAAGTGACACAACTCAAAACAGCGCCAAAGTTGTTGGGCGAATGGATTCCACTATTCGCACAGTAAGGTGTCTCGATTCCACGAGAAGAATATGGGATAGAAGAGAAACAATACTCGAAAGTACTTGTGTTTAGTTCATTCAAAAGTTGAGGAGGAGAGACGCCCTAAGCCTTATATAGGCATGTTGGACGTCCTTCTAGGGTTTCTATGGGCTTGATCCAAGATCGAGCTCAATCTAACTAAAGAGATAAGATCAAACTAATAAAATAAAATAAACTAATTAAAAACAAGCCCATCTTTTATTTAAAAGATGTCCAAGAATGGGCTTTAAAATCATAAGCAAGTTGGGCCTAATTTAGCCACTTAAATTAGCCCAAAACTCTTCCACTTTCTTCTCTTCTTCCAACACATTGATTTCGGCCCTTTTTGGAATGTCTTGGCCGTCCTCCTGTCTTTCTTGGGTTGGACGTGTATTACCAACTTCGAGCTCTCTTCCAATGCTCCTGTTTTGATAAAGCAATTCTCCAACTCATGCATCTCTTTCCCAAGTTGTTCTCCTACTCGTTTGGCTTGAGCTCTTGTGATGGATTTGGTGGTAGATGGTGCATAATATGCTCCTGCATCACACCTTCTTCATGAAAATCAGTACTTTGCCAAGGCTTCTAAATATCTATTTGGCCAACCGGAAATCGCTTTCTTAGGCCACAAAGTATCAAGGAATGGGTGGGTGTCGACCCTGAGAAGGTCCTAGCTGTTTAGACCTGGCCCCTTCCAACAATTTTCATAGCGTTGCGGGGGTTCCTCGGACTACCGGGTACTACCGTAGATTTGTAAAAGACTATGGCATCTTGGCTCGTCCACTCACAAATTTGACGAAACGGAATACATTCACATGGGGGGCTACAGCTGAGACATCGTTCAATACTCTCAATACAGCTTTGACCACTATTCCGGTGCTGCAACTTCTTGATTTTTCCCAACACTTTGTGGTAGAATGTCACGCCTCATCTAAAGGTGTGAGCTCTATTCTCCTACAAAACGAACATCCTATTTCTTATTTCAGCAAAGGATTGTTTTCCATCCGTTATAAATCTGCATATGAGAGGGAGTTGCTCGCTTTAGTGTTGACCTTATTGCATTGGCGCCATTATTTGTTGGGTCACCCCTTTTTGGTACGGACTGATCACCGCAGTCTCAAATTCCTACTTGAACAAAAGTGACAAAACCAGAGCAACAAATATTATTGGTAAAGCTTTTACCTTTTGAAAGCATGCAAAAACAACGCAGGGGCAGCTGCCTTATCTCGCTTTCCTCAGTCAATGGAATTGCTATCTCTCGCTATTCTGATTTCAGTAGATTTTTCAAACTGGATTGACGCATTGCAAGAGGATCCTTACACAAAGGAGTTACTCAAAATTGTCTCCTCTAATCAGGCCAACCATCTAGATTTCCATGTGGCTAAACACAAGCTATACTATAAAAATAGGTTGGTGGTGCCAGCTACGGATTCCTTACATTAGAAACTCTTGTCTGAATCTCATGAATTTGCGATCTCAAAACCTTGAAACGACTCTCCTCCCATTTCTATTGGCCCGGCATGAAATCTGATGTGCGCTCTTTTGTTCAAAATTGCTTGATATGTCAACAATCGAAGTATCAAGCATTGGCACCCGCAGGTATGCTTCAACCGTTGCCAATTCTGATCAGATTTTGGATGATGTATCAATGGATTTTATCACTGGGCTCCCAAAGTCGGGCGGATTTGACACCATCATGGTGGTTGTTGATAGGCTGAGCAAGTATAGCCAATTTATTGGCCTATCCCATCCTTACACAACTAAATCAATTGTACTTGCCTTTTGTAAAGAGATTGTTCGTCTCCATGGAGTACCCCGTTCAATTCTTTCTGATCATGATCCGATATTTTTAAGCTTTTTTTGGCAGGAATTGTTCCGTTTTAGTAGGACCAAGATACGAATGAGCACCTCTTATCACCCTCAAACTGACGCGCAAAAGGAGGTGGTTAATCGTTGTCTGGAAACTTACTTGCGTTGTTTTGCAATGGAGCAACCTCGGTTGTGGAGTAAGTTTTTGCCCTGGGCTGAATTCTCTTTCAACACAGATTTCCATACATCCACGGAAATTACTCCTTTCCGCACAGTTTATGGTCGCGATCCACCGCCCATTCAGCCTTACGTACATGGCGAAACCTGACTGCCAGACTTGGAGGAACAGCTGCTATCCCGTGATGAGATGCTCCAGCTTCTCAAAGATAACTTGGTCAAGGCTCAAATTAAGATGAAACAACAAATTGATGCACATCGCAGAGATCAATCTTATGAGGTTGGGGACTTAGTTTTACAACGTCTACAACCTTATAGGCAACAGTCCCTAGAGCGCCATAGGTATGCCAAACTTTCTCCTCGATTATTTGGCCCATATAAAGTATCAAGGCGCGTTGGTCCAGTGGCTTATGAACTAGACATGCCACCATCTTCCAAGGTTCACCTAGTGTTTCATGTCTCCTTACTGTGTCTAGTCCGGGGATTTGTTACCTCTCCTTCTACTATACCACTTCCTATAACAGGGGACTTTGAGTTACGCGTACTTCTTGGGGAGTGAGGAGGTCTTAGCCCATAAATGGATCAACATTTTAGGGATTATGAGGTTAGAGTTGTTAATTAAATGGGGACAGACCTATGGAAGAAGCTAGTTGGGAGGAGTATGATTTGATTGCGTATCAGCTTCCTACATTCCGCCTTGAAGACAAGTCGAGTTTTTAGGAAGGGTGCATTGATACAGTTCCAACACCTCTAAAGATTTACTTTAGGAAGAAGTTCAGGAAGCCACGTGCGCAACTCCTTGGGGATCAAGCAAACAACTAATATCTCATTTTTTTCAGTTGTTAATATTTATCCTATTTATTGTTCTTTTTCTACTACTAGGTTAGTGGTCAAGTTAATACCTTACTTTTAGAGTCTTCTCGTTTAACGTTTTTCTATTTATAGACTAGTTGCTTTTTGTAATCAGCATAGCATATTTTCATTCATCTAATACAAAACGTTGAATATTCTTCAGCAATTGGATGAGAGTGAGACTCTTACTCTTAGTGGTCCTATCAACACCCACCATAGATTACATGATTAATCATAACCTATTTTACACACATTGCTTGTTTTAGCTTTTTTCCTCTGCCACATCAAATTAAAAATACAACCTAAATTTATATCCACATCAATAGAACACAAGAACCTAAATTTATATCCACATCAATAGAACACAAGAACACATTACTTGTTCTTAACAACATAAAGAGTAGAAGGTGTTTTTTTTACACACATTGCTATCATTATTTATTTAAATGAGTGTTCACGTATAGTTTTATAAACAAATAAGATTGGTTAGTCTTCTAGATAAGTTGAAGCTACTTTCTAATTCTTTTTATATTAGTATATCCACTAATTAATATCACTTAACAAGACAAAATTGCTTTCAATTATACTCCACATACAAAATTGCTCTCGAAACATAATATCCAGAATAGAATAATACATAGCTGTGCTATAAGAACGCTCAAACAAGCAGCTTTGAAATGCAGCATTCCTTTTGACAAGAACTGCAACTGATATTAGACAGCTTATACTCATAAGTCGCTCATTCGATCTCATGAAGAATTCTTTTCTCGCGGATAAGCTTATACTCGTAAGACCGTCACTCATTCGATCTCATGAAGAATTCTTTTCTTACGGAGAGGCTTGGAGCTCGATGCACCACCATGGGCTCGTCTTCTCTCCTCTTTCCTTCTTTCCGCTTCGGTCATAATGCGTCTCAGAGAAGCCGCCTTGTAGATAGGCTTAGGTAAGTGCCTATGCCTGCATTTCGTATGCGTGGTTGTTAGCATTGTTTAACACACCTTTGTAAGGCCCTAAAGAGATGTTTTCAGATATCGTGCTAACTTACCTCACAATACGCTTAATTTCTGGAAGGTGCTTATAACGTTTTACAACAGCTTCATGGTATTCTTGTTTCTTACGTTCCCTTGGAAGAATCTGGAAAAAGATATAATGCATGAGTATGTCTCTCAGATGAAGCAAAGCAATGACAGTGTCGGTACTTAAGAGGTGTACTTACAACACCGAGTTGTTCAGATGCTTTAGCTTTCCATATCCGAAGGTTTGTGTCATCACTTCCGGATATGACATAAGTTGCATCACAAGTGTACTTGACACAAAATACCCTACAAATATTAAACAAGTACAGAATTATGAGTCAGATTTTTCTTAGATCAACAGAAGCTTTTGGCTAAGTGAATTGCGCACATACCTTTGCATTCTCTTAGTGTGATAGATTTCCCTACTATGACCACCATTATATGGGAAAATTCTTACCTGAAAATAAGAGCTCGATCAAAATTCTGACAAAAAATAAGCATGTAATAGAGTAATGATTAACACAAAGCTTACTGTTCTATCATACGATCCTGTAACAAATTCTCGTCCTGTTGGTGAATAGTCAATATCCATCCTGTGAAGAAAATTGTGATGTTATGACACAGAAAAAACATTGTAAAGGCTACGTATGGTATACACTAGAAATGTCATGAAATAGGAGTGCCAATTTGAAGTCCATACACTGCTGAGACGTGATCCTGGTGAACACATTTTGCTTCATCCAGTTTCCTGGCATCATAACTGTAGCAGTTGCAATCCTCATTTGCCTGTGTGATGAACATTACCAATACATCATTAGCAGGGAATAATTGTGACATTCACGATGAGATAGCGAATTCATGAACTGATTCTTGGATAACAATTCATAAAATTTTACTGAATAAGGACTCTTGCAGTTGGCAATCTAGTTATATGGTTTAATGAAAAATATTTTGAAACATTTTAAATGAAAATATTCATGATGATAAACACAAAGCTACACCAGTGGAAGAGAATCATTGATTCACACACGACAGATGTTGAAAAGAAAATGCTTACGGCTGTGAAGTTCATCGGCTCCATGGGATTCCAGGCAATTGAGTTGGTTTTTGTCTGTAAGAATTACACGAGCATCTCATCAGCACGAACTACAAAATATATACTGTATTGAACATTCAGAATATGGGTACACAATACAGCAGCACAAGATATTTTGAAGTGAGAACAGTCTCAACGCTTCAACATTGTGAAAGCAATAATAGTAGCAGAAACTTACCACCATGATGATCTTCCTTGCGGGAGATGACAGGCGTAGATCATAAAGTACAATACTGCGATCACTGGAAAAACGACAACCACGATTTAAAAAGATTAAAATCACAGCTATATTAGTGTATTGTGTTCTACCATTTATTATATACTTCCAATTACAAGATCCAAACAAAATTAATTCTAGTAAAGTCCTGAGGGTTGATGAAAGCTTCTTTTCCCCTCAATTTTTGAAAAGATAATTAACATTATCAGGAAATTGAGATCAATATACTAGAACGCTAGACTCAAAGCTCCAGAACTAGAAATAAACACCAGAAGGAGATTATATCCAAATTACCTCCCTGATGTTGCCAAAAGATTTGGTTCTCCAGGATTGAATCTAATAGATACAACAGTGTCCACCCCCCACTCAAAGGTGTTGACTGGATGTGACCTACAAATGACAAATGGTGTCAAATTGACGATCTTGCGTCAATGTATAAATCAACAGAAAGAAACGGTTAGATTCAAACCTATTCTGATCCCAGATATCCACTTGTGCCCCTCCAGTGGCAAAGAGGTTTCCATTCCACTGGTGATCAACAGCCCTGCCATTATGAAAGAGTCGTAATGGAAGCATTAGAATAGGGTAAGCTTACACCAAATACATAAAGGGTCCGTTTGGTTTTAACTCCAGAAACGGAACGGAAACGAATCTAGTACATACATATGCCCTTGTTCATGAAATTTTTTGGAATCATTCCTTGTGGTTTGAAGTAATTATAGTAGAATTTGATGAGTTTTGATACCCTATAGGGAAACAAAAGGGGGAAGCAAGTGTATTTTGCATGAAACCCCAAGGAATGATTCCATGAACAAGGTACACAAGTGGACTAGATTGATTTTCATTCCGTTTCCGAAGATAAAACCAAATGGGGGCTAAATGGCACCAAAGTTTAATGTACACAGGGTAATCCATAACAACCAAACTATCATTATACCTGAAAGCATTATTCCCAGTATAAACTGCAAATGGCTGAAGCATCACAAAAAAAAAAAAAGATCTTTAGATAAGGATTAAACATAAGTTCTACAAATTAGAACATTCAAGTTAAACCAAATACCTTTGATGGTCCACCAGGAAAGTCATCGGACTCTATTATTGAATCATTTGGAACATTCCATAATTTGACACTGAAAATATTGCAGAATGTTATCAATTCAAGTCACTTGTCAAGGCACAGTTCAATCAGATGGAAAATAACAGATCCATCTCAAAATGAAAGGTCATAGAGCATAGTGATGTCATAAAAGAGAAGAAAAACTAAAGCCAAATCCAAAGAGGCACACATCTTTTATGGAAAACTTACGTGCAATCGTTTCCACATGATACCAGAAGACGTCCGTCTGTAGACACAGTCAGACCCCTAACAGGACCATCATGTCCAGGAAACTGACAAACTGTTTTCCTGCATTTTGAAACAAAATTCAATGATAAATAACCAAGAATAAATATTTCATATGATGTGTAATGGGGGATAGACTTTGCTACACGTACGTGGATTTTCATAATCAAACAATATTAAATGATGGAATCAGGGAATTCCAATATTGCATCCACTAGAAAACAGTCATCAAAATAAGGTAAGAAAAGATTTCATAGAGATTAAAACATCTACTTTGCTAATAGTTATTAATCTGATGCAACTAGCTCGGCTCTGCTAGGGGCTTGCAAAACTGCATTAAAGTAGTCACTCCCATAAAACAGAAACAATTTTTAATTATGAAGTAGGAACCAGACAAGCTCAACCAGAGCCGGCACTTTAATCAACTATAAATGAGTTTTCTATATATCAGCTTTAAGGTCATTTTGACTGGCCAAAGGAAGGCCTTATAACAACCATATAAACATACTTCGGTCAAACTAATTGCCTTGTCAGCTAACACCAACAGTACCAGTTTAACATGCCAAACATATATCAATTGGGCTTACATAAAAGGTACCATCATGCATATGCTGAAAACAATATATCAGACTTGCATAAAAGGTATAAAAACAATACGCATATGCAAACAAAGAATCATAGAAAGAGCACAAATTGCAACAACAAAAAATCTAGTAGGAGCAAAAAATAATCAATAAGAAGCATTGTGAATCTTGAAATTACAGGACATGCAATTCAAAACAAAGCAAAACTTCCAAATAATCATGAAGCTCTAATCCACAACAACAAGCTAGTAGATCAAAATTTACCTGGAAGCAATGTCCCACAGGCGAATGTCTGCACAAAAAGATGTATTTTCAATAACGAACAATAGATGGAGATATAAGCACATATAATAAGTTTAATGTCCAGAAATAGGACAAAAGGTTGAATATACGAGCTCTAAACAAAGATTGTTATGAGAGATATAATTTACTAAAGAACTTCTTCCTAATTACCATGATTCAAACAAAAGTAAAAGTAATAAACAAATTAAGTTGACTGATTAGTTATGATAATCTACTGCTCTCTTAATTTCCTTCCCAATGCCACAATGTAAAAGGGGTCGATAACTAACCTCCATCCATTGAGCCCGAAAAAAACCCTTTCAAATGATTGGGGTTTTTCGCCATACATGATATGGCGTCTATATGCCCATCCAGAGCTCCAATGAAAGGCCTAGCAAACACCTACACACGTAAACAGGATCGGAAAGCAAAAAATTACAAACCACGGAGCCGAAAAGAGAAGCCACCATAAGAAAGCATACGATTTTTTTTCATATTAGAGTGTGAAAATACCTTATCCAATTTAGCAGCATTAAGAGCTCTAACATACTCCACCGCCTTCTCTTGAGGCCTCAGGCTAGGATCATAGTTGTGAAATACTCGCTGAAAACACCCTTCCGAGTTAGATATATGAAACGATTACGAACCCTAAACAACAATGAATTCATGAATTTCGAGTGCTGGTCAACTGGAAGTACCTGGAGGTCTTGACTTCGTTCTCGAGTGAACTCATCCGTAGATCGAGAAATTACTTTGACCTTCATTGTTGTGAAGACGAGTACGGCAATTCGAGATTTGGTTGAGATTAGAGTTCTGAATGAGATAAACCCTAAATTGGCATAAACGCATAAACAGAGCGCTAAACCCTCAGAGCAAAGACGCAGGTCGGAGAGAAAGAAAGGTAAACTAGGAAAGAAAGGATAACTTAGTGGGCCTAAAATATACAATGAAGCTCAATTTCATTATGGACCAGCCCGTTCATTACAGCTTCAAATTGGCCCATTACTCAGGTCCATCTTACTTTGGTAAAACCTTTTTTTTTTAGTTAAAAGGTTCAGTTTTATGGCAATGGAACACCCTTATGAAACTTAAACCTTAACCCTTATGAAACTTAAACCTGATTTCAAAAAAAGGATTATATGGCAAGTCGGAAATGGAAATACCATCAGTTTCTGGCATGATAATTGGGTAACAACGTCACCACTCATAAAAATGGTTCAAAACACCAGTCATATTAACACAAATATCAAAGTTAATCACTTTATTAACAACTCAAAAAATTGGGATACCAATAAAATTGATAGCGAGCTACAAAATATCATCAACCCAGAAATTAGAGAAAAAATAAAAGAAACAATCATACCCAAAAACGACCTTCACGACATATTATATTGGAAATGTAGTAAAAACGGTTGGTTCACCACTAAATCTGCTTCCGAAATGATTGAAGATGATTCAGGTTTTCAACCAACTAATTCTTGTGAATGGATTTGGAAACTTGATACCCAACCCAAAATTAAAAACTTCATTTGGAACATGTCTATTAACGGAATTCCAACTAAAGAAAAACTTGATGAAAGAAGGATTGTTGTTACAAGACACTGCGAACTCTGCAACCATCACTTGGAGGACTTAACCCACCTGATCATTGAATGCCCTTTCACTAAACAAAATATTAACAAATTTGATAAAACAATCGTGAACAATCTTAACAAAATAAGAATCCAAAATAAGAAAGCGCATGAAATCTTACAAGAAATAAAAAATAAAATTGGAATAAACAAGTTCGCATGTCTCGCTACTATATGGTGGAGTATCTGGTTTTTCAGAAACAAGATCATCTTTAATAATGAACCACTTGAGCCGGATAATAAGATTGTTGAATTCATTAAAAACCAAATCCACATTTGGAAAACCAAAATCATTGATGAAGAGGATCTTATATGTATTAAAGGAGAACCCTTCTTTGCCACGTGTCAGCACCAGATTTAACGCAGTATAAAAAAATAATTTAAAAAGTTAATTATTTTAAGTTGTTAATATAAATTATTATCAAAGCCCAACAAAATATTTTTTAAAAGTTATTTATCTAGATTATTAAAAAAAGATTTACATAATCGGATGTTTTTAATAAAAATTATTTTATTATTATTATTATTAACATATATATATTTCCTCTAAAAGCTATAAGCTCAACCTTCACATATATATATATATATATATATATATATATATATATATATATATATATATATATATATATATATATATATATATATATATATATATATATATATATTTATATATAATTTTAAAAAAAATATTCAGCAAAAATAGTCTACTAAATTATTTAAATGTTATGCCTTTGATTTTGTAAGTGATTTATTTTTATCAAAGTATCCATAGATTTGATTTAATAGTAAGATTTTTAATTTAAGTAATTTATATTAGTAAAATTTTTTATAATTTGTTCTTATCTTATCTTATATATCTTATGTAAATATTAAATCGTAAATACGTAATTTAAATCATTATTTTAATCGGATAGAAAAAACAATTGCAGATTTAATATTAACATTTAATTTAGAAATATTTTATCAATCGACAAATTATTTGCTAAATCAAAAATTCACATTTGATGAGCAATACTATATCTTTACTTTTTTACCTACAAATATCATCTAAAGTTTGTTCAACTTTTCACCTGAACTAATATATAATTATTTATCAAATCATTTATATACATATGAAATTAAAACAACAAAAACATATAATAACACATTGTACATATAACCCGTTATTATTTCAAACTCGCACAAGGTGCGGGTATACACTAGTTATGTTATTAAACAGAAAAACAACAACAATACAAATACGATAAAAAGGAAAAAAACACAACATTAAGTGGGATAAACCAAAGCCGGGTTTCCATAAACTTAACTTTGACGGCTCAAAACTTGACTCGGGTGTAACATCCATTGGCTTTGTGATTCGAAATCACAACGGAGAAGTTGTTAGTCTTGATGCAAAGAAAAACAACTTTAACTCGGTTATAAAAGCTGAAGCTTTCGCTCTTAAGGTTGACTTACAAGAGACAATTAGACTACAAATCAAAAAGATTGAAATCGAAGGTGATAATTTGTGTGTTATCAAGGCACTCTAAGGTTTGTGGAGCTGTCCATGGGATGTCGAGATGATTATATCCGACTCCATACTGGATCTTTGTTTTTTTGACGAAATCCAGATCAGACATGTTTTCAGAGAATTGAATTGTGTTGCCGACCGATTGACCCATTTGGGAATCTCGACCCCTAACACCATTTTTTCTGATGATCCTGAACTTCGTTTTCTCATCCACAAGGATGCTTTAGGGTGGACTACCTCTAGGAGGTAACCAACCTAACCGCTTTCCATTCTTCAAAAAAATATATATATGAAAAGGCTACTGGAAATGGTGAAATGGTGAACAAGAACCTATCCTCTCGGATTCAAATTATGAGAGTAATGGTTAACAAAGAACATAATGCATCTTTACAAGAACAATCAACACAAATATTTCAAAGCTATAGGAAATCAAATATGGTTAAATTTTTTTCCATCTAGAAAATGTTGGGATGACTCCTTTTCAAAGTCGAATCTCGAGTGTGGTTTAAACAATTGTTCCGGAAGATGTCGTAGTCACATGCCCTTGCTGATCGTGTTGATCGTGGTTGTGTTCGAGGTCTTCGAAGATCCTTCATCTAGGTGGAGACAACGTCGTAGGATCCACATTTCCGTAGGAGGTATGACATCCCTTGAAAAGGGTTTCTATCATCCAGCTTCCCGGCGGTGAGACACTGCACTAGTTTCATATATCCCGTGTTTTCTCCATGTTTTACCAACCTTGAGTGTTCCTCGCCTTCTCATGTGGTTTGTTTTGATGAGGGACCATCCCTTCCACCATTACAACCATCATTTTCAAGTTCTCAAAGCCTAGAGATGGTTTATTCCCTCATGGCATTGTGAGGCCAGCGTCTTCAAGTTCTCAAAGCTTAGAGATGGTCTATTCCCTCAAGGCATTGTGAGGTCGGCGTTGGGTGTTAAGTTGTTGGGTGGGGCATTGAGTAAAGATGATGGGTTTGTTAGAGAGCTAGTCATGAAGAGAGCGGTTAAGGCGGTTGAGTTGATGCACCTTCTTCCATAGCTGAGGGGCCCGCAAAGTGATGTTCTCTTGCTTCGTTCTTGTATGAGTGTTGCTAAGATGTATTATACCTTGAGGACTTGTCTACCGGAGTATGGATAGTGTGCAGCAGCTTATTTTGATTTTGGACTCTGTAGATCGGTCGAGGATATTGTGGTTTGTGGCGATCCTTTTTTTGGGATCTTCAATGGCCGCTTGCTTCTTTGTCTATTCGGTTTGGAGGGCTTGGTTTTTATATTCAATTGTGGAGACTTCTTCTTTTGATTTTGTGGCCTCCAAAGCCCAATCTTGGATCATTCAAGATCACATCTTACGGGATAGTGGAGTAGTTGATATGGGCTTTGAGTTTTTTGCAGTACTGGACAATCTTTAGGCTTATATTCCTAGTTTCGATCTTTCTGGGTTTACTGTCAAGAATATCATCCCCCTAAATCCCAACATGTTTTGACGAGTGCTCTTATTAGTAAAACAATGCAGGCTATGAAAATGGCTTTTGGTTTGACCCATAGACAAAAAACGGTTTTTAAGTGTTTGTAGTCCGCGCATAACCAAGACTTCATTCTTGCCATGGGTCTTGGACAGTGTAAGTCTCCAGTTGAGTATCGCACAATCCTTAAGTATTGCCTTAAAATTTTCCGTTTTTGAAAAGGTTCAAAAGGTGTACAAGTATTTCTTAAAAAAAATAATTAAAAAACTCCACAAAATGTTGTAGTCTTTGCTCCAAAAATCATGAGACTTTTTTTTGTACGAGTGTAGATATTTATAAAGATTGTACATTAAAAAAATCAATTATTTTTTTTTATAATTTTCCTTTTTTTGGAAAAGGTCAAAGTACACAAATATTTCAAAACTTGATAAAACTCCGATCCAAAAATGTCGTATCATTTGCTCCAAAAATTGTATAAAGTTTTTGAATAGGTGTTATGATAAGTAGAGTGTGTTCATTCAAAAAAAATAAATTATTTAATATTTTCCTTTTTTAAAAATAGTTCAAAGGGTTGAATACATGAAATTCTTCGAAAATCGATAAAACTTGAAAAATGTCGTATCCTTTGCCTCATAAATAGTGAAAATTTTATTGAAGTTGTTATTATTCGTAGAGCTATTATTTTCAAAAAAATTCAATTTTTAAAAGTTTTATGTTTTTAACAAAAATTCAAATAATACACGAAATGCTTTAAAAATCCTAAACATCGTATCCTTTCCTCCAAAAATTGTAAAATTTTTTTTATACAATTCTATGATCCATAGAGTATGTTTGTTCAAAAAAAATTCATTTTTAAAATTTACAATTTTTTGAAAAAGTTTGAAAGTAGTACGCAAAATTCTTTTAAAATCGATAAAACTCTCAAAATGTCGTATTCTTTTCTCCAAAAATAATAAAACTTTTTTTTATAAGTTTTATGATTTATAGAGTATGTCCATTTAAAAAAATCAATTTTTAAAAAAATTTACTGTTTTTTGAAAAAGTACACGAAATTCTTCGATAATTGCTAAAACTCCAAAAACGTCGTATTCTTTGCTCCAAAAATCACGAAACTTTTTTTTGTACTAATGTTACGATGAAGAGAGTGTATCCTTTATATAAAAAAAATCAATTATTTAAAATTTTCCCTTTTTAAAATTTTTTTTTAAGGGTAATACACGAATTTTTTCAAAATAATTCACTACTCTATTAACTTCACGGAACACATGATGAAGACATGCCAGATTTTACTAATAAATTCATGACATCTACTAACCACACTGGAGTTGTCATTTTACAACAAAAAGTGAAAAGTCAAAGAAAGATTCAGAATACCGGTAGAAATAATTGGGGGTTAAGATGAGTTTCATGGTCATGACGGTACAAAAGAATATTTATTTTGTAATTGATTATTTATGAGTTTCAAAGACATTATACAAAAAAAAATGACACGTTATATTTTGTGTCTAAGATGTACTACCCTCTCTCTATATAGATGTTTATATTTATATAAACATATTTTATAAAATATTTGATTGTGAAAAATAATTCAAAGAAGATTATAACTTTTTTTTTTATAGAACTGTACACCAAGGTTTAATAAGATAATCATTTTCGAGCAATTTTTTCAATCCATTATAAAAATTTCTAAATTTTTTACTTTATGATTAACAAAAGAAAAAAAAGGATATATCATAAAAATTATTAAAAGGCCTCTTATTTTTACATGCATCTGTTTCTTAAAGTGGAGTCAATAAAGAAAAGTACACGTTACCCTATTCATCACGAATATATGACTACGTATTATTGGTATTTCTAAAAAGTCCATGCTAAAAAGTCCCTCTGCTAGGATTTCGTCTGGCGATTCTGCTAGGGTTCCATACGCCGCTTTTTTTGCCTCCTCATCTTGTGTCAAATTCCACTGAGATTTCGTACACAGTTTAATCACATAGATTCCAATCCTTACATATTTTAATAGTTCCTATTCTCTTGGGATTCGTTTTTTCCATTTAGAGTTTTCCAATTAAGGTTTGTCATACTATCCTAAATGGAAGAATTGCGGAAAAAATGCGACGGGATGCGACTGTCGGAGGTTGAGAAGGATGTACTTGTCCTTGACGATGATGATTCAAGTTCAGAATCAAGACGTTTCTCTCACTGCTTGATTGGGAGAGTAATCGCAAAGAAACAAATCAATACACGGGCATTCAAGAACGTCTTACGACAAATTTGGAGGTGGAGCGAGGGCATGGTTATCCAACTTGAGGGGGAAAATACTTACTCGTTTAAGTTTTTCAATCAGGCAGATCAAGATAGGGTCCTTGCTGGTGGTCCATGGAGCTTTGATGATTCTTTGATTGTACTGAAGAAAATTGATCCAATGAAAAAACTGGAAGATGAAGTGTTCACGTTGGTGCCTTTCTAGGTAAATATGAAGAACTTACCTCCCGGTCTTTGCAATAGAAAAGTAGCAATGAAACTTGTAGAGAAGATCGGAAACTTTGTTAACTATGATGATAAGGAAGAAGGAGGATTTTCTTCTAGGATGAGAGTACGAGTCCTACTAGACATTTCCAAGGCCTTACCGAGAGGTACTGGGATAGCATGGAAAGATACTCATCTATGGGTGGCGTTAGCATATGAGAGACTCCCTCTCTTTTGCTACAAATGTGGCAGGATAGGTCATCCGTTCAAACTTTGTTCGGAGGGGGGTGAAGTTGAATCCGGGCAGGAGGCTACTGAGTTTGGTCCTTGGATAAGGTCGGAATATGGAGTTTTTGATTCCCGACCAGGCAGAGAGGATAAGGCTTTGAACATGAAATGGAAAGAGAGAATGACGAAGATCGATAGGGAACAAAGTGCGACAGGAAGAAGTGCTGGGGAAGATGAAGTCGAGTCTGAGAAGAATCTGAGTAGCGAAAAGTCTGAGGAAAATGCTGCTACAGAAACTCACTTTGTCAAACAATGAAGGAAATGACAATGAGAGAGAACAAGGGGAAGCTAGTAGAAATAAGGGTGATACAGTGAGTCTTTAAAAGAACAACTTGAATCACGTGGGATCATACATTTTGGGGAAGAGGATTGACATGGAGGAGGTGGGAGGTGTGGAGACGTATGACTGAGATATGGTTACATTTTTCAAAAAGGCTAGAGTTGTGCCTTCAAAGTCTGAAAAAACTCAAGTAGCGACGGTGGACCAAGAGTCCCGTCGTGAAGGACTATGAAAATTTTCAGTTCGAATTGCCAAGGTGTGGGCAACCCGGCTACAGTGACCACTCTTAAGGATTGGTGTTGGAGACATCGCCCAAACATTGTCTTCGTTATGGAGACTATGATGACTGATAGTGAGTTGGAGAAAGTGAAACGAAGGTGTGGTTTTGTTGATGAAATTTGTATTAGTAGTGAAGGTAGGAGTGGTGGACTTGGTTTTTGGTGGAAAGAGGTTGAGTGTAGAGTTATCTCTTCTTCTCAAAGACATGTGATGGTTGAATGCGGTTCTAATCAAAGTATGGAACCATGGGCCTTGGTCGGGATGTATGGATGGGCTGACAAAGCAAAAAAGTGTGAAACTTGGAATCTCATGAGGAGATTGAGGGATGGATATGCAGGGAAGTTGTTGATGATGGGTGATTTTAATGAAATTAGATTCATAAATGTAAGAGCCTTAGTCTTTGGAGCCATTTAGGCCTTAGCCACCCCCGCGGGTCCGTGAGGCCGCCCCTGCGGTTTTCTGCGGCTGCAGCCGGCTTTGTTGACTCTTGACCCGTGCTTTACTCTTTCATTCCTTAACCTATTTCCTTTGCTTTGGGAGCAAGAGATCTTCATTCCCATTCCAGAATACCTCCTCACGTTCTTCTTCTTGCTTCTCCCTTCTCTCCTTCTTGATCTTGATCTTGGATTCCTTAGAGTTTGAAAGAGTTTGTGTGTGGTTGTTGATGATGATGATGATAGATGTTGTTGCTGAGCTTGAGAGCCAGCTGAGAAGGTGTTTGTGATCAATTCCTTGCCTAGACCAACAGTAGGTAAGCTCCTTGCTTCTTCTTCTCTTCTTTCTTCTTTGATTCCATCTTCCTTAGCTTAGGATTAGATGTATGGAAGTTATATTGATGTTAAAATATGTATGTATATGTATATGCTTGGCCATGGAATGGAGAAGACGTGACTTGATCACGTGAAGAGT
This sequence comes from Fagopyrum tataricum, assembly GCA_002319775.1. Taxonomy (NCBI): domain Eukaryota; kingdom Viridiplantae; phylum Streptophyta; class Magnoliopsida; order Caryophyllales; family Polygonaceae; genus Fagopyrum; species Fagopyrum tataricum. The sequence goes on from CM008283.1 coordinate 46,604,173, forward strand.
GAAAGAGAAGTCGGGACTCTACGTTCTGCAAAGTCGCCGCCCTGCGCCTCAGCGTAGCCGCCCCTGCGGGAACATTATCACCACACCCACGCCCGGAAGCTGCCTGCGCCAGCGCTGCGCTTGCCTGCGGCCCCTGTCACCGCGCCTGCGGCCGAGTGTCGCTGCGCCTGCGGTTTGCCTTGCTTCTGTGAGAGCCCTTTTCTTTCGGACCAAGATTTGATCTTTGACCGAGCTTGTTTTGGCCGAGTTTGGCTCAGCCGCTCCCGCGGTCACTTCCTCCGCACAGCCGGGTCACCGCTCCCGTGGCCATCTCCGCCTACCCCCCGCGGGTTCTTGCGGCTGCAGCCGGTTTTGTTGACCTTGTTGACCCGTGCTTTACCCTTAGCTTTACTTCTTCATTCTCCTTGCTGAGCAAGGGTTTCCTTATTCATTTCCATCCAGTCTTCACGTCCTTCTTGCTTCTCCTTCATCTTCTTTGATCTTGTTCTTGGTTGGAAGAGTTTGGTTGGAGTTTATGTGAGTAGTGGTTGTTGTGTTGATGCTAGTGTGTGTGTTGTTTTGCTTGGAAGCCAGCCTTGGTGTTTGTTGATCCTCCCTGCAGCCTAGGACCTTCAATAGTGGTGAGTGCTTGTTCTTCTCCTTCTCTTCTTCTTTGATTCAATCCTTCTAGCTTAGGATTAGATGTATGTTAAGGGTTTTGATGTTGGAATGTGTATGTGTGTGTATGTATGTGTCTATAGAAGAGAGTAGACGTGATTTGATCACGTGAAGAGCCAAAGAGAAGCTGCGAAGTCTCATTCTGCACTGTCGCCGCCCCCACGACCAGAAGTCACCGCCCCTGCGGAAGACGTGCCGCAGTGCCAGCGCCGTGCCTGCGTTGCCAGCGATCCTTGTCACCGCCCCCGCGGCTGAGTGTCACCGCGCCCGCGGTTGCCTGCTTTCCGCCCCTGCGTCCTTAGATCACACAGGTGCGTCTTGTCCCGGGACTACCTATAGTTAGGTAGTTCCTTTCCTTTCTAGTATGAGGGAACTAGTAGCATGCTAGGTACCGGTTTATGATGAGTATGATATAGATATGCCGGTTACGGCCTTGAGGTTATGAGTTGGATATGATCCCTTATGGATCCCTTGGGTCTAGGTGTGACCCTTTGTGTGATAGGATTGTGATATATATATATGTGTACCTTGTATAGGTTGTGCTGTCCTCTAGTTTGGAGTAGACGTTTATGAGAGTGGTTTGTAGCGAGATACTCCTGAGATCGAGGTAAGTCCATAGGACTTACTTAGCTACTATCCTTATATTGGATGTATGCTTGAGTGGTGTGTGTTATGTGCTTTATAGCATGTGTTATTATTTGGTCACCGACCTATGTTATATTGACCGCCCATTGTAGTGGTTGTGATAACCTTTTCCTTTCATCCCGTTGTGGAGTCTGGGAGGTTCTCTGTAGTTAGGCCAGATCTGGTATAAAGGAAGGCCCCTCACCATTCCCACAGGGTACACGGGAGGTGTGCTGATACTACTCCAGCTGGTTAGAGTACTCAGAGGCGAGGATTATATTCCTCGTGTCACCTATCTTTATATATATCTATTTATACGATTGAATGATTCAACTTATTAAAGATAATAAACCGGGTAATTGTTTGATATCATGTTGAAGTGTTTATTACTTATGATATGTGTTTGTGCTTTAGCATCTTCTTATATATGTGTATAGTTAGCTAACAGTTTCATACCGTGTTGTAGATCCCTCGCAGGTTAGGAGAGCTGCGGAGTGATCCGGAAGAGTGATCTGCTGAGGGTTCCGTACACGGGGCATATTCGTGGGTTTTTGGAGATTATCCGTTGTACGGATTTCTGTTTTGATTGTACTCAGCAGTACTGTATAAACCTTTTGATATTTATATATTAGTTTTATGTTTTGTTTTAATCTGTTGGTGCCTTGTTGTAAGATTCAGTGAGGTTGTTGTCAGGCTAGGGCCAGGATCCATTGTGAGATCCTAGCCCAGTAGCACTCCGAGTCCTACGGATTTGGGGTGTTACAAAGTTGGTATCAGAGCCCAGGTTGACAACAATGGCACTAGTAATCTGCAATAAAGTTCAAATGGATAAATAAACAGAAACCGAAAGGGGTATGACTTTTCAAAAGGTTTTGGTTTTAAAATGAGTACAAATGTTTTGGGTTATCGTGTACGTGAGCCATCACCCCTCTGAAGATCTCAACAGTACACATATATAGATATTCTATTGTGATTGATTTGATACATACATATGGCATATATATAGCCTTCTAAGCTAGGTTACGTCCTCTGCAGATGGTTCAAACTAGAGCCTTACTTGCAGCTGGGCGAGGTAGAGGCAGAGGTAGAGGTAGACCCCCTCTAGGCCGAGGACGAGGTAGGATACCTGCTGATGGTTCCCAGGCAGCAGGAGAGATCCACGAGGAAGTTGCTGAGAGCGCCGTTTTTGAGAATAGGAACGAGGCCGCTGAGAGACAGGAGTCACAGGGAGTTCAGTCTAGTGATTCTACTCGCGTCTCGATGGGTAGGTTAGAGTTTCAGGCTTATATCAAACGTGTGGAGGAGGCTGCCAGAGCCGGTAGGCATGCCCCAGACTTACAGGCATAGGAGGGACCATCTGAGAGGTCCCACACCGTTACCCAGGTACTAGCTGTACAGGTACCTGCTGCTGAGATTGCTAGAGCACCAGAGGAGCATAGAGGGCCTAGACCAGATACCTGGTTGAAGACTTTTCATCAGATGGGTGTACCCTCTTTCACTGGGAATGTGGGGTTAGAGGTTGAGCTCTGGATCGGGCATGTAGACTCAGCTCTGGAGTCTATTCGCTGCCCAGCTGATAGGCAGATTGAGTTGGTGCAGACTCTGTTCAGAGAGCTGGCACAACACTGGTGGAGGTCAGTACGAGGTCAGGTTATTAGTTATGACCAGATGAGGACCCTGGTTAGAGAGCTTTTCTGCCCTGCCTCACTAAGGAGAGAGAAACTGCGTGATTTCGTTGAGGCCGGATTTGAGGATGTGCTAGTTTCAGAGGCCATCAAGAGGTTCCAGGAGGAGCTGGCTTTACTGGGTCCAGCTGCACCTCCTGTTGATCAACATGTTTATCTGTTCTCTCGACGATTGAGGGATGGTACTCGAGCCTACATGGCAGGTTTTCATTGTGAGTCCTTGATGGACTATCAGGACCGAGCTGCCGATTATGAGAGAGAGAGGGCTGAACAGAGGAGAGCTTCTCAGGCCGGAAGGTCTGAGAAGAGACAGCGTACTGGGCAGACCAGTGGTACGGCTGGAGCTGCTAGTGTTGGAGGTAGTTAGAGGCGTCAGGGTCGTTCTGTATCTGCACCAGTTATAGAGAAGGGATGACAATGTTTTAACCGTGGAGATCCAGGGCATTTGAAGCCCGAGTGCACGAGGCCACTGGTGACGTGTTTTACCTATGGTCGACAGGGCCATAGAGCCGTTTACTGCCGCCAGGGCGGAGCTGCATCTCAGCAGGGTTCTACTCCTGCTAGTGTAGCAGGAGGTGGGCAGAGACCACCCCAGCAGCAGCAGACTCAGGGACAACAGAGAGTCCCAGATCGCCCTACGACTCGGGGATCTACTCCTGGGCTGAGTAGAGGCAGAGGCCGTGGTGGGGGCACCACCGATACCAAAGGCCCACAGGGTCGTGTGTTTGAGTTGAGGAGTGCAGAGGAGCCAGCTGCACCTACTGCTACAGGTACCATTCTGATTCATGGTTTACCTGTTAGAGTTTTATTTGATACTGGTGCTACGCACTCTTTTATTTCTGATGCCTGTGTAGAGCGTCTTGGGTTAGATACAGTTGAGGGTATGCCTTTTATTATAGGGTTACCCGATGGTGGTCGGGTCAGAGGTACCCGTGAGATTCACGGTTGTCCCATTTTTGTAGGGACCCGTGTGTTACTAGTTGACTTCTTTGTCATGCCACTAGAGCATGAAGAAGTCATTTTAGGTATGGATTGGATGGCTAGACACTCTACAGTTCTAGATGTAGGTAGGAGGACTGTTACCCTCTCTACCGAGTTAGGCCAGATAGAGGTTTTCCGAGGTTGGGACCTTGGGAAGGTAGGCATAGTTATTAGTGCGATACGAGCAACCAGACTGATTGCACAGGGTTGCGAGGCCTTCTAGTGTTATGCCATGAAGGAGGGGGAGAGTCCAGTTGTAGAGGACATTCCAATTGTCTGTGAGTTTACTGATGTGTTTGCTGAGCCGTCCAGTTTGCCGCCTCAGAGGAGTGTGGATTTTGGTATTGAGCTAGAGCCTGGTACGAGACCGATCTCGAAGGCCCCATACCGGATGATGCCTGTCGAGATGCTGGAGCTGAAGAGGCAACTTGAGGAGTTGGCTGAGAAGGGCTTCATTCTCCCTAGCGTGTCACCATGGGGAGCACGTGTCCTCTTCGTACGGAAGAAGGACGGATCACTGAGGTTATGCATAGACTACAGAGAGCTGAACAAGGTGACCATCAAGAACAAGTATCCACTGCCGCGCATTGATGATTTGTTAGATCAGCTACAGGGAGCTACTGTGTTCTCCAGGATTGACATGCGTTTCGGATATCACCAGCTGAGGGTGAGGGAGCAGGATGTGCATAGGACAGCATTCAGGATCAGATACGGCCACTACGAGTTTGTAGTGATGCCATTTGGGCTTACGAATGCCCCAACCGTCTTTATGGAGTTGATGAACAATATCTTCATCGACTTCCTGGATCAGTTTGTGGTGGTTTTCATAGATGACATTCTGGTATATTCTCGTAACAGTGAGGAGCATGTAGGACATTTGAGGACTGTATTGCAGGTTTTGCGGGATAGAGAACTTTATGCTAAGTTCTTTAAGTGTGAGTTCTGGATGCCAGAGGTAGCATTCCTGGGTCATGTGGTTTCAGCTGAGGGGATCAAGGTGGATCCAACGAAGATAGAGGCAGTAGCAGCATGGACTACACCGACGAACGTCAAGGAAGTACGTAGTTTCCTTGGCCTAGCCGGTAATTACAGACGCTTCGTGGAGGGTTTTTCTGCGATTGCCCGTCCACTGACGAGTTTGCTGAGGAAGACTACCAGATTTGTGTGGTTTGAGGAGTTGAAGAGGCGTTTGACTTCTACTCCTATTTTGGCACAGCCAGAGGGTACTGAGGATTTTGTGGTTTACAGTGATGCATCCAAGCTAGGCTTGGGATGTGTTTTGATGCAGAGAGGCAGAGTTATTGCTTATGTGTCTCGACAGCTGAAGACGTATGAGGAGAACTACCCGACTCATGATCTGGAGTTGGCAGCGGTAGTTCATGCACTGAAGATCTGGAGACATTACCTGTATGGTGCTACATGTCAGATCTTCACAGACCATAAGAGTTTGAAGTATATTTTCACGCAGCGGGAATTGAATAACTGCCAGCGTAGGTGGCTTGAGGTGATCAAGGACTTCGATTTAGAGATTTTGTACCATCCAGGGAAGGCGAACGTGGTCGCCGACGCCCTGAGCAGGAAGACGCCTCGAGAGCAGGTGATTGCGAGGCTGACAGTTCAACATCAGTTATAGAGAGACCTGATCTGGTTAGAGCTGGACATCCAGTTTCCTGATGAGGATGCCCAGCTGCGTACATTAGAGGTCCTTCTTGATCTGTTGGATGAGATCCGACAGAAACAGGAGACCTGCCCGACTTTACAGAGGATCAGAGATAGGATGTCTCGAGATGAGGCACCACAGTTACTGCTTGGAGCAGATGGAGTTTTGAGGCGCCACGGTCGCGTCTATGTACCTGCTGATACAGAGCTGAGACAGAGGATTTTACAAGAGGCTCATTGCACCCCTTACTCGGTACATCCAGGTACGAGTAAGATGTATCAAGG
>CM008283.1:46610760-46929282 GCA_002319775.1 Fagopyrum tataricum
AGAGTCCCAGATCGCCGCCGACTCGGGATCTGCTCCTGGGGCCGAGTAGAGGCAGAGGCCGTGGTGGGGGCACCACCGATACCAAAGGCCCACAGGGTCGTGTGTTTGAGTTGAGGAGTGCAGAGGAGCCAGCTGCACCTACTGCTACAGGTACCATTCTGATTCATGGTTTACCTGTTAGAGTTTTATTTGATACTGGTGCTACGCACTCTTTTATTTCTGATGCCTGTGTAGAGCGTCTTGGGTTAGATACAGTTGAGGGTATGCCTTTTATTATAGGGTTACCCGATGGTGGGTAGGGTCAGAGGTACCCGTGAGATTCACGGTTGTCCCATTTTTGTAGGGACCCGTGTGTTACTAGTTGACTTCTTTGTCATGCCACTAGAGCATGAAGAAGTCATTTTAGGTATGGATTGGATGGCTAGACACTCTACAGTTCTAGATGTAGGTAGGAGGACTGTTACCCTCTCTACCGAGTTAGGCCAGATAGAGGTTTTCCGAGGTTGGGACCTTGGGAAGGTAGGCATAGTTATTAGTGCGATACGGCAGCTAGACTGATTGCACAGGGTTGCGAGGCCTTCTAGTGTTATGCCATGAAGGAGGGGGAGAGTCCAGTTGTAGAGGACATTCCAATTGTCTGTGAGTTTACTGATGTGTTTGCTGAGCCGTCCAGTTTGCCGCCTCAGAGGAGTGTGGATTTTGGTATTGAGCTAGAGCCTGGTACGAGACCGATCTCGAAGGCCCCATACCGGATGATGCCTGTCGAGATGCTGGAGCTGAAGAGGCAACTTGAGGAGTTGGCTGAGAAGGGCTTCATTCTCCCTAGCGTGTCACCATGGGGAGCACGTGTCCTCTTCGTACGGAAGAAGGACGGATCACTGAGGTTATGCATAGACTACAGAGAGCTGAACAAGGTGACCATCAAGAACAAGTATCCACTGCCGCGCATTGATGATTTGTTAGATCAGCTACAGGGAGCTACTGTGTTCTCCAGGATTGACATGCGTTTCGGATATCACCAGCTGAGGGTGAGGGAGCAGGATGTGCATAGGACAGCATTCAGGATCAGATACGGCCACTACGAGTTTGTAGTGATGCCATTTGGGCTTACGAATGCCCCAACCGTCTTTATGGAGTTGATGAACAATATCTTCATCGACTTCCTGGATCAGTTTGTGGTGGTTTTCATAGATGACATTCTGGTATATTCTCGTAACAGTGAGGAGCATGTAGGACATTTGAGGACTGTATTGCAGGTTTTGCGGGATAGAGAACTTTATGCTAAGTTCTTTAAGTGTGAGTTCTGGATGCCAGAGGTAGCATTCCTGGGTCATGTGGTTTCAGCTGAGGGGATCAAGGTGGATCCAACGAAGATAGAGGCAGTAGCAGCATGGACTACACCGACGAACGTCAAGGAAGTACGTAGTTTCCTTGGCCTAGCCGGTAATTACAGACGCTTCGTGGAGGGTTTTTCTGCGATTGCCCGTCCACTGACGAGTTTGCTGAGGAAGACTACCAGATTTGTGTGGTTTGAGGAGTTGAAGAGGCGTTTGACTTCTACTCCTATTTTGGCACAGCCAGAGGGTACTGAGGATTTTGTGGTTTACAGTGATGCATCCAAGCTAGGCTTGGGATGTGTTTTGATGCAGAGAGGCAGAGTTATTGCTTATGTGTCTCGACAGCTGAAGACGTATGAGGAGAACTACCCGACTCATGATCTGGAGTTGGCAGCGGTAGTTCATGCACTGAAGATCTGGAGACATTACCTGTATGGTGCTACATGTCAGATCTTCACAGACCATAAGAGTTTGAAGTATATTTTCACGCAGCGGGAATTGAATAACTGCCAGCGTAGGTGGCTTGAGGTGATCAAGGACTTCGATTTAGAGATTTTGTACCATCCAGGGAAGGCGAACGTGGTCGCCGACGCCCTGAGCAGGAAGACGCCTCGAGAGCAGGTGATTGCGAGGCTGACAGTTCAACATCAGTTATAGAGAGACCTGATCTGGTTAGAGCTGGACATCCAGTTTCCTGATGAGGATGCCCAGCTGCGTACATTAGAGGTCCTTCTTGATCTGTTGGATGAGATCCGACAGAAACAGGAGACCTGCCCGACTTTACAGAGGATCAGAGATAGGATGTCTCGAGATGAGGCACCACAGTTACTGCTTGGAGCAGATGGAGTTTTGAGGCGCCACGGTCGCGTCTATGTACCTGCTGATACAGAGCTGAGACAGAGGATTTTACAAGAGGCTCATTGCACCCCTTACTCGGTACATCCAGGTACGAGTAAGATGTATCAAGATTTGAGACGTATATACTGGTGGGGAGGGCTGAAGCCCGATGTAGCCAGATTTGTAGCTCAGTGTGCGACCTGCCAGCAGGTCAAGATCGAGCATTTCAGACCTGGAGGTGAGCTCCATCCACTTCCTGTTCCACAGAGGAAGTGGGAGGACGTCACCATGGATTTTGTGACCGGACTGAGGCTGAGCCGGAGTTTTGATACCATCTGGGTTATAGTAGACAGATTGACGAAGACGGCACGTTTCATTCCTATTAGAGAGACGTGGCCGGTGAGCAGATTAACAGAGGATTACACTAGGCAGATAGTGAGACTCCATGGTGTACCGAGGACGATCGTCTCAGACCGAGATGGACGATTTACCTCGAGATTCTGGCAGCAGATTCAGACTTCCCTGGGGACGAGTTTACACTTCACGACTGCGTTCCATCCTCAGACAGATGGTCAGTCAGAGAGGACCATTCAGACGCTGGAGGATATGCTGCGAGCTTGTGTGTTGGATTGGGGACAGGTGTGGACGATCATCTCCCACTTGTTGAGTTCTCCTACAACAATAATTGGCATGCATCTATTGGGATGGCCCCATATGAGGCACTGTATGGACAAAGATGTCGTACCCCGTTATGCTGGGAGGAGCAGAGCAGTGTCAGTGGTTTAGCACCTGATTAGATTCAGGATGATATTGCTCGGATAACATTGATCAGAGAGCGTATGCTGACTGCACAGAGTCGTCAGAAGTCGTATGCTGACAGGAGGCGTCTCTAGAGTTCAGGGTTGGAGCCCATGTGTGGCTGAGAGTGTCCCCGACACGAGGTGTTAGGCGTTTTGGCATTAAGGAGAAGTTGAGTCCCCGATATGTTGGACCGTTCGAGATTCTGGATCGAGTTGGGAGCGCAGCTTACAGATTAGCCTTGCCTCCGAGATTAGAGGGTATTCACCCTGTGTTTCACGTGTCTCAGCTGAGGGAGTATATACTAGATCCGAGACACATCGTGAGTAATGAGGATTTGGTGGTTGAGCCGGACCACACTTTTGTTGAGCATCCGATTGCAGTCCTAGAACGAGGTATGAGACGCCTACGTTCGAAGGACATACCTATGCTTAGGATACAGTGGTCGAGACGAGGACCTGAGGAGGCTACATGGGAGACTGAGGATAATATCCAGAGGAACTATCCCGAGTTCTATGCTGAGTTTGATGCACCAGTATGATCACCGAGTAGATCTTAACACTAACTTGGTGAGTCTTATCTGCTTATATGCTTATATGCTTATATGCTATGATGTGATTATTTTCATGCTAGCTTTGATGTGATTATGATCTTATAAGATCTTGTTCTGCTAGTATGATTTCTTATTTATAGCATGAGATGGTTCTTCCCTCCATGCTATTGTGATACGCTTAGGTTTAGCTGGAGATGGTTCTTACCTCCATGCTATTTGATGGACATAATAGTGCTGGAGATGTTCTCCCTCCATGCCTTTCTGTTATGGTTATGATACGGCTAGAGATGTGCTTCCTCTATGCCTTGTGATGTGTTTATAGCTGGCTAGAGATGGTTCTCTAGGCCTTGGATAGTATAGTTTACTGCTGGAGTTAATGTTTCCTCCATGCTTATGTTTGAGGATCTTGCAAGTTTCGGGACGAAACTTGTTTTTAGGGGGGTGAGATGTGAGAGCCCTTTTCTTTCGGAACGAAATTTGATCTTTGACCGAGCTTGTTTTGGCCGAGTTTGGCTCAGCCGCTCCCGCAGTCACTTCCTCCGCACCTGCGGGTCGCCGCTTCCGCGGCCATCTCCGCTGGCCCTGCGGGTTCTTGCGGCTGTAGCCGGTTTTGTTGACCTTGTTGACCCGTGCTTTACCCTTAGCTTTACTTCTTCCTTCTCCTTGCTGAGCAAGGGTTTCCTTATTCATTTCCATCCAGTCTTCACGTCCTTCTCCTTATATATATATATATATCAAACTCCTATCACACAAAGGGGTCACACCTAGACCCAAGGGATCCATAAGGATCATATCCAACTCGTAAACCTCAAAGCCGTAACCGGCATATCTATATCATACTCATCATCATCCGTTACCTAGAATGGTACTAGTTCCCTCATACTAGGAAAGGAAAGGAGCTACCTTACTATAGGTAGTCCCGGGACAAAACGCACCTACGTGATCAAGGGACGCAGGAGCGGAACAGGTAACCCGCAGACGCGGCAGGGAGCAGCCGCAGGCGCGGTGACACGGGATGCAGGCAACGTAGGCAAGGCGCTAGCGCTGGCACTGCGGCACGGCTTCCGCAGGGGCGGCGGCTTCTAGGCGCGGGGGCGGCGTCTGTGCAGAACGTGAACCCGCGATTCCTTCTTTCACTCTTCACGTGATCAATTCACGTCTTCTCTCATCCAAAGTCACACACATGCAATAACATACACATTCCAGCATCATCCTATGTCCAAACATCTAATCTTAAGCTAAGGAGATGGAAACAAAGAAGAAGAGAAGGAAAAGAAGCAAGGACTCACCACTATTGAAGGTCTAGGCAGAACAAGAGCACAAGCACTATCCCAGCTGGCATCACAAGCTCAGCAGCTAAGCACATCTTCAACCAACATCAACAACACACACCAAACTCAAGCAAACTCTAAGAGAATCTCAAGCAAGATTAAGAGAAGGGATGAAGAAGCAAGAAGGACGTAATAAGGGCTGGAGTGAAAAGAGAAGTGAAGTGAAACCCTTGCTCAGCAAGGTAAGATGTAAGGGAAAGGGTAAAGCACGGGTCAAAGAAGTCAACAAAACCGGCTGCAGCCGCCGGAAACCGCAGGGGAGGCTCCTTGAACCGCAGGGGCGGCAGTCATGCCCGCGAGTGCGGAAAGGCCAGTCTCGGCCAAAGCCAATCTCGGCTAAGGTCCAATCTCGGTCCGAAACAATAGGGCTCTCACACCTATGGTTTAGTGACTGCCCATTGTAGGGCCGTGACAACTTGTCCTTTCATCCCGCTGGGAGTCTGAAGGTTCTCTGCGGGCATGCCAGATCTGGATTGTGGGGCGGGCTTTCTCCACTCCCATAGAGTATACGGGGACGGTGACCGTATCACCACTCGAGCTGGAAACACCCCCGAGAGGCGAGGATTATAAATTCCTCGTGTCACATATGTTTATATACACTTATTTATACGATTTGAGTGTTGGACGTTATAAAGATAATAAACCGGGTAAATGTGTGATAACATGATGAAGTGTTTATTATTCCCTGATGTGTGATTGTGCTTATGCATCTTCTAGATATATGTGTATGGTTAGCTAACGATTTTATACCTTGTTGTAGATCCTTTGCAGGTTAGGAGAGCTGTAGAGTGATCCAGAGTGGGTGATCCGCTGAGGGCTCCGTACACTGGGTTGTTGTCGTGGGATATGGGATCTTTTGTTATGTACTGTTATGTTTTATTTGTACTCAGCGGTACTTCTGTATTACCTTTGATACTTATATATATATATATATATATATATATATATATATATATATATATCAGTTTCATGTTTTGTATTTAATCTATATGTGCCTTGTTGTAAGATCCAGTGAACTTGTTGTCAGGCTAGGGTCAGGATTCATTGTGAGATCCTAGCCCAGTAGCGCCTCGAGTCCTACGGATTTGGGGTGTTACACAGTTGGTATCAGAGCCTTAGGTTGACAACAATGACACTTGCAATCTGCGATAAAGGTCAAATAGATAAATAAACAGAACCCGAAAGGGGTCTGACTTTTCGAAAGGTTTTGGTTTTAAAATGAGTACAAATGTTTTGGGATAGCGTGTATGAGAAGCCATCACCCCTCTGAAGATCTCGATAGTATAGATATATATAGATATTATGTTGTGATTGACTTGATATATATATCTATACATATGGCATATATATAACCTTCTAAGTTAGGTTTATGCCCTGCAGATGGCTCAAACTAGAGCTGTATCTACAGATGGACGAGGTAGGGGTAGATCCCCTCTTCCTCCAATAGAGGTAGGACAGAGTCAGATTTTCGCTGATGATCCACCTGCAGCGAAGGAGGTTCATGAGGTTGTTGCCGAGAGTGTCGTTCATGAGACTGAGAACGGGGTAGCTGGGAGACAGGGATCACAGAGAGTCCGGTCAGATGACTCAGATCGTGTCTCCACGGAGGGACCAGCGTTCCGCGAGTATATCAGACGAGTACAAGAGGCTACCAGAGCAGGTAGACCTACCCCGGATCTGCCAATACAGTAGGGATCACCTAGGAGATCCCATGGAGTTACTCAGGTGCCAGTTGTACCGGCACATGTTGCTGAGATCCCTCAAGTTCCAGAGGATTATAGAAGGCCTGGAAAGAGACAGCGGATTGGGCAGACCAGTGGTGCTGGTGGAGTTATTAGTTTTGAACTAAGCCAGAGACGTCCAAGTTGCCCCGCATCTGCACAGGTTGCAGTTACAGTCGACGATGTTATAACTGTGGTGAACTTGAACATATACGACCAGTGTGCACGACGCCGTTAGTGACTTGCTGCACTTGTGGCGGACGAGGCCACAAAGTTGTTTTCTGTAGAAAGGGTGGAGTTTCATCCAGCAGGGTACTGGTGAAGTTGCTGGTTCAGAGCAAGGCCATAGCCGCCAGAGTCATCCCTCATCTAACCAGTTACAGACAAGGGACGACAATGTTACAATTGTGGTGGGTATGGACATATGCGGCCAGAGTGTACGAGACAGACGGTGATTTGTTTCACTTGTGGAAGACCTGGGCACAGACATGTTTTCTGTAAACGGGGCAGAGCTTTATTACAGCCAGGTTCTTCTCCTGCTAATGCAGTAGGAGGTGGGCAGAGGCCACCTCAGCAGCAGCAAGTTCAGAGACAGCAAAGAGTCCCATTTTGAGTTGATGAGTGCAGAGGAGCCAGCTGCACCGACTGCTACAGGTACCATTCTGATTCATGGTTTACCTGTTAGAGTTTTATTTGATACTAGAGCTACGTATTCTTTTATATCTGATGCATGTGTTGAGCGTCTGAGTCTAGATACGACTGAGGGGATACCCTTTAGTATAGGGTTACCCGATGGTAGTAGGGTTAGAGGTACCCGTGAGATTCATGGTTGTCCCATTTCTGTAGGGACTCGTGTGTTACTAGTTGACTTCTTTGTCATGCCCTTAGAGCATGAAGAAGTCATTCTAGGTATGGATTGGATGGATAGACATTCTGCAGTGTTAGATGTCTGTAGGAGGACTGTCATCCTCTCTACCGAGTTAGGCCAGATAGAGGTTTTCCGAGGTTGAGACCTTGGAAAATCAAGCATGGTTATCAGTGCGACACGGGCAGCGAGATTGATTGCATAGGGTTGCGAGGCCTTTTGGTGTTATGCCATGAAGGAGGGGGAGAGTCCAGCGTTAAAGGATATCCCAGTGGTCTGCGAGTTTACAGATGTATTTGCTGAGCCGTCCAGTTTGCCGCCTCAGAGGAGTGTGGACTTCGGTATTGAGTTAGAGCCTAGTACGAGACCGATCTCGAAGGCCCCATACCGGATGACGCCTGTTGAGATGATAGAGCTGAAGAAGCAACTCGAGGAGTTGCCCGAAAAGGGCTTCATCCGCCCTAACGTATTCCCATGGGGAGCACCTGTCCTCTTCGTACGGAAGAACGACGGATCGCTGAGACTGTGTATTGATTACAGAGAGCTGAACAAGGTGACCATCAAGAACAAGTATCCACTGCCTCGTAGTGATGATTTGTTAGATCAGCTTCAGGGAGCGACTGTGTTTTTCAGGATTGACCTGCGTTCAGGGTATCACCAGCTGAGGGTGAGAGAGCAGGATGTGCATAAGACAGCATTCCGGACCAGATATGGACACTACGAGTTTGTAGTGATGCCATTTGGGCTTACGAATGCCCCAACAGTCTTTATGGAGTTGATGAACAGTATATTCATCGACTTTTTGGATCAGTTTGTGGTAGTCTTCAAAGATGACATATTGGTGTACTCTCGCAGCAGAGAGGAGCATGCAGGGCAGTTGATGACTGTATTACAGGTTTTACGAAATAGAGAACTTTATGCTAAGTTCTCTAAGTGTGAGTTCTGGATGCCAGAGGTAGCATTCCTGGGTCATGTTGTATCAGCTGAAGGGATCAAGGTGGAAACGGCAAAGATAGAGGCAGTAGCAGCTTTGACGACACCGACGAACGTCAAGGAAGTACATAGCTTTCTTGGCCTAGCCGGTTATTACCGACGCTTCGTGGAGGGATTTTCTATGATTGCCCGTCCACTGACGAGTCTGCTAAGGAAGACTACCAGATTTGTATGGTCTGATCAGTGTACGCAGAGTTTTGAGGAGCTGAAGAGACGTCTGACTTCTGCTCCTATTTTGGCACAGCCAGAGGGTACAGAAGATTTTTGTGATTTACAGTGATGCATCCAAGCTAGGCTTGGGATGTGTATTGTTGCAGCAAGGCCGAGTGATTGCATATGCGTCTAGACAGCTGAAGACGTATGAGGAGAACTACCCGACTCATGATCTGGAGTTGGCAGCGGTAGTTCATACATTGAAGATTTGGAGACATTACCTGTATGGTGCTACATGTCAGATCTTCACAGACCATAAGAGCCTGAAGTATATTTTCACGCAACGGGAATTGAATAACCGCCATCGTAAATGGCTTGAGCTGATCAAGGACTTTGATCTGGAGATTCTGTACCATCCGGGGAAGGCGAATGTTGTCGCCGACGCCTTGAGTAGGAAGACGCCTCGAGAGCAGGCGATTGTGAGTAGGAATGGCAATGGGTCGGATGATGGGTGGATGTACTACATCCATCACCCGACCCGTCATCTAAAATCTTCACCCGACCCATCACCCGACCCGTAGTTTTTGTCACCCTACCCGTACCCGCCGGGTGAACGGGTGGATCGGGTTTTTTTTCGGGTGAAATTTAACCCGTTTTTAAAGCTAGTTTTCAACCAACTTTTGAATAAAGTGAAATTGTGCAAGCTAAAATTAAATTTACAATTTAATCGGGTTTATGCCTTAACAACTGACATAATTAAAATATAAATATAAATCCGAAATATCTTAGATTCCTCCAAAACATAGAATGAACCAAAATGAAAAAATCAAAATCGTCAAAACAAGTAGCTCTACACATAATTGTCTTCAACTCTCGTCATTATCTCAAAATTGACACACTCTATTTGACTCGACTTCTTTAGTAAAATTATTTTTGTATGTTACAAAAATAAATTTACCCTAAAAATTCATGGAACGTGAAAATTAGTAGTATCGACAAGGTCATAAAGACAAATAATATTAAGAAAATATTATGAACGATAGAGCTCATGAAATTTTAATATAAACATATATTATTATTATATTTATGATATCTTATATTTATGATATCTTATATATATAATTAATTTATATATATATATATATATATATATATATATATATATATATATATATATATATATATATAACATAATAAAATTGGTGATAAGTGCGGGTGATGGATGCGGGTGGTGGGTCGGATGATGGGTCGGGTAATGGGTTTTGAGATGCTCACCCATATCCAACCCGCCCCATCACCCGAGTTTCACCTGCATGTTAACGGGTTTTCACCCGTTTTTTCAGGGCGGATTTTCGGACACCCATCGGATGCGGATGAGATTGCCATCCCTAATTGTGAGGTTGACAGTTCAGCATCAGTTGCAGAGAGACCTGATTTGGTTGGAGTTGGACGTCCAGTTTCCTGGTGAGGACGCCCAGCTGAGTACTTTAGAGGTTCTTCCTGATCTGTTGGGTGAGATCCAACAGAAGCAGGGGACCTGCCCGACACTGATGAGGATCCGAGAAAGGATGTCTCGGGATGAGGCACCACAGTTCCTTCTAGGAGCAGATGGAGTGTTGAGACGCCGCGGTCGCGTCTGTGTACCCGCTGATGCGAATTTACGCCAAAGGATTTTACAGGAGGCTCACTGTACGCCTTATTTAGTGCACCCAGGTACGAGTAAGATGTCCCAAGACTTGAGACGTTCATATTAGTGGGGAGGGCTGAAGCCCGATGTAGCCAGATTTGTGGCACAGTGTGCGACCTGTCAGCAGGTCAAGATCGAGCATTGTAGATCTGGAGGTGAACTCCATCCACTTCCTGTTCCACAGAGGAAGTGGGAGGATGTCACCATGGACTTTGTTACTAGGCTTAGACCGAGCAAGAGCTTTGATGTTATTTGGGTTATAGTGGACAGAATGTCGAAGACGGCACGTTTTATCCCTATTCGGGAAACGTGGCCAGTGAGCAGATTAGCAGAGGAGTACACTAGGCAGATAGTGAGACTCCATGGTGTACCGAGGACGATCGTCTCAGACAGAGATGGACGATTTACCTCGAGGTTCTGGCAGCAGATTCAGACTGCCCTGGGGACGAGTTCGCACTTCACGACTGCGTTCCATCCTCAGACATATGGTCAGTCAGAGAGGACCATTCAGACACTGGAGTATATGCTGCGAGCTTGTGTGTTGGATTGGAGACAAGTGTGGACGGATCATCTCCCACTAGTTGAGTTCTCATACAACAACAACTAGCATGCATCTATTGGGATGTTCCCATATGAGGCACTGTATGGACAGGAATGTCGCACCCCGTTATGCTGGGATGAGTAGAGTAGTGTTAGTGGTTTGTCACCTGATCAGATTCAGGATAATGTGGCTCGTGTAGCACTGATTAGAGAGAGGATGTTGTACGCACAGAGCCGTCAGAAGTCTTATGCAGATAGGAGGCGTAGACCCCTAGAGTTCAGAGTAGGAGCCCATGTGTGGTTGAGAGTGTCTCCGACACGAGGTGTTAGACGTTTTGGCATTAAGGGGAAGCTGAGCCCCGATATGTCGGACCATTCGAGATTCTGGATCGGGTTGGGAGCGCAACATACAGGTTAGCTTGGCCTCCGAGATTAGAGGGTGTTCACCTTGTGTTTCACGTGTCTCAGCTGAAGGAGTATATACAAGATCTGAGACATATGGTTAGTTATGATGATTTGGTGGTTGAGCCGGACCACACCTTTGTTGAGCACCCAATTGTAGTCCTAGAACGAGGTATGAGATGCCTGCGTTCGAAGGACATTCCTTTGCTGAGGATACGGTGGTCGAGACGAGGACCTTATGAGGCTATATGGAAGACTGAAGATAGTATTCAGAGGAACTATCCAGAGTTCTATGCCGAGATAGATGTACCAGTAGGATTGACGAGTAGATCTTAGTACTATCTTGATGAGTGTTATGCTTATGTGCTTATATGCTATGATGTGTTTATTTTCGTACTAGCTATGATATGATGTGTGATCTTATTAAATCTTGTATGCTAGTACGATTACTGTTTATAGCTGGAGATGGCTCTTTCCTCCATGCTATTGTGATACAATTAAGATTTAGCTGGAGATGGTTATTCCTCCATGCTATTTTGATGGACATAGTATTGTTGGAGATGTTTTTCCTCCATGCCCTTTTGTTATGATGTTGATGATACGGCTAGAGATGTTTTTCCTCTATGCCTTTACGATGTGATGATGATATGGCTAGAGACGTTTTTCCTCTATGCCCTTGTGATATGATTATAGTTTGGATAGGGATGGTTTTCCTCTATGCCTTGGATAGTATAGTGATCTTATGATTGGAGATGATGAGTTTCTCCATGCCGTGCTAGCAGTTATAGAGTGATATAGGTTGATACCATATGTGCGAAGCTGTGATTCCTCCGATAGAGAGAGTTATACCTCGGCTTATGAGTCCGAGTGGGTTCAGGATTTCACAAGTTTCGGGACGAAACTTGTTTTTAGGGGGAGAGAGATGTAAGAACCTTAGTCTTTAGAGCCATTTTGGCCTTAGCCGCCCCCGCGGGTCCGTGAGGCCGCCCCTGCGGCTTGTCTGTTGTTCCGCCCCTGCGGCCAGGAAGCTCGCCCCTGCGGTTTCCTGCGGCTGTAGCCGACTTTGTTGACTCTTGACCCGTGCTTTACTCTTTCATTCCTTAACCTATTTCCTTTGCATTGGGAGCAAGAGATATTCATTCCCATTCCAGAATACCTCCTCACGTTCTTCTTCTTGCTTCTCCCTTCTCTCCTTTTTGATCTTGATCTTGGATTCCTTAGAGTTTGAAAGAGTTTGTGTGTGGTTGTTGATGATGATGATGATAGATGTTGTTGCTGAGCTTGGGAGCCAACTGAGAAGGTGTTTGTGATTAATTCCTTGCCTAGACCAGTAGTAGGTAAGCACCTTGCTGCTTCTTCTCTTCTTTCTTCTTTGATTCCATCTTCCTTAGCTTAGGATTAGATGTATGGAAGTTATATTGATGTTAGAATATGTATGTATATGTATATGCTTGGCCATGGAATGGAGAAGACGTGACTTGATCACGTGAAGAGTGAAAGAGAAGTCGGGACTCTAAGTTCTGCAGAGTCGCCGCCCCTGCGCCTCAGCGTAGCCGCCCCTGCGGGAACATTGTCACCGCACCTGCGTCCGGAAGCTGCCGCCCCCGCGCTTGCCTGCGGCCCTTGTCACCGCGCCTCCGGCCGAGTGTCGCCGCGCCTGCGGCTTGCCTTGCTTCGCCCCTACGTCCCTCTTGTCACGCAGGTGCGTCTTGTCCCGGATCTACCTAGAGTAGTGTAGACCCTTTCCTTTCCTAGTATGAGCGGTAGTAGCATGCTAGGTATGTGTATGAGGATAGATTGATGATATCGTTATATGTCGGTTATGGCTTTGAGGCTTAGTTGATTACTGAGGTTATAAGTTGGATATGATCCTTATGGATCCCTTGGGTCTAGGTGTGACCCCTTTGTTTGATAGGAGATTGATATCTTTGTATGCCTTGTATAGGCAGTGTTGTTCTCCAGATTTGGAGCTGATCATACTTGAGACTACTTCCGAGGTTGAGGTAAGTCCATAGGACTTACTTAGCTACCATCCTTATATTGGATGTATGCATGAGTGGTGAGTGATATATGCTTGATAGCATGTGAAGTGATGATTACCGACCTATGGTTTAGTGACCGCCCATTGTAGGGCCGTGACAACTTGTCCTTTCATCTCGCTGGGAGTCTGGAGGTTCTCTGCGGGTAGGCTAGATCTGGATTGTGGGGCGGGCTTTCTCCACTCTCATAGGGTATACGGGGACGGTGACCGTATCACCACTCGAGCTGGCAACACCCCCGAGAGGCGAGGATTATATATTCCTCGTGTCACATATGTTTATATACACTTATTTATACGATTTGAGTGTTGGACGTTATAAAGATAATAAACCGGGTAAATGTGTGATAGCATGATGAGGTGTTTATTATTCCCTGATGTGTGATTGTGCTTATGCATCTTCTATATATATGTGTACGGTTAGCTAACGGTTTTATACCGTGTTGTAGATCCTTTGCAGGTTAGGAGAGCTGCAGAGTGATCCAGAGTGGGTGATCCGCTGAGGGCTCCGTACACTGGGTTGTTGTCGTGGGATATGGGATCTTTTGTGATGTACAGTTATGTTTTATTTGTACTCAGCGGTACTTCTGTATTACCTTTGATACTTATATATATCAATTTCATGTTTTGTATTTAATCTATTTGTGCCTTGTTGTAAGATCTAGTGAACTTGTTGTCAGGCTAGGGTCAGGATTCATTGTGAGATCCTAGCCCAGTAGCGCCTCAAGTCCTACGGATTTGGGGTGTTACAATAAATTCACTTGGGAAAGGGGGAGAAGTCCCAGACCATGGTGAGAGAAAGGTTGGACCGGTTCCTAGCTTCGGAAGATTGGAAGCAAATGTTCCTTTTTCAAGGTGCACAATTTCTATCGTTATAGTTCGGACCATGGGCTTATTTCGATTGACATGGAAGGTAATAAAAATCTCAGTAGAAGGGGCAGAAGGAAGCACTTTGAATCTTGGTGGCTCGAGAATCCGGAGTGTGAGATGGTGGTGAAAAAAGCATGGGAACATGATCGGAATGGCAACGTGTCAACAAAGCTTAATAATACGTTGTCACAATTGAGTTCATGGGGCCACATAACTTTCAATGGAAGGAAAAAGGAGATTAGGAACTTGGAGAATGAACTAAACTCTCTACAAAGGATGGCGATTATCAATTGCAATGTTACTCGGTGCATAGAGATCGGGGAGGCGCTGGACAAGCTACATAAAGAGGAAGAATGCTATTGGCACATGAGATCAAGGGTTTTGGAGTTGAAAGATGGCGATATGAATACTAGTTACTTCCATCACAAGGCATCGGCTAGAAGAAGAAAAAATAAGATTTTGGGGCTTCGTGACAAGGATGGAGTATGGCAAGAAGATGAGGAGGGCATTATGCGTGTCATTACAGGTTATTACTCGTCTTTGTTCAGAGGGGAAACGATAACAGACCCGGAGGATGTTGTTAGTGTCATTCAAAGGAAGGTAACTCCTAACATGAATGTGATTTTGAAGTCCCGCCCTGATGCAGATGAAATATGGCGTGTGGTTAAGAATATGAATCCGCGGAAGGCCCCCGGACCAGATAGGTTACATGCTTTATTCTTTCAACGGTTTTGGAATGTTGTGGGACCTGAGGTCATTTGCTTTGTTCAAGGCTGGTGGAATAGAGAGATCCCAATTGAAGAAATGAACAGGACTGTTGTTGCTTTGATACCAAAGGTACGCAATCCGATTAATGCTGCCCAATTCCGGCCCATAAGTTTATGCAATGTTATTTACAAAATCATTGCTAAACTTATGGCAAATCGAGTGAAAGGTATTCTCCCTGATATTGTGTCACAGGAACAAAGTGCTTTTGTTAAAGGGAGGCTCATCACAGATAACGCGATTATTGCTCTAGAAGTTTTTCACAGAATGAAGGCGAAAAGGAAGGGATGTGGTGAAATGGCACTCAAATTAGATTTGACAAAGGCTTATGATCAGGTGGAGTGGCCTTTTTTGGAGGCCGTTCTCGAAAGATTTGGTTTTGATTTGGAATGGATTGCGATGGTCATGGAATGCACTACCTCGGTGGAGTACTCCTTTGACATTAATGGGAACGTTGATGGTAGGGTTAGACCCTCGAGAGGGATAAGACAAGGAGATCCGCTTTCACCGTCTCTCTTTGCTTTGTGTGCGGACGTATTGTCAGTTCTTATCTCGAAAGCTTGTCAAGAGGGGAATTTTGAAGGAATTCAGTTTGAGAGATCAGGGCCTAAACTCTCACATATGTTTTTTACGGATGACTGTTTGATTTTTGCAAAGACAAATAAGACAAATTGTGATAATATCATGGATCTGTTGAATAAGTTTGAAAGGGCATCAGGACAAAGGATTAATTTGGAGAAATCAGAGATTCTGTTCAGCCGTAATGTTCAAGGGTCTGAAAGGTCTCATTTGGAAAATGAGTTAAAGGTGAAAAAGGTTGATTTCTTTCCTAAGTATCTCGGGATTTCTATGGTAAAATAAAGATCTAAGAAGAGAATTTTTGAAGGAATTGTTGATAGAGTCAAGATGAAACTGCAAGGTTGGAATGAGCGACTTTTGTCACTAGCAAGGAAGGAAGTGCTCATTAAATCGGTGATACAAAGTATTCCCTCTTATGTGATGTATGTGTATCGTATTCATGAGGGGGTGATTAATGAGATTCATGGTTTGTGTGCTAAGTTTTGGTGGGGCGGTAATGAACACAAGAGTGGTATCCATTGGAAGGCTTGGAAGGATCTCTGTCTACCGAAAAATCTCGGACGTATGGGGTTTAGAGACTTAAAAGTTTTTAATCTCGCTCTTCTTGCTAAGCAAGGTTGGAGGATTTTGAATAATCCAAATACGTTGATTAGCAGGGTACTAAAGGCACGTTATTTTAAGAATGATGATTTCTTGGAAGCTAGTCTAGGGTGGAACCCGAGTTATGTTTGGAGGAGTATTTGGGGAGCTAAGTCTCTACTCATTGAAGGTATTGGGCATAGGATTGGCAATGGGGAGAGTACTCGGGTTTGGAACAATGCTTGGGTGCCTGGGGTGGATGGTTGTTGGAGACATGTTGTTGTTAGAGAGGAAGTGGAGCTGGACCTGAGCATTCGAGTTTCTGATCTTATTAATGAGAATCAACAATGGATCATTCCCAGATTTTTTGAGGTGTTAGGGATGGATGATGGTTCGAGAGTGATTACCTTACCTCTTGGCTCTCGGAAGCCTCCTGATTCTAAGTTTTGGTGGCCGGAAAAGTTGGGTCGTTTCTCTGTGCGTTCAACCTACAAGCTTGGTAGGTGTAGACATATCTAGAATTGGACCCAAAATCTGTCACAAGATGTGCCGACTGTTTGGGGACTTATTTAGCGGCTCAAACTTCCAAAAAAATTGAGCTGTTTGCATGGAGATTGTGTACTAATACGCTTGGAGTGGCTTCAAATTTGGCGGCAAAGCTTATCCTTCCGTCTAATTTATGTCCTCGATGTAAGTTACATAGGGAGGATACTTTTCATGTGATTTTGAGATGCTCTTGTAGTGCTGAAGTTTGGGAAGGTTTGAATATACTAGAGGGTATTTTGTGGGACGAGATGAACGACTGGTCTTCCGTACTTTCTGAAGTTTTGGCGTCCAGGGGTCGAGACGGAGTTGCAATTCTGATCACTGGTGCGTACGCGGCTTGATTCATTAGGAACAAAGAGGTTTTTGAAGGTTCAGTCTTGAATGGAAGGCTCATGAGGGAAGCTTTTTGGAATCAAGTTTTAAGGTACAGAGACCATCGACCCATCCTTCGTGCTCAACAACCAGCGGTGGGTAGTATGTGGCGATGTCCGAGTGCCGGCTCCGTCAAGATAAACACAGATGCGGCGGTTAATGTGCTATGGACGGGTTTGGGTGCAGTGACACGTAATGACCGTGGAGTTTTCCTGTGGGCTTGGGTTAGTCGTCTCCCTCCGGGTATGACTCCTCTAACTGCTGAACTTCTTGCTATAAAGATGGGAATCATGGGTAGTAGAAGTTGTAACTGTCAAAACATCGTGGTTGAATCGGATTCGCTCGAGGCCATTTCGGCATTGCAAGCGCAAGGGAGTATCCACGCTCCTGTGGGCAATATTGTGGAAGATATTCTTAGTTTATCTTTGATGTTCAATTCTTGTGTGTTTAATTTCATAAACCGGACGGGTAATACGGTAGCCCATTTCATGGTTAGATGTTGCCCGGAAGGATCAACTATGAAGCGTTTATGTAGTTCTCAAGGTTTTCTTTTAGGCATCTCGGAACTTGCCGAGATCGACCTAGTTTAATTTAATGTCTGTTAACTTCAAAAAAAAAATAGTGGTATTACTAAGTAAGAGTTTTGCATTAATAAAGCGGTATTTTGTAATAAAGCGGTATAAATAGGTTAAAAAAAAAAAGCCTTAATTGTTAGAATCCTACCATACCTAATACATAGTTTGATGAATGAATGGCATGCATTTTCATCTTGGTCTTCTCGGCTGGTTGATGAATATTTTTAATTGATTTTCTAACATAGTAACTGATGAGTCTGATGCAATGCAGATTGTTAACTCAATTGTACGGGAATGTAAACATGTCATCTATCATCTATGTTTCAATCCATGTGGTTGCCGGGCTTCTCCTTTTGTCAGAGAAGATACACTGAAAAACAAGGGAAGGATGAAGCCAAGAGCCAAGCAGAGGACTGCAAGGACGATGACTGGCCAAGCTATAAGGGGAAGTCCCCAGAAGAGTTCATCACACACTACACAAACGAAATGCAAAGAGCTTAGCAGCATGCAAGACAACATTCATAACAAATGCATCCATGGTTAATTCAACCGAAGTTATTAGATGGAAGAACCCCTACTTTTTAAGTTTCTTTTAATCATAAGCACACCCTTAGATTACACTGTGTTGCTTGTATATGACTAATTACTGTTTTTTTTAATCAAGCTCAAGACACATAAAACACCTTTTCAGATGTTCAAGGAGGTGAATTTTGATGTTTGAAGGGTGTTTTATTAAGAACAATAGAATTAGATGTGATTCATTGATATTTTTTATTTTTTTATATAAATTGTGACGCTTCCAAAAATTAGCTGAAAATATCCTCACTACCCAAATAATATAAGCAACCTTAACATAATTTGTTTATCAATTTTTAAAAATGCACCGAAAAGTCAGGATCATCTATGGACTTGCTTTCTAGTTCCTATCACATCTGCGCAACAAAACATGTTCTAAAAGCACAAGTTTGTAATTGTCCAAAAGAGATCAAAGTTACTACCAATGTTGATCACAAAAGTCAGATGAATATACCTATATTGAACAAGATTGTCTCTCTTTCTTGAACACCAGGAATTGCAACAATCCCTTCAGCCTCCACACTCACAAGAACATAAGTCCCTTCCTAAGCACAGCAATAGCGAAAAGCTTAGTATGGTTTGACCCGTCCATTAGCAAGTAAAAGACTAAGCAACTGCCTACCTTATCATTGATCATGTCATGAGTATCTGTTTTGAATATCAATTTCTCAGTGTTCAGTAGTTTCCTATGATGATTTGTTGCCAAATCAGAATCACCTTTGATCAGTTGTAAAGTGAAAATAGCTGGTATCTGTCATTTAGAAAGGAAGATATTCCTCGGTGTGATTAGTGAAAGATTAGCAGAAGAATATTAAACGTACTGGACAGCATATTACATACAGACGCTGGGTATGATATCTTCACTTCATACCAAGAATATGGTTTGAGCCCTTGAAGCTGGTAAAGTCGGGAACCCATTTGTAATGGCAAAGTTTCTCTGTACAGCTCTTCTCCGACTTTTAAGGGTTTGTTCTCCATCCTACAGCGATCCTTATCCTTGTTATCATTGTTATATCAACTGTACAACATATTTCTAGACATCTTATAAGAACAGCCAAAAAATATGCCAAGAGTTTATGATACTCCACCCCAAACTCCGTTTACAACAACATATCAGATTTACATGTTAATTGGTAAATAAGTATCAACCAGTTTCAAAGGGTGATGAACACAGAACAAACAATTTTCAAATCAAGAATATGCTAGATAATCTGGTTCAAAGAAAAGGGGTTGCACACGTTAAAAATTCAATGGAAAAGAACACAAAACCAGCATGCTTATCCAATAGTGTCTGAGGAATCAGGTTGGAATTATCCAATCCAATAATGTCTGTGAAACTCATTTCCCGAAATCAGGTATGGAATTCCTAATTTCATACCAAAACTACATTCAAAGCAAGCGCACATCATTAACTTTTCTATTTTTATTTGTTTCCTTCCTTGGCGTCCTAGATAGCATTGCAAAACATTATTTTCTGCTGAAATTTCAACAGGACATAAAAAGTACATTTTCCTTCCCAGATTTGCAGTGAACAATTCAAAACAAACAAATACAACAGAAGCTCCGAAGTGATCTAAACTAACCTGATACCATGAGTAAAAGGCAAAGTGATTACAACAATGGCAAGAATGCTGAGTAGACAAGAAACTTCACAAATCATCAATGAACCCATTGACCTATATTGATCAGAGAGTTAGAATCACAAATCTAAGATTGATCACGAGAAAAGATTAAATAGAGATAAAGGGTTCACACTTCTCAGTCCAAGGTACAATACATCAGGGTCCACAACTCAACATTGTCACAATGTCACTATATATTTCAATCTAAGGATTCTACAACCTTAAGCTCAATATATAGGTGATAGAACAATTGAAAGGTAAGCAAACTATGCTACAAAAAGAGTAACCAAACTATAGAGTTAGTACTATTAGCATAGTTAAAACCAGATAGTATTATAATTTATATAGTAAGAGAAAAAAAAAAATTCACTTGACAACCTTGGGTGCATTGGGAGATGTTAAACCTTTAGATTATAGGAAGTAGGAAAGATATAGAATAGAATTTGGATTGTTTGGCCAAAAACCAGGTTTCAAACTAGATATATGTTATCAGATGTTTGGTTACATTTAGGATTTGGTTTTAGATGGATAAAGTATCTAGTATGGTAGATGAGCCGAACCTGTCATACTACAGTATTATGAAATAAATTCTAGGAGGCAGAAAGAATTGGTTTCGATTCAATACAGTCCTTGTGAATGTGAGTCATCAGATAACATTCAATACGTCTACAAAATGGTTTCACTACAAATATTTCTCATCAAGTGCTGAGCTGCTTACTTTCCCATTGCATCCAGTACTTCCCAACCCTGGATTACTACCAGTGACATCATACAACTCTTAGCAGAATATACGAACATACACTAACATTCTACACTCGTCCTCTTTTAGAATACCATATCAATCAAGAATGGTTTGCAGTTGGTGTAGACAATTTAATAGTTTGAGATTTTAAGATCATAGTTATTGTTTGCAGGGAAATGGGGGAACAAATGGGACACAGCGTATGCGTCACAGCAGGATTATCAAAATTTTAGGAAGACAAAATTAGAGATTTATAAAAAGGCTTCGTTCAGATGGGCTTGCTGGACACTGAAGTACAGCAGTAAGCACCGGGATTTCGAACGGAGCATCAAAAAAAATTGCCTAGATTTCAAGCTTTCAATGCATTCGATTACGTAGGGTTGACATAAAATTAACAGGACGAGAAAATTGCATAAATTCGATAAAGAGATCTAGACTGTGGAAATTGCAGAAATTCAATAGGGAAAAGAGATTTAGTGGGAAAATTACAGAAAGAAACTGCGAAGATACCTTGATGCAGATCTAGCAACCTCCTCCGTGGGATGTACACAAGGAATTTAGGGCAGAGAGAATTTCATTTGGAAGATTGCAGAAATTCAGGGAACAAATCTAAGGATTGAGGGAAGAAATTGAAGGGCGAGTGGCGACTACTCTTCGTCCTGGCTACAAGAACTCTGAATGAGCAGTCTTCACTGCGTTTGATTTCCTACTTTCACCTTGCGTCAAATTTCGTACTTGGCCCCCGATATTTTCATTTTTCTAGCTAAATGCCTTTTTCTTACTTTTTTTTTTTTTATTAGGAAGAGGATCAGTGGCCTCCGTGTGCAACTAATCGTGCATTCTATCGATAAAAATGGAAAAAAAAAACTAAGTAGTCAGCACACGGGGTAGCCCGAGCCCTTACATCGTCAACTAAAAAGTCTACTATACCCTCAAGAAGCTCAATCAAAACACTTAGGCTGTGTTTGTTGGACTTTTTAAAAACACTATGGTTTGTGTTTTTAGTGTTTTTGGGGTGGTATGTGTTTATTGAGTGTTGTGGTTTTTAAAAACACTCGTACAAGTTTTGTATGAGTAGTGTTTTTTTGCAGAGTGTTTTTTTCATCAAAAAGACCGTTTTACCCTACTTGTCAACATATATACATGTGTTTGTTAGGCTTTTTTAGAAATGGATTGTCTTCACGTTTGTGAATATGTAATGTTTCTGCGAAAATCATGAGGAAAATTAAGGAAATATTTTGGTCCTAAAAAGAAAGTATGCATACAAATTTATGATAGAAATATAGAAATAGATAATCTAAAAGTGAAAGCATGGCTATTTGACATTTGACACTGTATACTTAGGATCATTGCTTTGGTCTAAAATTCAACTTCAAATTCAACCTAAACCACCCATTGTGTACTTGGGTTGTCGAAAGGCTACTTGATGAGACTACACAACAAAGCAATAGACTGCACATCAGAGCATGTAAATTTAACAAAAGCGAGAGTTTTTTAAACCTACATTGATCAAGCCATTTGTTTCAAGAAATTTACATAATATATATCAACTAGCTGCAAATGAAAGTCAAAGAGGTTTAGCAGCAACTTCGTCTATGTATTTCCTAGCTTCTGCTTCAAATAACTGATCTCCTTCTACTAGTCCCCTGAACAATGTGTTGGCATATGCTAGTGAAGGAGCACGTACGGGTACTTTTCCATATTTGAAATTCACGACATCAAAAAGAGCACACCTCTAATTAGAATTACTCAGCCAAAAGATGGGGAACAATAGTTTTAGATGTGATCATCTGTTGTGTAAGATTTTATAAAGATCACAAACAGATGGGAACATACGTCATGGTGATTATTGGAATGCCATGCTCTTCTCCCAAATACACAACGTTGTGATACCAACCTTGCTGCACATTACAAGCAAAGGCAAATATAACAAGTCAATATCATATTTACTAATGACGAGTATATTACTATAAACATAGTTGTCTACCTTAATAGCATCAAGTGAAGTAGATTGGTTGGTTATGATGTTCTTCAGCATCAAACAAGGGAGAAGACATGTCATGACTTAAACTATTCTCTTGATACAGAACATCATTAAACTACTCTAACATGTGAGGTGCAAAAAGGATAAACAATGTTGTTAAGATTTGATTACATTAGATGATAAGTCACAGGATATGCAAAACCTCAAAAGCATTCACTAACGTAATATTATACATGGAGATGTAAGTTTTCTCCTCAGCCTTTGATGCAGGAGCATCTAGGAGCCTAGTGTCAGCACTTCAAATGACAAGACTAGCTAAGAGAAGAAGGACTTCAAGAGAGAAGGAGTCAAACGTGAGAGGAACGTACGATCCAGACATGGGAAGATCAGACAACTCACAAGAAGAGAGAACAGCTTGGACCGCATTTGAAGAAAGAAGACTTCGGGCCATTTTACGTGGCTAAATGACCCGTTTAGCTATTTTATTTTCAGCCCATTTTGAGACAATTTTAATTTGGGTTTTTCCTTTATTTTATTGTCATTTAAGTTTCCGGAAGGTCATTTATCTCTTAAAGATTTGACCTTATCCGTTTGTTAGTTTGATCTTATCTCTTAAAGATTTGATCTTATCTTTTAGCTAAAAGATCTTATCTCTTAAAGATTCGATCTTATCGATTCGCATTTTATTTCATTTCTTTTATTCTTTTCGGGCTCGATCTTGGATCAAGCCCGCAACCCGTGTACTCTGGATGAACGTCCTCCTCATGCCTATATAAGGCATCTGGACGTGCACCTTGGAACGCACCTTTGATTCAATAAACATTTGAGGATACTTTTCAAGTATTCCCTCTTCTCGTGAGAATCGAGAAACCCTGAATAGGTGTGACTCCTATTCAAACCCTAGTTTGGAGTATAGGAGAGTTGTCCTTCTTGGTGAGACTCTAAGATAGGCTTCTCTTCCATCTTCAAGCGACTTCGCATGCTTTTGAGGTCCATCGCTTCTTCCTCAACAAGTATTCGATTATAGCGGGCGAGTTGAATTGCGACTAGGAGATTCGTCCAGACTATCCAGCTACGATCCATCCCAACCATCAGATCATTCACCATCGATCCACGTTTTCTCCATCATCTTTACGTCTTCCATCTCTACTTCTCCTCTTGTTTTGGTGTTGAAAGATCGGAAAACCCTAACGGCTTATCCCCGCATCAAATTGGCATCAGAGCTAAGGTTCATCAACACCAACTGCCGTCAAAAAAAAAATCGAAGCTTTCAAGACTCGTCGAGAAGCTTCAACCAAAAACAAGCGATTGAGAGCAGAAAAGCTACGGTTAGTAATTCTATTCACGCTAGACACTCTGCTTTTTTCACAATCTAAATTCAATATCTTGAAAAAGATTAATTGTGGCCTGAATTATCTCACCATAACTCAGCCAAGTTTCAATCTTTTTCTTGCCAAAACCCTCGATTCATCTTGTGAAAACCTATTCGGGCTAATTGGGGAAAACCAACCAAAACGATCTTTTAACCACAGTCACTTTTGAATCACTGCCCCTACCCTCGCAGCAGCCGCTTCCCTATCAAAAAATATATATATATATACTCGGCCGATCTCGGCCTTCTATCTCGGCCGGCCTCGACCGAGATCCACCTTTCCGCTGCCGCCTTGGTCCGCCAACCACCACCCCACACCACCACAGAAAACCCTCAGACGGTCCCTCTAGGGTTCGGCCTTTCAAAAAAAATAAATTCGGCGCCCGGAACCCTAGTTCTGCCGCCCGCCACCGCCACCCTTCTGCCGACCACCACCAGCGCCGCCAGCACCACCCCACCACCTCTCCGGCCCCTGCCGGCCTCCACCCCCCCCCCCCCAACAGCCCATCCTCACCGTGGAACCCCTCAGTTTCACCACTTCTCCGCCGGAAAGCCCGCCGCCGGAGCTCCGTCGCCCAGCCGCTCCGCCTGTCGCCCACACCCGCCGGTTTCGGCCCGTGCAGCCACCAGCCGCCACCACCAGTCTTCATCACCACCCCCAGCCGCCTCATCCGCCCCTGCAGCCCACGGTTCACCTTGAACCCGCCGTTTTCAGCCCGCCGCCGCCCAACCCCACTGTAGAAACACCAGCCAACACCAGCCGGCACCAACCCACCTCAGCGGCCCTTGCTAGCCTTCCTAGGGTTTGGCAACGTCAAAAAAAAAAAAGAAGGAGCGGAAACGAGAACGGGAATAGAACCCAAATCAAAGTGCAACAACCCAATTAAAAAAATAAACGATGAGAAACAACCTTCCACGATTTATCTTTTGGTGGGATCTTATCCAGAACATAATATTGACAACCCAATTCAAAGTACAAAATATTGACAACTAAATTAGAGTACAACAACCCAATTCAAAATAGAAGATATTGAAAAAATATGGGCAACCCAAATCAAAGTGCAGAAAATTGACAACTTAGAATCATGAATAAAAATGCTCAGAATGTTTTCAACCAAAATGTGAAGTTTCGGGGCTCACTTAGGGCAGACATGAGTTTCAGGGTTCACTTAAAACACAAGAAAAGTCATAGTCGTGATCAATATCAATTTCTATTAATTTGCATTGTTCAATCAGTATCAATCGTGCTCAATATCTCAATGTATTCAAATCAAAATGCGAAGCCAAATAAACTGTATTATTCAAATCGAAACTTCTCTATCTTTGGTAATATGCCATTTCATACCGAATTTATTAATTTGCAGGAGGCTGGAGAAGAATCTTTTGAGAAAAGTCATAATCGTGCTCGCAAGGGCCTTAAGGATGGCTCGACTGAGAAGAAGAAAATCATGGCCGAGAAAGTGAGCGGGGTTATCTAGAAGAAGAGATTATTGTTAGAAATAGAGTGACCAACGATAGCGATGGCGGTAGCGTCGAGGGAAGTACAAACGGCGGCCAGGAGAAACCAGGGCGATTGTCGGTGGAGTCGCTAGAAGAACAGATAGTGGCGTCGATGGAAGAAGAGTGTAGCATATATACTTGGTTCATTCGTAAATACGATGAATATAATAAGGACAACTATGTAATTTTGTTTCCAAAAACACTCCCTAAAAACCAAAACCCTCCTTCATTCTAGAGTTTTAAAAACACTCAAAAAAACCCGAAACTACTAGTGTTTTACGGTGCAAGCAAACAACAATATATCGTAAACACACAAATACACTAAAGTCACTTGTGTTTTGACCATAGCAAACACAACCTTAGTCCAATAGGAAATAGAAAAGCAGTACTAGTTAGATAATCCGCACATTTGTTCGCCTCGCGGTAGGCATGACGGGATTGGATAGACCAATCCCTACGTAAAAAGTCTTGGCAATAAGATACTAGACTAGAGAGAGGATGATGAGAGGATAAAGGACGATTAAGGAGAGTCATCACCAATCGGGAATCCGTTTCCAAGATGACCAATCGGAACCCACTCTCCCAACCAATCTTAAGACCATTTAAAACTCCCCAAAACTCAGCCATGGGAAGTGGAACGCTACAAAGTCCAAGATGAACTCGAAAATCCTTCAACCAAACGCCCTCATGATTCCTAAAAACACTAGCAGCAACAACATGTTCATCACTCCGGCGAGCTCCGTTCGTATTAATCTTCACTACCCCAAAAGTAGGAGGCTCCCAAGAAACTTGAATTATTCATCTGACACCTCGGTGTCCGTCATCAATACGAGTCCAAGCTTGAGTGTGTTGGCGTGAAACCTCTCGAACTTGGGCACTTCTATTCTCCGCCGCAACTCCAAGTCCAACTACAAAAACCTCACTCCAATTGCAATCACTAGTAAATAAGCGAGTAGAGAGCACATTACCTCTAATCCATGCAGCAAAGGGGAGGTCGTAGAAATCATCCAAAAACATGGTAGCATTAAGGTCCGTCCACATGAGTCGAACAATAGGACAATCCCTAAAAAGATGAATCAAAGACTCCACAACAATTGAACAACGATGACAATCCAAAGTAGACGAAAGGTGCCGACGATGTCTCTCCTCGGTGCAAAGAACTCCGCCATGGAGAAGCTTCCACAAAAACAACCTTGCGCGTTCTGAAACTCTAACCTGCCACAAAACAGAGAACAACTTACCTTCTCTTATTTTCATAGGCGCCGATGAAGCCATGAGTGAGTATGTCTTTGCCACGGAGTAGCTACCATCAACAAAAGGTGACCAAGCAATCTCAACCCGTAAAGCAAACTCATCCGTAGGGGATATACCGTGAGAAACCCCTACCGTCGGCTGGAAAGATGCTAAAAGAAGAAGAAAAGAAGGCGGGACAAGATCTTCGAACTCATCAATGACCCACCCTTCTGATGTGCTCCAGTAAGACCGAACGACTGTATCCTTAGTCACTAAAGTGTAAGCGTGCGGATACCGCACCGCAAAGGATTCTTCATCAATCAACTTATCCTCCCAAAACCGAATATCGTTTCCACCACCTAGCACCCAAAAAGCCCTATCAGAAACGATACCACGCAAACTGTGAAGAATACCAGTCTAACAGTAAGAAGGAGCGTAATGAGAACCACTGTCACTGCAGATATACTTGTTACGAAGAGCTCTAATCTACAAGCTACTATCATCCTTTAAGAACCTCCAACCCAACTTTCCGAGCATTGCTTGATCAACAAGCTTCGTCTTCCGAAAACCCAAACCCTCGTGGCACTTGGGTTTACAAAAAACAGACCAATCAATAGTGTAGATCTTACACCTAGTAGTAGTATCACCCCAGACGAAATTCCGAATAATTTTGTCAATTTGCGTACAAATCGACCTTGGAATAGTCAAAGTTGCCATGTAATACAACGGAATATAAGCGAGGACAGACTTGACCAAAGTCACCGCCCTGCAAAACTCAAGTGACCACGCCGCCATCCTTGTAGTCTTGAGGTCATCTTATCCAACAAGGGCTAAAAAGTTTCCTTTGTGACACGTCCTTGTAAAATAGGTACCCCAAGATAATTTCCTAGATTACGAGTGACATCAACTCCACTAATGATGGCCAAATCGTTGCAAAGGTCACGTGAAACATTCGGAGAAACATAGATCTTCGACTTGGCAATGCTAACTTTAAGACTAGAGGCCTTGCAAAAGAGATCAATACAACCCATAGTAACCCTTATATGTGTTGCAGAAGCTTCCGTAAAAAGTGTGATATCATCTGCAAAAAACATGTGTGAAAGAGCCGGACCACCACGAGAGAGGAAAATAGGCTTCCACCTTCCACAATCCACAACTTCCAAAAACAAATGGCTAAGAGGCTCCACGCACAAGACAAAAAGATAAGGGGAAATAGGATCCCCTAACGGATCCCTCTCTCCGGAGTAAACTGATTAGTTAATTTCCCATTCCAAAGCAACTGAATTCTCGAAGTCGAGACACACTCTTTGATCATACTTACCCATATGGAAGGGAAACCAGCCTCAACACCCGTATCCTCAACAAAGTCCCATCTTATCCGATCATAAGCCTTTTCAAGATCCAACTTAAGAAGCATCCATTTCCTCCCAACACGTTTCTTGCACATTGAATGGACTACCTCTTGCATGAGAACAATATTTTCCTGTATGAAGCGTCCCGGGATGAAGCTACCCTGTGTAGGACCAATCAACTAAGTCATAACACCCTGCATCCTCTGAACCATGACTTTTGAAATGACCTTATAACTTACATTTCATAAGACAATGGGACGAAATTAAGTAATGGACTCAGGCTTCCCTACCTTAGCAATGAGTGTAAGCAACGTATCATTAATACCTTCTGTGAGTTTCAAAGTTTCAAAGAAACGTACCACCTCAGCTAGAACCAAAGCTCCCACTAGATGCCAGCATTTTTGGAAAAAAAACTGGTTGAAAATCATCCACCCCAGGTGCCTTAAACGCACCCATACTCTAAATAGCCTGCCAAACCTCTCTCATATCCACTAGTAAAACTAAAGAAGCTCAGGATGAATCAGCAAGGACAGGAAATGACAAAGTGTCCAAATGACAGGAGTGCAAAGGCCGAATATTATCTAAGCTCAAGAGATCTTGAAAATACATCACAACATGTGCCTCCAAAAGATCACTATCCTCCACCTAACCCGAATCATCAATATTCAAACCCAAAATTGTATTCCGGAGTCGACGAACAGTACTAGCCATGTGGAAACTTTGTATTTCTGTCACCACAACTCAACCACTACTTCCTAGACTTCTGAAACCGGGTAATTTCCTCCTGCTCTAAAGTCAAGTCCAACTCCGTATTTAGGCGGGATTCTCGTCGTTGAAGGCGAGCAACTGAGCTAAGAAACAAATTCTTCTGAATACTCAAAAGCTTGCTAATAAGGACTTGTTTCTTGCGCCCTACATTACCAAACACCAAACGATTCCACATTAAAAGACAAAGCTTAAAATTAGAGAGAGTTGTACAAACCTCCAGCTGGTTTAACCAGCCTTCCTCCACCATTGGGAGAAAATCTTTATGTGTCATCCACATAGCCTCAAACCAAAACGGCCGCCTGGTCTGATTGAACCGGACACGAGGAGTCGGTTGCAACAACAGAGGAGAGTGAGCGGAGGAAAAATGAGCCAAGTGCCGGATTTGAGCAGAAGGGAGAAGGGTTTGAGTTGTAGGGCTCAAAAGGATACGATCAAGCCGTTGAAAAGTTCTAGCCCCTCCCAACCTTCCATTACCCCATGTGAAATCCGGACCAGTGTATCCAGGGTCAATCAACTCAAACATAGTAACCAAAACATGGAAATCAGGTGAATCATTTTGAACCCTTCTTGAGCGACCTTGACGCTCAATGCTAATAGAGAATACAATTAAGGTCCCCTCCGATGAAGAAAGGTTCCTGTATGCGCTCAATCTTAGTAGATAAATCAATCCAGAATTGCCTCCGTCTTTGGGAATTAGGAGGAGCATAAACAACAATGAAATGGTAACATCAACAGCACAAATACAAGAAAAAAACCCCAATAACTGAGAAAAGTACGCGCCTTACCACGCGCCAGGGAAGGACGATGTCTGCCGACTAGCTCGAAAACCCTAGATCTAGAAATCGTCTCGCCGCCCCCAAAGCATCGATGGATGCTAATCAACCACAAGAAAACGAAGACATGAAGCCTATAGAGAAAGATTCCTATGTTGAAAGTAGAAGGCAACGCACAGAAACCCAGTGGAAAGTCAAAGCGAAAATGGGAGTAAGCCAACTATGGAAGTCGGTCCGAAGAAGGCACAAAAAGAGGGCTAGGTGGAAAGCCCGATTAGTGATAGTTGGTCAATCGTATTTGGAGAAGGAGAGGCGTATTGCGTCATGCCTCGGACACTCTGGCCAAAAGGATGGGTTGCTATCGGGCTGAGTCCTAAGCGCCATGATCTTGTCCAGAGGAACCAACAAGCAAGGAGAAAAGGGGTTGTCTACCTATACCAACCGACGGATGAAGCCCCCGACAATTCCCTTTTGGGTATAAAAACAAGAGATTGACCTGGGATCTCTCCCAGAAAAGGTACCTCCTACTACCTAATATCAAAAGAAATGATGTTGCATCTATCAGATTTACTTGAATGCAAATAATACATGCTTTAGTGTCTGCTGAATTTTTTTATAACCCTAGAATTGTAAAAGAAGTAAAGACTAATGGCATATTTAGCAGAATAAGTTACCATGCTCTATTTAAGCAAGGTAGAGGGTTGGGTAGTAAACCACAATCACTTAATCTGAATCTCTTTCATATCTCCACAATTCTCGACTCCCATCCAAAAATTCCCAAAATGAATGACCAACCAGCTTCTTTTAAAGAAGCAGTCTAGCAAATCACGATCAAAGCAGCAACAGTGACATGGAGAATGTTGCTAGCAAAGCTAAAGAACAAGACCAAACAACTGAGAATAAAGCAGAAAAAAGGACAAAGGTACCAATCCTGAAACACTTGATCTAGAAGAATATCTATTAAGTTTGTTTAAGGTGAAAAATGACTTCCAAAAATAGAAAGAAACATCTATGATGGGATGTATCTTAGGCAATCCCATAGAACTAGCTAGGATAAAAGCTAAATTACTCTATGAGTGGAGAAATATTAAGGGTGATGTAAGGTTTATAGCTAAGCTCGACTATTGGTTTGAAGCCAGTTTTTCAAACCCTATAGATAGGAAAAACATCTGGGAGAATAGACCATACCACATTTTTGGCCATCTAGTTATTTTCAAGCCTTGGAAACCAAATTTTAACACCTTCACAGAGAGTAATACCACTACAGATTTGTGGATTAGAATTCCACAGATAGCCCCTGAATTCATTAACAAAGAAGCTATGAGGATTATCATTGAGGAAAATGGTGTTGAAAATTCCTAAAACTTGACACTTTCTCTGAGAGAGGAAAGAGAGTGAATTTTACTAGAATCTGTATTAATTTTGATGTGGCTGGTGAGAGAGTTAAGAAAGTCCCAATACATAATAATGGAAAAATTAAAGATTTTTTCATTTGATATGAGGATTTTTCCAAGGGATGAGGGTTTTGTGCTCACAAAGATCATACCATGGTTGTCCTCTGAGAGGTTTTAAAACTAAAATCCTTAGGAAAGGAAAAGGAAAGCAAGGATAGAAGGAGAGGGATGAAACTGAGAAAGATAAGAGTAAGTGGCAATCTGTGGGGAACAAAGATACGAAAAAAGAGAAAAATGTGGACAACAAGTATGTGTTGCGGCCATACCTATCCCCTGAATATGGGTTGACAAGCTCAAAAGAGGAAGACTCATCCCTGAGTTCTAAAGAGAGCTTTCAGAAGGCCTCTGAGGTTAAGGGGGATGAGCCTCCCCCTGCTGTAGTTAACTCAACAACTGAAATGCATAAAACTGTGAACAAACCCAATGATGAACAACCTGAGGGTGCAGGCCCTAATAATGAAGTCATGGAGAAGAAACAGGCAACTCATGAACCCCATATTGTCCCAATGGTTGAGGATGAAGAGCTAATGAATAAAACTAAGGAGATTGAGAAAAATCTCAATGAAGAGGATGACATGTCAGAGATCCCTGTAGATGAGCTAACTGTTGAACGATTTACCGCTTTGCTGTTTAAAGATGGAAATATTCCTGAGGAATTGAAGGTTGTAGCTTCTGAAAATTCATTCCATTCAACTGAAACCAACAATACTGTCAACAAGATGATGGATGTCATGGAAGTCAATCAAGACTCAAACAAATCTGACTCGAGCCTAGGGAAGAGGCATGGGGAATGAGGATACTGCTTCCTCCATGTTAAAGGAGACTAAGAAACAAAAATTTAACTAGTTTAGATGGAGATGCCTTATATTATGTTGTCCAGCTTGAAGCTGAGTATTTTTGTATTACTAAATGTTTTTTTTTATGATTTCTGATTTTGCTTTCATAGCTAGACTAAGTAGATTAACTAAAGAGGTGCTTGTTCATCTTCTTTGCTTCCTTTCTAGTACTAAGATAATCCCCTCTACTTGTATCATGAAGCTTAGTCTTCATTTTTCCTTATTCAATGATATTTTTGAGGATGAAGTTTGACTTTGTTTATGTTCGCATCATGTGCTGAATTTCCCGGTGTTTATGTCTCTGTTGGTTCACGTAAAGGAGTGTCAAATTTCATCTTTAATGAA
This sequence comes from Fagopyrum tataricum, assembly GCA_002319775.1. NCBI lineage: Eukaryota > Viridiplantae > Streptophyta > Magnoliopsida > Caryophyllales > Polygonaceae > Fagopyrum > Fagopyrum tataricum. Next base: position 46,642,859 of record CM008283.1, read on the forward strand.
AACAAAGAATGTTGGGTATTTATTATTCAATTTAGAACAAAAGTCTTTGTATGATCATAATTTTTGTTATGATATGACTAAGATCCTGCCGAGAGGAAAAATGTTGTGTATGTGCAGGTGTTTGCTAGTCCTTGAAGGAGGTTGTCAACCTTCTCAAGATATGGAGGAAAATAGACAGAGATTACATGATGTCCAGTTACAGAAAACAGAGAGACCAACCGAACATGGAACAAGGAAGGAAATATCAGACCAAAATGTGCTATATGTGAAAAGAAAATTGACACTAGTGGAAAAACGACTAAGTGTTCGAAAGTGTAGAGGGCATAGATGTTATATACCAACTCTTGAACAAGTTTGTACTAAGTTTTCATGTATTATGTATTTTATTATGTACAAACAATTATACAGGAAACCCCAAATGAGGGATGATATGGATCGAATTTGTAAGAGGAAACTCAATCAAAAATACAATGATAACGCAACTCAAAAACACTTTAGATTGACCAAAATATGTACTTTGTTGTTTATAGCTAAACATATGAAAAAGCAGCATAAAAGCATATTAGAAAACGCAACTAAAATGCACACTAATATGACCAACAAATGCACTAGGTTATATGCAGCTAAAAGCAATGAAAATGCTTATGCCCAACTCATAACTAATAGAATAAGCAAACAAGAAAGAAACCAAGCTAAGGGGGAAGTCTCACGTATCATGAAAGAACAGCAAAAGACACACAAGCATGTGTTCCTTAAAATGAAAAATTTCCAATGGTATATAAATAAAGCTACAAAACCCAAGATAAGAATAATGGTGAGGACAAGTAATCACCATAAAAAAGCGGTAGGAAACGAGGGTGTACTACAACCCAAATTAAAAAGAAAGTACAAATGAAGATCACCTTCTGGAATTGCAGAGGTATGCGGAAGAAATTTTTTTGGGTCGATCTAAATATAAGATGTAAAAACGAACACATTCAGATTATAATACTAGAGGAAACAAAGATAAGTACTGAACCCGAAGAGGCCTTATGGAAAAATGCGGGTTTCGATAACATCTTATTCATCCCGGCCGTGGGACTTTCGGGAGGCCTTTGCATGCTCTGGAAAGAGTACCAACTAAAAGAAGAAAAAATAGAGATTATTAAGACACATAACAGATATATCCTACTTAACCATGTCAATTTACGCACGTCGATCGAAACACACATTTTCGGGATATACGCACCACCCAATGAACAAGGAAAAGAAGAATTCTGGTCACAGTTAATTACGGAAGTTAAAATGTCCAATAAGTCAAGAATAATTATTGGCGACTATAACGAGATCCGAAAAATTTCCGACAAGAAAGGAGGGGCCCCCATCGCTAACAATAAGTTCGATAGATTAAATTGTTTTGTGGATCAATATAATCTTATAGATTTCCCGACTAAAGGAAACGAGTTTTCATGGAGAAAAAGGAGAGGAGGTAGTGATAATACCTACGAAAAGTTGGACAGATCGATGGGGAATATGTCAGTCCTCCAAGACTATCCCGGAATCCACACCAGAAGCTACGCTTTTACTACATCGGATCACTGCATGATATCTATCAACCTACAAAACAAATTGACCAATGTTAAGAATAAACCCTTCACGTTTGAAAATATGTGGCTACAACGACCGGACTGTGAAATTCTTGTTAAACACACATGGAGAACCTATTTTCCCGGAACAAACATGTTCGACCTAGTAAAAAAAAACGAACCTACATAAACAAAAACTGAAAGAATGGAGCCGTGACAAATTTGGTAATATAAACAAACAACTAAAATTAGTTGACGAACAAATAGAGGCCGTACAGAAACAGCTCTATGCATCTTTTAACCAACATCTGAATGATAAATTGACTAGACTAAGTAAAAAACGAGAATGTATCCTAGAATACCAGTACAAATATTGGATGCAACGAGCCAAAACCGTCAATCTCCGGTTAGGAGATAAGAACACGAAATTTCATCATCGAAAAACAACAGGAAGAAGAAACAAGAAAATTATAACTAGCGTTACCAGAACCGACGGAACAATCATATGCAAAGATAATGAAATAAATGATGAATTCATGTATGACTACAAAACTAGATTCCAAGCTTCGAACATCGATAGTCATAAACTCCAAAAATTGATTGAGGTAATTCAACCAGAAATCACGGAAACCGACAATCTTGAATTAACAAAACCTTTCTCCACTAGAGAAATTAAAAACGCCTTATTTGATATTGGCAATGACAAATCACCAGGCCCGGATGGTATGACTGCCGGGTTTTACCAAAAGTATTGGCACGTTGTTGGACCGGCAGTTACAAGAGCAGTGAAGAGCTTTTATAGAACTGAAAAAATTCTAAAACAGCTGAATCACACTTTTATCGCACTCCTACCAAAAATTGACAACCCATCCACAACATCTAACTATAGACCAATAAGCCTCTGCTCGACTGTTTACAAAATTATTGCTAATATTCTGGTAAAAAGACTAGGATTAGTTCACCCAAGACTAATTCACCCGCTCCAAAGTGCATTCACTAAAAACAGGGCTATTTATGATAATGTCCTAATAGCCCATGAAATATTCCATGGATTTAGAACAAAGAAAGGAAAAGCAGGCTACATAGCTATCAAACTAGACATGGAAAAAGCCTATGACAAACTAGAATGAAACTTCCTAAAAACCATACTACAACATTTTGGATTTAATGAGAAATTTAACTGGATAAGTGAATGTGTAACAACGGTCTCCTACTCTTTACTAATTAATGATTCTCCAACAAACATATTCACACCTCAAAGAGGACTCTGTCAAGGGGATCCTCTTTCACCCCTTCTCTTCAACTTGGGGGCTGAAATTCTTGCAAGAAACATACACAAAATATGCACGGCAAGCCCAAAATCAATAGGATTTCCAATAACAAAAAATGGATCAATAATCTCATTCCTAGCGTTTGCAGACGATATCATTATCTTCTCAAAGGCAACAACAGAAGCAAGTACCAAAAACCTAGAGTTACTAAATGACTATTGTGCCATCTCGGGTCAAGTGATCAACTACCATAAATCATCTTCCATGACCCTTGAACAATACCTAGGGTGCCCTATCATCAATGGAAGGGTAAATAAAGATATCTTTAACATCGTTATCCAAAAATCAAAACAACAACTTACCAAATGGAAAGCATCGTCTTTGTCCCAAAAAGGCAAAGCAACATTAATAAAAGCAAATTTGAATGCCAAACCTAGCTATCTTATGCAGGCATTCATGCTACCAACAAATATCCATAAAGAATTAGATAAAATTAATAGAAATTTCTATTGGAACAAAGGCCCATATTTCCACCCGTTAATTAGTTGGGACAAAATATGTAAACCAAAACATTTAGGGGGTACAGGAATTAGGAAGGCTGAGGACATGAACAAAGCACTCCAAATGAAGCTCCTTTGGAAAATTATGGCAGAACCTGATAATATTTGGGTCAAAATAATAGAAGAAAAATACCTCCGGGGTAAACGCCTATGGAACTATGAGTGTGGAAATAACACATCGTGACAATGGAGAAAATTGATAAAACTAAGAGAAGACTTTGACAAAGGTCTCAGATGGCGCGTCGGAGATGGAAAAACAATAAAGTTCTGGACAGATAATTGGGTATTGGATAAACCACTAATGGAATTAGTACTCAACAAAACCCATATAGACCCATCACAAACAATGTCTTCCTTTATTACCAACGGAATGTGGAACCAACAGTTGGTGGACCAAGTAGCGGCTTTTCTGCCAAGTGATATTATCACCAAAATAAAGAATTACAATCTTTCAATAAAGGAAATTAGAGACAGAATTTATTGGACTGCAAATGAGGATGAATGGTACTCAAACCAAATCGGAGATGGTAATGTTACAACAAAGGAAAGTGGAAGTCTCTGAAGACAACATGGATCTGGAAAATGAATATTATGCCAAAAGTCAAAAAATTTCTATGGAAACTGGTCATGAATGGAATCCCAACAAAAGAAAATCTTGATAGACAAAAAGTACCAGTGGTAATGCACTACGAGTTTTGCAAATACCATACAGAAAGTGCTAAGCACCTTTTCTTTGAATGTCCATACATGTTTAAGTATGTGGACAACGACAAAACAAAAGCAGTTTTGAACAACTACGCCACTGGTAACCGCAGGGGCGGGTCCCTTGGCCCTTGGCCGCAGCCGCAGGAAACCGCAGGGGCGGGTCATAGCACAAGCCGCAAGGGCGGCAACCCTGGCTTGACTCCAAAACACTAAGGCTCTTACAATATTGGTCTAGATTTGTGGATGATGATACCCCAAGATGGGCTTGTAATCTTCTTTTTGTTATGGGGAATCCAATTGATCGTGGACTTTCTCCACTTATTTGTTTGTATATTTCTTGCTAAGATTTCAGCTCCTAGATTAAAGAGAAGTGGGGATAGTGGATCTCCTTGACGAAGATCTCTTTGTGGACAAAATAGGGTTGTCGGTCAATCTTATATAAGTATTAAAGGAGAGATACTTCTTTCCACGTGTCAACGCCAGAATTCACGAAGCTCTAAAAAAATATTTTAAAAAGTTAATATTTTACGTTAATAAAAAGTCATATTAATTAAGTTTAAAAAATAGAATAATTACTAAATCTTTTACTTTAACAAAAAGTCATATTAATTAAGTTTCTTAAAAATAGAAAATTTAGTAAATATTTTACGTTAATAAAAAGTCATATTAATTAAGTATTTTAAAAATAGAAAAATTAGTAAATCGTGATCTATTAAAAAAAATCTTTGTAAAATTTGTTACCTAAAAAAAGAGTTGGTTCTATTCTTATATTTGCCCTAACTTACTAATATGTTGTTTTAGCAAAACCAATTTTACCGCTTATTAATAGGTCATTGTCCTTTTAGACCATTGAGTAAACATTTTATTTTAAAATTATTTGATAAAAATTATTTCCAAAAACGATTCTCATGCCTCTCTCTAAATTTAAATTTAATAAAAATTTAGATTTTATAAAGTCATTTATTTATGATTAGGTGAAGTAACAATTTAGTAAAACTCAACCCGCACAAGGTGCGGGTATTACACTAGTTTTAAATTATAATGGAAGATAGAATTTTAGATTGATTTTGTTTAACTGAAACAATAAAAAATCTATTTTATTTTTTTGAAAAAAAAAACGTTAAGGTTTAATATCTTAAGATTTTTTCAGCGTTTTTCAAAACAGTTTAATTAGTCGATCTAGAAAAACCCTCGACTTATATTTGGTAAGTAGGATTTGAGTCGTTATCTTCTCTCACACAAAGCTGTCACTCTCTCTTCCTCGTAGGTCATGCTACTTCGATCAACTCCGTATCAAAATCCAAAACCCTGCCTTTTATCGTTTGAGTTTCTTGTGAGCTAAGGTACCATTGACACCTCAACTCTCAAGGTCCGCAATAGCTTTCTGTTCTCGAAATTCCAATTGACAGGTAGGGTTATATTTCTGTTGAAATTATTATGCTGTGTAATATCATACCTTGCACGAATATGGTAATTGAATAGTTACTAATTAATGTTTCTGTACTTTTGGTTTGGATTTCATAGAATGGATAGTGACTTCGAATACGAGTTTAGCAGCGACGACGAGGATTTGGAGGAGAAGTTGTCATTGGTGTCAAATGCAGTCAAAATCGAGGTGAAAATAAGTGTCAAGGTAGAAGATGACTCAAATGTTTGTAAAATTTGTCAAAAGAAGTTTACGTCCAAGAAAGCTGTTGGAGGTCACATGAGGGTTCATAATGAATTCAAATACTCAACCAACGTTCCACCTAAGAAGCAATAGTGTCCGCTGTGCAACAAGGTTTTTATGAGTGAGAAGTCACTTCACGGTCACATGAGATGTTATCCCGATAGAAAACATAGAGGTATGATTCCACCAACAAATTCCTTAATTAATGTAGAGACCACCTTGGATGATCATGGTTCTGATGATCAAGTTAGTTCGTCTGAGAGTCATAGTAAGGTTATGTTAGGGATTCTGAAGAAGGGATGGAATACTAGACGTCGAGGAAGTTGCTCGTCTTATAAGTATTAAAGGAGAGACCCTTCTTTCCACGTGTCAACGCCAGAATTCACGAAGCTCTAAAAAAATATTTTAAAAAGTTAATATTTTACGTTAATAAAAAGTCATATTAATTAAGTTTAAAAAATAGAATAATTAGTAAATCTTTTACTTTAACAAAAAGTCATATCAATTAAGTTTCTTAAAAATAGAAAATTTAGTAAATATTTTACGTTAATAAAAAGTCATATTTATTAAGTATTTTAAAAATAGAAAAAATTAGTAAATCGTGATCTATTAAAAAAATCTTTGTAAAATTTGTTACCTAAAAAAGAGTTGGTTCTACCCTTGTATTTGTCCGAACTTATCAATATGTTGTTTTAGCAAAAACATTTTTACCACTTATTAATTGTTCATTGTCCTTTTAGATCATTGATAAAATTTGTTACCTAAAAAAGAGTTGGTTCTACCCTTGTATTTGTCCGAACTTATCAATATGTTGTTTTAGCAAAACATTTTTACCACTTATTAATTGTTCATTGTCCTTTTAGATCATTGAGTAAAAATTTTATTTTAAAAGTTTTTAATAAAAAATATTTCCAAAAACTATTCTCACTCGTCCCTCTAAATTTAAATTTGATAAAAAAATAGATTTTATAAAGTCATTTAATTATGATTAGGTGAAGTAACAATTTATTAAAACTCAACACGCACAAGGTGCGGGTATTACACTAGTTTTAAATTATAATGGAAGATAGAATTTAAATTGATTTTGTTTAACTGAAACATAAAAAATCTATTTTATTTATTTGAAACAAAAATGTTAAGTTTTAATATCTTAAGATTTTTTCAGCGATTTTCAAAACCGTTTAATTAGTCGATCTTGAAAAACCTCGACTTATATTTGGTAAGTAGGATTTGAGTCTTTATCTTCTCTCACACAAAGATGTCGCTCTCTCTTCCTCGTAGGTTATGCTACTTCGATCAACTCCATATAGAAATCCAAAACTCTGCCTTTTATCGTTTGAGTTTCTTGTGAGCTAAGGTACCATTGACACCTCAACTCTCAAGGTCCACAATAGCTTCTTGTTCTCGATATTCCACATGACAAGTAGGGTTATATTTCTGTTGAAATTATTCTGCTTTTTAATATCATACCTTGCACGATTATGGTAATCGATCTGTTACTAATTAATGTTTATGTACTTTTGGTTTGGATTTCATAGAATGGATAGTGACTTCGAATACGAGTTTAGCAGCGACGACGAGGATTTGGAGGAGAAGTTGTCATTGGTGTCAAATGCAGTCAAAATCGAGGTGAAAATAAGTGTCAAGGAAGAAGATGACTCAAATGTTTGTAAAAATTGTCAAAAGAAGTTTACGTCCAAGAAAGCTGTTAGAGGTCACATGAGGGTTCATAATGAATTCAAATATTCAACCAGCGTTCCACCTAAGAACCAAAAGTGCCCGCTGTGCGACAAGGTTTTTATAACTGAGAAGTCACTTCACGGTCACATGAGATGTTATCCCGATAGAAAACATATAGGTATGATTCCGCCAACAAACTCCTTAATTATAATGGAGACCACCTTGGATGATCATGGTTCTGATGATCAAGTTAGTTCGCCTAAGATTTATCGTGAGGTTTGTTAGGGATTCTGAAGAAGGGATGGAATACTAGACGTCGAGAAAACTTCTCGTCTTATCTTATAAGTATTAAAGGAAAGACCCTTCTTGCCACGTGTCAACGCCAGAATTCACGAAGCTCCAAAAATATGTTAAAAAGTTCATATTTTACGTTAATTAAAATTCATATTAATTAAGTTTAAAAAATAGAATAATTAGTAAATATTTTACTTTAACAAAAAGTCATATTAATTAAGTTTCTTAAAAATAGAAAATTTAGTAAATATTTTACGTTAATAAAAAGTCATATTAATTAAGTATTTTTAAAATAGAAAAATTAGTAAATCGTGATCTATTAAAAATATCTCTATAAAATTTGTTACCTAAAAAAAGAGTTGGTTCTATTCTCATATTTGCCCGAACTTATTAATATGTTGTTTTAGCCAAACCATTTTTACCGCTTATTAATTGGTCATTGTCCTTTTTAAAATTACTTGATAAAAATTATTTCCAAAAACTATTATCACGCCTCTCTCTAAATTTAAATTTGATAAAAATTTTAGATTTTATAAAGGCATTTATTTATGATTAGGTGAAGTAACAATTTATTAAAACTTAACACGTACAAGGTGCGGGTATTACACTAGTTTTAAATTATAATGGAAGATAGAATTTTAGATTGATTTTTTTAACTGAAACAATAAAAACCAATTTTATTTTTATGAAAAAAAAACTTTAAGGTTTAATATCTTAAGATTTTTTCAGCGATTTTCAAAACCGTTTAATTAATCGATCTTGAAAAAATCCTCGACTTATATTTTGTAAGTAGGATTTGAGTCGTTATTCTTCTCTCACACAAAGACGTCGCTCTCTCTTCCTCGTAGGTTATGCTTCTTCGATCAACTCAGTATCAAAATCCAAAACCCTACCTTTTATCGTTTGAGTTTCTTGTGAGCTAAGGTACCATTAACACCTCAACTCTCAAGGTCCGCAATAGCTTCTTGTTCTCGAAATTTCAATTGACAGGTAGTGTTTATATTTCTGTTGAAATTATTCTGCTGTGTAATATCATACCTTGCACGATTATGGTAATCGATCGGTTACTAATTAATGTTTATGTACTTTTGGTTTGGATTTCATAGAATGGAAAGTGTATTCGAATACGAGTTTAGCAGCGACGACGAGGATTTGGAGGAGAAGTTGACATTGACGACAAATGTAGTCAAAATCGAGGTGAAATAAGTGTCAAGGAAGAAGATGATTCAATTGGTTGTAAAATTTGTCAAAAGAAGTTTACGTCCAAAAAAGTTGTTGGAGGTCACATGAGGGTTCATAATGAATTCCAATATTCAATCAGCGCTCCACCTAAGAAGCAACAGTGTCCGTTGTGCGACAAAGTTTTTATGACTGAGAAGTCGCTTCATGGTCACATGAGATGTCATCCCAATAGAAAATATAGAGGTATGATTCCGCCAACAAACTTCTTAATTAATGTGTAGACCACCTTGGATGATCATGGTTCTGATGATCAAGTTAGTTCGTCTAAGAGTTATCGTGAGGTTTTGTCAGGGATTCTGAAAAAGGGATGAAATACTAGACGTCGAGAAAGCTGCTCGTCTTATAAGTATTGAAGGAGAGACCATTCTTGCCACGTGTCAACGCCAGAATTCACGAAGCTCCAAAACAATATTTTAAAAAGTTAATATTTTACATTAATAAAAAGGAGATAATTTAGCTATTAGTGCTTTTTTTATGGAGTTTATTAACTGTGTAGGCAAAATTTTATTAGGTACTAAGTGTGTAGGTATAAATAGATTTTTGTTAATTTTTCAATGCCTCTTCCACTCTCTTCCGCTCTCTCCCTTCTCTGGACGACGGCGATTCCTCTTCGCTTTCTGGCTCTCTGCCCCCTCCCGATCTAGTCAAATCCTCACACAATTGTCGTCGTCTCTTCTTTGCTCTCGGAGACGACCACCGTCGCGCGCCGTCTCCAATCTCCACCTCCATTGCCGTCGTCGTTTCTTTTTCGCTCTCGGAAGATGGTTGAGTTTGTTGGATCATCATCATCATCAGTAATAGATGCAAATTGCAGACATCAGGGGATTTGTGTCGTCTGAAACTCTTGATTTGATAATTTACTGAGTTTATCGGAAATTCAAGACCTTAATAGTTCTCGAAATCTTTGGTCCAACAACAAGTGTGAATACTTCAAAAAGCCTTATCGCCATTTTTAAATCAATTCAATTTATCTAATCTTCCCTTTGTGACATTGCGAGATAGTTGTTTGAGAAAGTTTAGAGAACTTAGGTGGCTCATTTTTAGAGGGTGTTCAAAATTGAAATCCTTCCCATTCATTGATGATTTGACAAAACTTGAGGTCTTAGATCTATCTTACTGCACATCTTTGCGAGAATTGAGGTTCTTTGATATTAGGTTTCTACAACTTCAGTTGCTTGATCTTTCTTATACTCCACTTACTGACATGTTTTCTGAGTAAGCAACTCCCAACCTCATTCAACTATATCTAAGATACATATGTATCAGTGTATCCTCATCTGGGCGTAAAAGACTGTATGTATTTAGTCATTTGAGATCTCAATTGCTTTAATTCGTAGGGTTTTCACTTATTCCTGCAGTGATTAACTTGCGAGTTTAAGCTAATGCTATCAGTTTAGTTTCAAATGGTGCTTCATAATTTTGGTAGTAAGCAATCAATTCATGTACCTAAAATTGCTTACTGTGTGAGCATTTCTAATTTTGGTACTTAATTTGCTTAATGTCTAAGTATCATAGTTTTGTTTATCTTCTTATGGTTGATTTGATGATACTGATAATTAGCTCTTTACATTTTAAAATGATTAGCTCTTCTAATTTTCATATCAACTTGGGAAGTTGGATTATAACTGCCATTTTCTCAAGTCAAGCTTTCAACAAAATTTGAACTAGGCATGCAATTGCCACATAATTTGAACTAGGCATATCAACTTGGGAAGTTACTTTCTAACATGATTAGCTCTTCTAACTTAAGCTTGGTGGAATACAGGAACTTGGCCAAAAAAAGCTTATATTAGTGAGACAATATTCACCTCTGTCTTTTTATCCTTTGTCCTGGTAAGATTATGGTGTATTTCAGTTTTATATCATTAAGATGTTATTTTTGGTGCCTAAATTATGTGGCAATTGGTTTTCTGTCTTGCAATGGACTTTCCATCATTTTATCTTCAAAGGCAAAAAGATTTACACAGTAATCATCTGGTGTCGGGTCCTTGCCTTCTTAGTTGTAAGTGTTGATCTATACGTGTTTGTTAGTTCATTATATGTTGTCTAAACAAGTAATTCTTTTGTAGACTTCTCAATTACTTCGGATAATAACATTCTACTCAACCCAACTTCCTGGTCCAAACAATCACTGTCGTGAGGTAATCCTTGCATATTTCATAATCTCGTAAAGTTGCATTCTTGATTTCTTTCCACTTTCCAATAAAACCAAAGTAAAACAATCACTATGTTCAATTAACTTGCAGGGTTCAAAACTCGCCACACTACCTCCTCCAATAGTGTGTTTGAGGTTCTTCTGTTAAATTGTGAGTCTAGTTGTGCATTTTTGTAAACTATTAACACATTTATTTAGTTGCTGACTTGATCTTAAATGTCTGCAGTTCCTTGAGGAGTACTATTTGGTTGCCTACATTGTTGGAGGAGCTGTTACTGGACCACTGATAGCATACTCCCCTGTTACTGTAAAATCCAAGCTTCCACTTATGCACATTTCTTGCAATGTCATTTTTTTCCTGTAATTTCCATTTTTGTATGGTAAAAAAAATGTTTGCCTTGACATATTCATTTTTCAATAAATTGAATAGATCATAATGGCTATGTTCGACCAAGAGCTTAGCAGGGGAGGGAATCGTGAGCGCAATTCTAGTAAAAGTTTAATCATCTAGTTAGAGCTCTAGATGTGTTTTTGGCTTTTGATTTGGACTAACATTGCTCTGTAATATTCTGGAAGGTTCTGGAGATGCTAATACGAGGATGGAAGCAGGGAGCCATTCTGGGTTTGCATGAAGCCCTAGGCTGCTCGCAATGGTTGTACCTGAAGTACTCCCAACTGTTTCAATAATGATCTAGATCTTTCCGGGTTATGTTATGGATTTATTCAACCATAACTTGTATCTTTTAAAAACTATGATCAAGTTCATGCTATACATGTAGCTTGTGAAGAATCCAATAAAACAAACAATGTTTCTCATAAGTGAATTTGGATGTAGAACGTTGGGTATTAAAATCGGGTAACAACGAAGTTGGGTAACATAAGTGAATTTGGATGTAGAATGTTGACTATTAAAATCGGGTAACAATGAAGTTGGGTAACATAAAGTGAATTTGGATGTAGAACGTTGAGTATTTAAATCGGGTAACAACGAAGTTGGGTAACATAAGTGAATTTTGGATGTAGAACGTTGGTATTTAAATCAAACAAGAAGTTGGGTAAATAAGTAAATTTGCGTGCGGTAACTATTTTTGGTAATCTAAGTTCGGTACACGATGAAGGTTAGATATTAAAAATTGGGTTATTACTATTTACGGAAGACATTCACAAAGAAAGTTCCCTATAATTTAGCCTAACACACTTAGTTTCCTAATAAAAAACCTATCTATTTACTTAATTCACCCAATAAAAAGTCATATTAATTAAGTTTAAAAAATAGAATAATTAGTAAATCTTTTACTTTAATAAAAAGACATATTAATTAAGTTTCTTAAAAATAGAAAATTTAGTAAATTTTTTACGTTAATAAAAAGTTATATTAATTAAGTATTTTTAAAATAGAAAAATTAGTAAATTATAGTCTATTAAAAAAAATCTTTGTAAATTTAAAACCTAAAAAAGAGTTGGTTCTACCCTTATATTTAAATGAACTTATCAACCTGTTGTTTTAGCCAAAATATTTTTACTGCTTATTAATTGTTCATTGTCCTTTTACATCATTGAGTAAACACTTTACTTTAAAAATATTTAATAAAAATTATTTTCAAAAACTATTTCTCACACCTCTCTCTAAATTTAAATTTAATAAAAATTTAGATTTTATAAAGTCATTTATTTATGATTAGGTGAAGTAACAATTTATTAAATTATTATGAAAGATAGAATTTTAGAATTGATTTTGTTTAACTGAAACAATAAAAAATCTATTTTATTTTTTAAAAAAAAAAGTTAAGGTTTAATATCTTAAGATTTTTCAGCGATTTTCATAACCGTTTAATTAGTCGATCTTGAAAAATCCTCGCCTTATATTTTGTAAGTAGGATTTGAGTCGTTATCTTCTCTCACACAAAGACGTCGCTCTCTCTTCCTCGTAGGTTATGCTTCTTCGATCAACTCAGTATCAAAATCCAAAACCCTGCCTTTTATCGTTTGAGTTTCTTGTGAGCTAAGGTACCATTAACACCTCAACTCTCAAGGTCCGCAATAGCTTCTTGTTCTCGAAATTTCAATTGACAGGTAGTGTTATATTTCTGTTGAAATTATTTTGTTGTGTAATATCATACCTTGCACGATTATGGTAATCGATCGGTTACTAATTAATGTTTATGTACTTTTGGTTTGGATTTCATAGAATGGATAGTGTATTCGAATACGAGTTTAGCAGCGACGACGAGGATTTGGAGGAGAAGTTGACATTGACGTCAAATGTAGTCAAAATCGAGGTGAAATAAGTGTCAAGGAAGAAGATGATTCAACTGGTTGTAAAATTTGTCAAAAGAAGTTTACGTCCAAAAAGTTGTTGGAGGTCACATGAGGGTTCATAATGAATTCCAATATTCAACCAGCGCTCCACCTAAGAAGCAACAGTGTCCATTGTGCGACAAGGTTTTTATGAATGAGAAGTCGCTTCACGGTCACATGAGAATAATAGGGATGGCAATTTCACCCGTACCCGACGGACATCCGGCCACCCGATCCAACGAAAAAGGGTGAAAACCCGATATAGACGGGTGAAAGCGGGTGGGATGCGGGTGAAGGTTTCATCCACCCATCACCCGATCCATCATCCACCCATCCATCCGACCCGGATCCACCCTTTCGATCAATAAAAACGCTCTCTTTTTTTGGGCGATTTCAAGGGCGACTCCAAGAGTGGCCGGCGCTCACCCTTTCGATCAACTCACACCCTCAAATCTCACTAATAATCACTCCTCATCCACAGATTCATCATCTCTATCATTCCACGATCATTCTCATACACTTTTCGTCCATTTACACCTTCATTCGAGCATTTGAGGGGAGTTGGAGATCTAGTTTGTTTGTTCATTCTTTTAGTTCACTCAAGTGTCGTTGGCATAGCTTCTAACGTTTGATCCACTTAACATTAGTGATTAAAGATTAGTCTTTATCATTAAGTGTCTAAGGGGCGGCGAAGTTGTGAAACGCCGGCGGAGCCCAAGCAATGGGGCGTAAATCGAAGGAGATCGGCATTGAAGAAGAAGATCCAGGCGGAGGTCAAGGCGGAGGCGGAGGCGGTGGCGGGACAAAGAATGCCAAAAAGGGGGAAACAAGTGCCATTCAAGCGGTGGCGGCGGAAGCATCAACAACGGCGGGACGTGTCCAGCCGGCAAGGATGAAAGCCGATCCTCTCCTACCTTCCAAATATGGAGATTACGTGACTAGGAAAGATGGCGTGAAAGGTGAAGGAAGAGTCAAACTTTCTTAATCAAAGCAACTCACAAGGGAAGGAAATATCACAAGGGGATGAGTAAGGAATATATTCAAATAAATGGAGCTTCACAAGGAAACAAGGAAGATATGGCCAAGCAAGATAGGGACAATGATCCGACAAAGGCGGACGGCCGTCCGTCCAAGAAAATGCCGGCGGCTAACATGGAAACAAGAATCCCGCGGCCACCCAAAGCACACTCAACGTCGTCTAACAACTTGGAGAGGAGGAAGGCATTGTGATTATGGGGGATGCCGACACCGGTGGCGAACTTAAAGGTAATATCTCCGCCCTTCAATCTCTTGAAACTAAATTGTTTCATCTTCTGCAGGGGGTAAAGTCCCAGGCGGGACACTTGGAATATGTCAATGCCGGCCATAGTCTTGACATTGAAAACGTTGAGACGGGAAGAGATAGGCATATGTCACTAGGTGTGTGGGAGACAAGATCAAGCTGAGTGTGGACGGAGGAAAGAGGATCATAAACGAAGACATAGCAAGCATGGCGAATGCCGCTAATGGCAAGGTTCCCGCCGCCGCCGGCCATAAAGACGAAAACAATGCCAAGATGAGGAAGCGGGAAGACAATGAGGCTGGAATTAAAAATGGCCCGACTAACTTGATGGCTAGGAGCATGGAAATGCAGAGGACGGCGCCAGGCGGACAGACGGTGCATGAGGTAAGTAATATTGACCCTAAACTTGGTTTTAGCAATAACAACGTGTTGATGGTGGATTCAGGGCGTGCCATTAAAATTGGCCGACTATACCACCTATGGAGAGGCCAATGGAGGCGGTTCCAGGCCCAGGCGGACAAGTGACGGACAGGGTGAGTTTGGACGGCGGAATAAGGACAAATGTGGATACGAGCGGGAAGATGAACGAAGCAGGCCCCAAGAATGAAATTGGCCCGACTATACAGGGTATGGAGAGGTCAGTGGACTTGGAGTCAGCCTCAGGCAGACAGGTTGCCGTCAGAGCAATGTTGGGAGGCGAAAAAGGACCAAATGATGATACCAACGGGGAGATGAAGGAGTCAGGCTCTACAACTGAAATTGGCCCGACTATACTGGCCATGGAGAGTACCCTGGAGGTGGCGCCGGGTGCAGGCGGGCAGATTTGCTACTAGAGGGTTGTTGGATGACGGAAAGAGGGGGAATGAGATTAGTGCCGGGAAGATGATGGAAGCAGGCTTTGTAAAGGAAATTGGCCGACTATATGGCTTATGGACGGGCCATTGGAGGTGGTTCGGGAGCCAGGCGGACAGATTAGTAAATCGGCTACAAACTTGAGGGAGATGGCAAGAACAATGGCACGCCAACTATACCAATCATGGGGCAAACGCTTGGTGGCGTCAGGCCTTGTTGGGGATGTTGTTGTCCAACAAAGGGCGGAGAGACTAGTAAGGCTAGTCACCTAGCCATGACACTTGCGGAATCGGTCTTGCACGAGGAGGACCGCACAGGTATGGACTATAAAACTGTCAATGATACAAATGATGTTCTTTCTGAAAATGAGTGCATGAATGAAGATGAGTTAAATAATCATATATTGCATGCTTTAGCGTTGATGATGGTGACCCTAATATGAATGACTTAGACGTAGGAAATGTCAATCCTGATAATCAAACTGCTAGGCTTGGAACTAAAGATATGAATGAGACTACCTCCAATATGATTGTTTTACATGATAAGCCAAATTTGGATTTGATACTGCATGAAAGTACTACTGCTGCTGTGAATTTGACTGAGAACAACAATGATAAGACTAGTGATGAAACTGTTGTTAGGACAGGGAAATTTGTCCACGTATCATAACCATGCTACCCGTACCCCTAGTGTTCCTGTGGCCTCTAGGATTGTGACCAGACCTGGACCTAGCAATAATAGGGTGGGAAATAATACTGATAATAATGATAAAGATTTCCCCGAACTACCTAGTAAGGGAAACAATAATCTTGCTAATGGGGCACCATCCAAGCAAAACGCTTGGACCAAACCCTTAACTAAAGTTTTCATGAATAGGGGTTTAGGGGGACACTTATCGTATACACCCCCAACGGGTAATACGGTTAAAATTAAATGCACTGAAGCTCTCCCTAGGGAACAGGTGTGGGGTAGTTGTTTGTTAGGTCAGTATGTAGGTTACTACCCGGGGTATTTTGCTATTAGAGATCTCCAACAGACTTGGGGGGTTCAATCTAAGCTTAAAATGGAAGTTGGGTGGCTTATTTTCATGTTTGATAGTGATGGGGATAGGGATAAGGTTCTCCGGGGAGGACCATATCAAATACATGGTAGGCCGCTTATTCTCAAACATGTCCCGGACAAGTTTGCCTTAACAAGAGGGATGTTGCAACCATACCTATCTGGGTTAGGTTGTATGGCATCCCGAATGACTTCTGGTCCCCAATATCCTAGGTCGGGTTGCATCTATGGTGGGTAAACCCCTACATATGGATCCTGTCACTGGGGAGAGGAAAAGAGGATCTTATGCCAGAGTGTTAATTGAGATAAATTTTGCTAAGGATATAAAACGTGAAATCACCCTTGAGTTTGATGACGGAGTTAATGTGGCTTGCACTGTACTCATTGAGAATGAGCCAAAATACTGCAAAGGTTGCTTCACATTTGGTCACAATGAGGAGGAATGCTCCTTTAAAGAGAAAAGAGGTAACCAGGGGGTAGGGCTAAGTCTAAAACTAATGAAGATACCAATACCAACAAGGGAGAGATCAATAATGATAACAAAAAGGAAGCTGGGAGGGGTAAAACGACTTAAGAACCCAAGATAATGAGGGAATGGCTAATGTGGGCATAAGACGTTATACGACAGCTGAAAAAGGAAAAGCTAAAATTGGTGAGGAACCCATGTTTCCCGAGAAGGAGGGTGAGGCTAAGGATGATAGGCCTAAGATTGTCAGTAGGCCTACAACTGAAGCCGAGAGGCCATAAGTAAGTCTGCCATTAGACGTCGTCGACCCGAGAGGCGAAGAAGGTGGCTAATGACGAGACGGTGGCCGTGGAGGTCGGTCGGGTGGCTGTATAAAGGCCACTTTGGTAGAGGGTGACCGAAGCGGACACAGAAAGGAGCGACCTTCTGGGGAAGGAAGGGTTAGTAGGAATGGCACGAAAGAGAGAGATTTGATAGTTAGACCAAAAATGTTGCCCCAAGAGTGACAACAAAATCTTCTTCGGGAAAGAAAAAGGTTGTGGTGGAAGAAGTGGTTGAGTCTAGTTCCGAGGGAGAGCTAGCTAATACTGAGGTGGGCTCTGATAGTGAAAGTACGGATTACACGTACACGGGAATTAGAAATGGAGGTCGACATATATGAGGGGGCTACGGGAGTGGAGGAGGACTCGGAGGATAGCCAGGGGGACTCTGACCAGGAGAGTGAGGATGATCAGGTGAGCGTTGAGAGTAGAAGGAAATCTCATACTACCCCTAATATCAAAACTTCGAATGCCTATACGGCTTTGGAAATAGAGACTGATAATGGAAAAGTATTGATAGGATGAGGGATTCCAGAGAGTCTTATCGAGATCTGACAGGCGTGCACATCGTACCCAGAGAGACAGAGGTAGTACAGAAAAAGTTAAAACCCCTACCATCTTGAAGGCCCCTAGGGATAGGAAGCAAGTTAGGAGGGAAGTGGTTGTTATACCTGAGCGTAGGTCTACGAGGCTAGCCTCTAGCTCACAGATGAGGGCGATATAGGGCCAGGGGAGGACCACTAGACAGACGGTCTCCCGATGAGTGTCATCTCTTGGAATATCCACGGGTTTACCCAACCCCGGAAACAAAAAGGGTTGACCGAGCTTCTGGGGGAGTTTGATGGGTGCTTATGTGGTGTACTGAAGACCAAGTATGAGTCTAGACCTTTACATATCCATCGTGTGATGGCTTCCAGTTTCCAAACTGGAAGTATGTCACTAACTTTGAGATTGATGATAGGTGTGGCATACTTGTTCTCTGGGATGACCCGTCTGGACCTTACTGTTGGAGAGATTGGGGAGCAGTTTATAGCTGTTTTAGTAACTTGTAGAGTAACTGGAGTGCAATATGAGGTGTGTTTTGTCTATGGGAAAGGTAGCATTGCCTATAGAAGGCAAGTGTGGGACTTCATTAGACGTTGGTTTAGGGACTACTCTTTGCCCTGGATGATTTTGGGAGACTTCAATAATGTTATGTATCCTGATGAGAGGATCAATGGGGAGCCTGTACGGATGTACGAGTGCAGGGGAATGTTGGATGCTTGTCAGGATCTAGGTCTCACAGATGTACCTTTCACAAGTGATAATAAGTTCACTTGGACTAATGGTACCATCTGGAGTAGGATTGACATGATTTTTGTTAATTCTGACTGGTTGGACCAGGAGATGTATGCCGTGCTAGCTTTCCGAATAAGTGGCAGTTTTCGGATCATAAGCCGGCTATTGCGCATCTTATTCGCCGTCCCCGGGCTAGAAAGCGTAATTTCAAGTTCTTTAATATGTGGACGAGCCATGACCAGTTCCAGAGATTGTTGAGGAGAACTGGAAGTGTCACCTTAGGGGGACATATCAGTTCCGCCTCTGCAGCCTCCTTAGGGGTATGAAAGGACCTCTACGTGGTTAAATAGGAGGCATTTTGGTCACATCTCTGAGAAGGCCAAAGTGGCCAACGAGGAGTATGCCACCTGCCTTGAGAATGTTAGGGTGGATCCGACTTCTGAGGCCTTGCGGGCCCAGTTGGAGAGTTGTAGAACGAAAGCCAACAAGCTTTCTTCTGCTGAGAGGAGTTTCTTTGAACAACAGGCTAAGTCGAGGTATGTCCTTAACAGGACTACATCGTACTTCCATGGTCTCATGAAGGCAAATGGACAAAGGAATTTTATTCCCGCACTCCATTTACCTGATGGCTCTACCCCACTTCTCTGGAAGAAGTAGCGGACGAGTTTGTGACATATTATCAGGGGTTGTTGGGACTGAGAGGCAGGTTGAGGTACCTCCGAGGGATTGGTTTGCGGTGGAACCACGGGTTAAGGATCTGGACCAGGAGAGACTTATCGGACCAGTTTCTAATGATGAGATTAAGCAGGCTCTCTGGTCGATTGGAGACGACTGGGAGACCTGGGACTTATCGGAGATGGTTTCTCTTCCAAGTTCTTTAAGCAAACTTGGGAGACGACTGGGAGTGAGGTTTGTGCTGTTGTTAGGGAGTTCTTTGTTAATGGGAAACTGCTTAGACAAATTAACCATACTCGGTTTCTTTGATAGCAAAAGTAGATTCCCCTCGAGTAGGCCAGTTTAGGCCTATCTCTTGTTGTAATGTTGTCTATAAAATCATCACAAAATTGATTGCAAACAGATTAGGGCCGTGTCTTGGGTATCTCATTGATCCGGCACAATCTGCTTTCATTCCAGGGAGGTTGATGTCAGATAACATTTTCCTTGTTCAGGAACTTTTACGGAGATATAGTGTCAAGAGGAATACTAAGCGGTGTTTCATGAACGTTGACTTAGCTAAAGCTTATGACACGATATCCTGACAGTTCCTCCGCTATGCCATGACAGAGCTGAGTTTCCCGACCAGGTTCATTGAATGGGTGATGGAGTGTGTCACCACGACGTCCTACTCCATCCGGGTAAACAAGACAATGCATGGGTTATTTCCGGGGAAGCGTGGGCTTAGGCAAGGGTGTCCTATGTCTCCGTTGCTTTTTTGTCATCTGCATGGAATTCCTTTCCAGATGATACGCAACGAGACTCTAGGCCTGGTTTCCGTTTTCATCAGCACTGTGAGGAACTTAGGATTTCTCACCTGATGTATGCGGACGATGTCGTCCTCTTCTGCAGAGGAGATGTGCAGTCAGTAAACATCCTTATGGACTACTTACGCAGATTTGAGAAGATTTCGGGATTAGCTGTTAGCCTCCCGAAATCTTCAATTTTCCTAGCCTCTGTTTCTGAAACAAAGGCAAATGAATTAACCTCACTTTCGGGATTCTCTACGGGAATCTTTCCTTTCCGATATCTGGGAATCCCATAGCACCTCATGTTTTACGGGCAGCTGATTACACCCCACTCTTGGATAAGATTGGGAGGTACATCTGTGCGTGGAACAAGAGGCATTTGTCTTTTGTAGGTAGACTTGAGCTGATCAGGACGGTCCTTCAGGGTACGGAGAGCTTCTGGCTGTCGATACTACCGTTCCCGCGCTGGTGATGGATAGGCTGACAGGACTATGCAGACAGTTCCTTTGGAGCTGGCCCAGAGCTTGGACGCGAGTCTGCATGCCTAGGAGAGAGGGTGGTTTGGGTCTCCGTAACCTCAGGTGTTGGAACTCGGCATTTATGTGTAAGTACTACTTGCACATTCATGCTAAGAGGGACAACCTTTGGGTTAGGTGGATCCACCACAGATACTTACAGGTGGTCGAGCCAGACCACTGGATGCCACCTCAGGTGTTGGAACTCGGCATTTATGTGTAAGTACTACTTGCACATTCATGCTAAGAGGGACAACCTTTGGGTTAGGTGGATCCACCACAGATACTTACAGGTGGTCGAGCCAGACCACTGGATGCCCCACAGACGTGACTCGCCTCTGGTGAAGGCTATAATCGGAGCCAGAGATGAGCTAGCCACGTTTGTGGACGAGGAGACGACATTGGAGGAGTTACTTGAGAACTGCTGCCATGGTGGCAAGTTCAGAGTTACAGACGCCTACGACATGATCAGAGAGCATGGAGAGGAGATGGACTGGTTCAAGATAGTGTGGGACACGGGCAACACGCCCAAGCACTGTTTTATCCTTTGGATGGCGATTCTAGGACGCCTGTCCACCAGAGACAGATTACATTTCCTGGACATAGACCCTACCTGTCACTGGTGCGGCCTGGAGAGTGAGTCACATGATCACTTGTTCTTTGGTTGTACCTATGCGAGGGAGGTATGGAGGCAGGTATGCTATGGATTCCGGATGTCTACAGAGATGACGACGAGGGCAGATGTCATAGCTTATCTCCTGCACACTATACCAGGGAGGAGCTGGACGAGCAGAGCACGCATATATGCCTTCTCAGCGACGATATACTACCTATGGCACTCTAGGAATGCCTTGGTGTTTGACCGGAACAAGATCCCCATTGATATTCTAGTCCGGATGATTAGAGGGCATACTTACAGATTACTCTATGAGGCCTTTCCAGCTAGAGTTGGAGAGAGATTCGAGATTTAGCACTTTATATGTTTTTATGCCAGAGTTGTATTCTGCTCTTGGCTTGCACATGTTTTGTTTTGTTTTATGTCCCGGACTTGAGACTCATTTGTTGATGGCTTTGCCGAAGGTGAATGATATCTTGATCCGTTGGCTAGGCACTTTGTTGGTTTATGAGTGTCCCTTTCTGCTGATGGCATTGCCGAAAGTTGTGGGGCCTTGTAGACAGTGCCGGGAGGTTTATTATTATATTCATAATCAGTTGATGGTATATGGTACGTTCAGGAGGTTTGCATGCCTACCGAGAGTACTAGGGTTTTTTCTTACGCCTTATGTTTGTATGTTGATAAACTCTGATGCTTTGTAGGCTTAGATAGGACCACTCTGGTCCTGGCTAAGCTACTTCTTTACACTCCTTTTATGAATTTACCATTTACCATCGGATCCACCCGCTTAAAATTATATAATTTTTTAATATTTGTAGTTTTTATATTATAAATATTTTACCTTTACTATATAAACTATATTAAAGTAAAGCATATATTTTCTTTCCTAATATATTTCGGTTATTATTGGTTCGTTATAATTTGTTTATTTTAGATCTTGTTTGATTATAGTGTTGTACTTTATATTATGTAAAATATTATGTCAATTTTAGTTAAATTTAAGTATCATCCTAATTTTTAATAAAATATTTAATTTTTTACAAATTTATAAATAAGATGTAGAACACCCGAAATCACACCCGATCCACCCGCTTAATCCGATGGATGCGGGTGGAATGGATGCGGGTGAGATCCTTAGCGGGTGGTGGATCGGGTGGGTGGGCAATTTTTGGTGATGGATCGGGTGGCGGTCAAGGTCATCCACCCGCCGCCTGATCCATTGCCATCCCTACATGAGATGTCATCCCGATAAAAAATATAGAGGTATGATTCCGCCAACAAACTTCTTAATTAATGTGGAGACCACCTTGGATGATCATGGTTCTGATGATCAAGTTAGTTCGTCCAAGAGTTATCGTGAGGTTTTATTAGGGATTCAGAAGAAGGGATGGAATACTAGACGTCAAGGAAGATGCTCGTCTTATAAGTATTAAAGGAGAGACCCTTCTTGCCACGTGTCAACGTCAGAATTCACAAAGCTCCAAAAAAATATTTTAAAAAGTTAATATTTTACGTTAATAAAAAGTCATATTAATTAAGTTTAAAAAATAGAATAATTAGTAACTCTTTTACTTTAACAAAAAGACATTAATTAAGTTTCTTAAAAATAGAAAATTTAGTAAATATTTACGTTAATAAAAAGTCATATTAATTAAGTATTTTTAAAATAGAAAAATTAGTAAATCGTGATCAATTAAAAAAATATTTGTAAATTTGTTAACTAAAAAAGAGTTGGTTCGACCCTTATATTTGCCTGAACTTATCAATATGTTGTTTTAGCCAAAACATTTTTACCGCTTATTAATTGTTCATTGTCCTTTTAGACCATTGAGTAAACATTTTATTTTAAAAATATTTAATAAAAATTATTGAGTAAACATTTTATTTTAAAAATATTTAATAAAAATTATTTCCAAAAACTATTCTCACGTCTCTCTAAATTTAAATTTGATTAAAATTTAGATTTTATAAAGTTATTTATTTATGATTAGGTGAAGTAACAATTTATTAAAACTCAACCCGCACTTTGTGCGGTATTACACTTGGATGTGATTCATTGATATTTTTTATTTTTTTTATAAATTGTGACGCTTCAAAAATTAGCTAAAAACATCCTCACTACCCAAATAATATAAGCAATCTAAACATCATTTGTTTATCAATTTTTAGTCAGGATCATCTATGGATTTGCTTTCTAATTCCTATCACATATGCACAACAAAACATGTTCTTAAGCACAAGTTTTTAATTGTCCAAAAGATATCAAAGTTACTATGTTGATCACAAAAGTCAAATGAATATACCTATATTGAACAAGATTGTCTCTCTTTCTTGAACACCAGGAATTGCAACAATCCCTTCAGCCTCCACACTCACAAGAACATAAGTCCCTTCCTAAGCACAACAATAGCGAAAAGCTTAGTATGCTTTGACTAGTCCATTAACAAGTAAAAGACTAAGTAACTGCCAACCTTATCATTGATCATGTCAAGAGAATCTGTTTTGAATATCAATTTCTCAGTGTTCAGTAGTTTCCTATGATGATTTGTTGCCAAATCAGAATCACCTTTGATCAGTTGTAAAGTGAAAATAGCTGGTATCTGTCATTTAGAAAGGAAGATATTCCTCGGTGTGATTAGTGAAAGATTAGCAGAAGACAATTAAACGTATCGGACAGCATATTACATACAGACGCTGGGTATGATATCTTCACTTCATACCAAGAATATGGTTTGAGCCCTTGAAGTTGATAAAGCCGGGAACCCATTTGTAATGGCAAAGTTTCTCTGTACAGCTCTTCTCCGACTTTTTAGGGTTTATACTCCATCCTACAGTGATAGTTATCCTTGTTAACAATGTTATGTTGACTGTACAACATATTTCTAGACATCTTAGAAGAAAAGACAAAAACTATGCCAAGAGTTTATGATACTCCACCCCAAACTCCGTTTACTACAACATATCAGATTTACATGTTAATTTGTAAATAAGTATCAACCAGTTTCACAAAAGGGTGATGAACACAGAACAAACAATTTTCAAATCAAGAATATGCTAGATAATCTGGTTCAAAGAAAAGGGGTTGCACACGTTACAAGTTCAATGGAAAAGAACACAAAACCAACATGCTTATCCAATAGTGTCTGTGAGGAATCAGGTTGGAATTATCCAATCCAATAATGTCTGTGAAACTCATTCCCAAAATCAGGTATGGAATTTCATATTTCATACAAATCTACATTCAAAGCAAGCACACATTATTAACTTTTCTATTTTTATTTCTTTCCTTCCTTGGCGTCCTAGATAGCATTGCAAAACATTATTTTCTGCTGAAATTTTAACAGGACATAAGAAGTACATTTTCCTTCCCAGATTTGCAGTGAACAGTTCAAAACAAACAAATACAACAGAAGCTCCGAAGTGATCTAAACTGACCTGGTACCATGAGTAAAAGGCAAAGTGATTACAACAATGGCGAGAATGCTGAGTAGACAGGAAACTTCACAAATCATCAATGAACCCATTGACCTATTAATCCAATACCTATATTGATCAGAGAGTTAGAGTCACAAATCCAATATTGATCAAGAGAAAAGATTAAATAGAGATAAAGGGTTCACACTTCTCAGTCCAAGGTACAATACATCAGGGTCCACAACTCAACATTGTCACAATGTCACGATATATTTCAATCTAGGATTCTACAACCTTAGCTAAGCTCAAGTTATAGGTGATAGAACAATTGAAAGGTAAGCAAACTATGCTACAAAAAGAGTAACCAAACTATAGAGTTAGTACTGTTAGCATGGCTAAAACCACATAGTATTATAATTTATATAGTAAGAGAAAAAAAATTACTTGACAACCTTGGGTGCATTGGGAGATGTTAAACCTTTAGATTATATGAAGTAGGAGATATAGAATGGAATTTGGATTGTTTGGTCAAAAACCAGGTTTCAAACTAGATATATGTTATCAGATGTTTGATTACATTTAGGATTTGGTTTTAGATGGATAAAGTATCTAGTATGGTAGATAGCCGAACCTGTCATACTACAGTAGTATGAAATAAATTCTAGGAGGCACAGAGAATTGGTTTCGATTCAATACAGTCCTTGTGAATGTGAGTCATCAGATAACATTCAATACGTCTACAAAATGGTTTCACTACATATATTTCTCATCAAGTGCTGAGCTGCTTGCTTTCCCATTGCATCCAGTACTTCCCAACCCTGGATTACTACCAGTGACATCATACAACTCTTAGCAGAATATACGAACATACACTAACATTCTACACTCGTCCTCTTTTACGATACCATATCAATCAAGAATGGCTTGCAGTTGGTGTAGACAATTTAATAGTTTGAGATTTTAAGATCATAGTTATTGTTTGCAGGGAAATGGGTGAACAAATGGGACACAACGTATGCGTCACAGCAGGATTATCAAAATTTTAGGAAGACAAAATTAGAGATTTATGAAGAGGCTTCGTTCAGATGGGCTTGCTGGACACTGAAGTACAGCAGTAAGCACTGGGATTTCGAACGGAGCATCAAAAACAATTGCCTAGATTTCGAGCTTTCAATGCATTCGATTACCTAGGGTTGACATAACATCAACAGGACAAGAAAATTGCATAAATTCAATAAAGAGATCAAGACTGTGGAAATTGCAGAAATTCAATAGGGAAAAGAGATTTAGTGGGAAAATTACTGAAAGAAACTGCGAAGATACCTTGATGCAGATCTAGCAACCTCCTCCGGGGGATAAACACAAGGAATTTAGGGCAGAGAGAGTTTCATTTGGGAGATTGCAGAAATTCAGGCTACAAGAACTCTGAATTAGCAGTGAAGACTGCGTTTGATTTCCTATTTTCACTTTGCGTCAAATTTCGTACTTGGCCCCGATATTTTCATTTGTTTCGCTAAATGCCTTTTTCTTACTTAGCAAAGTAACATAACCTTAATTTATATTAAAAATCATCACCCGAGTCACCGTCCAAAAGACATTCACCAAAAGTTCAACCGAACTATATATAGAATAGATAAAATAAAATATAGTTAAGTTTTTAAATTGCAAAATCTAAGTTAGGATTACTCAACATTCATTGCTTATACTCTAAAAGTTGTTGAATTGACGAATCATGATTCATACTATTGACTTTGTTGTCTAAATTGTAACTAGTTTTCTTAGGAAACCACATTATTAATCACTTATGAAAATATTCTAAGGCTTGTTTGACATGATTTAATGGAATCGGGATTGGGATGAGAATGAACCATTCCGAAACTCATTTTTAGTAAAGATTGGAATGACAATAGAAATATTTTCAGAAATGAGTAATTACGAGCTTAATTTATAGGTTAGAACCCGAAAAAACTCAACCCACCCGAACAACCGAGATTATGGTTTAGGGTGGAGGAGAATTTTGGTGGGATGGTCAGGTGAACGGTTTTATATTATGGGTCGGTCAACGGCCGCTCCCTACCCATTTACATCCGGGGCTAGTGTTGGGCCCGGTTTGTTTCAAACCGCCGAACCGGCGATTTTCAAACCGGCCCAAACCGCCGGTTTGGCAAACCGGCGGTTTAGGTTTGGCCGGTTTAGGTTTCCGCCGGTTCAAGGTTTAGGTTTCGGTTTGGCTTTTCCGAAAACCTAAACCGGCGGTTTGAGCCGGTTCAAACCGCCGGTTTGGGCCCAATCAGTCTTCTTTTTTTTTTCTTAAACCCAACGGCTACTAGCCGTTGGTTTAAGCCCTCAACGGCTCATTTTTTAGCCGTTGGGGGTATAGTATTAAAAAAAAATAAAAAAATTATTAAATCCCCCCCCCCCCACATTTTATCCTAATTTCCTATAAATACCCATACTCTCTTCCTCCACAAATCACACCATCTACAACTCATCTTCTCTACTCTCCTAATCTCTTATTCTCGAATTCTCGATTCCTCGTATTCTCGATATCTCGATTTCTCGTAATGGCAAACCCAAGTGATCAAATTCCCTCTTCCCAATACTTTCCTAGCACCCAAGAGAGCGAAACACAAATGCCCGACAATCCCGATGTTACCGAAGTTCCACGAAGAAGTCTCCCCCCTCCGAAAATGCTTACATCCGAAATATTTACGAAGCATTACACTAGGGGGGAGCCGGTGAACGAGTATTGTCAAGTGGCATGCAACTATTGCCCGAAGGTGTACAAGTGGAAGGTGAAGGGCGGCTACGGGACATTGCAAACTCACATGGCAAACGTCCATCCGGAGAAGCTCGGGATTTCACGGGGACAAACACAATTGTCCCACGGGTTTGCATCTTCTACCTCTCATTCTCCTTTATTTACATATAATCATAGTGAAGAAAGTCTAGGATTAACCGATGTTATTTGTTCACATTCATTACCGTTTTCTTATGCCGAATATGAAGAGGTTAGGGAATATAACACTAGATATCTTCAACCTTCTTTTAAACCAACTCCTAGGAAAACCGTTTCAAAATTAGTTAATAAATCTTACTTAAAAAAGAAAGAAAAAATTTTCTCGAATTTGGCTAGTTTTGAACATCAAGTTTCAATTTGTAGTGATATTTGGAGTACACAATCACAACAACATTTTTACATGGGCATTACTTTACATTTTATTGATAACGCTATGTTTTTGCATAAATATGTTATTGGTTTTCGGCATTTTAATCAAAGACATAATGCACTAGGCATTGCAAGCATGATTAAAACGGTTTTACAAGAATATAATTTACAACATCGAATTTTTTCATATTCTTTTGATAATGCATCCGCAAATACCGCCGCCGTAAACCATTTGGTTGAGGATGCGGGACAATATATAAAAACTCCTTATACTCATCAAAGATGTGCATGTCATATTTTAAACTTATGTGTTCAAGATGGACTTAAGGTTTTAGGAGATATGCTAACCCCAATCAAACTTGTTATTGATCATATTTGGCATGACTCCGATTTAAGAAGAAAATGGAGAAATTTATGTTTAAACAAAAATGTTCATCCTATTGCTTTTTCAAAAGATGTTGGAACTCGTTGGAACTCGACTTACAAACTACTTTGTGAAGCCGTACGTTATAAAGTTTTGTTACAAGAATTTGCTTCAATTCATGTTCCTTGGTCAATTTTAGATGATGAAAATGTTTGGAAAACTTGTGCCCATATTGTAATGTTTTAAAAACTTTTAATGATGCAACTAATACCATGAGTTGTGTTTACACTCCAACATCTCATAGATTTGTAGAAATTGCCGTTAATGTTTCCGAAGCTTTTGTAAAATGTTTTAACATACCTTGCCTTGTACAATGTATGCTTGATATGAAAGAAAAATGGCTTAAATATTATAAAAACATTCCCATGATTTATCTTGTAACCGCCGTTTTTGATCCTAGACTTAAACTAGATGGTCTTTCCGATTTATTGACTATTTATTATGATTGTTTGTGTGTAAACTTAACACAAGAAGACTATAATGTTCCTAACATTGTGCAAGAAGTTAATACCGAAATTTTAAAATTACTTAGTACATTTCAATCTAGTGCTAGCTCTTCTTCTACCGCACCTAGTCCATCTCCCTCTTCTACTACTTCGTCTTCTTCTCTTTCACTTGCACAACAAGTTTTTGCTAGAAGAACAAAAACACCTAGACATTCATCTTCAAATGCGGAATATCAAGATTATCTTAACACTTGTTTTAGTTTTGATGATAATGTTGAATTTGATATTTTGGATTGGTGGAAGAGATTAGCTCCCAAATATCCAACCTTAGTTAAAATTGTACAACAAATCATGGCCGTGCCCGCATCAATGGTTGCGGTGGAGCAAGCATTTAGCCGAGGCGGGAACATTCTCGGTCACAACCGAACTCAATTGAAGCCCGAGAAGTTGGAGATGCAAGTTTGTATTCAAGATTGGATAAGGGCGGCTAAGCGGAAACAAAGGAATGCACCGGTGTACGACTCCAAATCGGATTCCAACTCCGAAGACGCCGGCACTACTTCCGAGTCCGACATCGAAAGGTAAGCGGGATTAAAAAAAACTCGGAAGTCCGAAAAAAGGTAAGTCAAGGTAAGAGAACTACGTGGGCTTTAATTCCTCTTAATCCCGAGAGGATACGTAGGCAACCGGGAAACCGGTTCAAGCCCTTTAATTTTTCCGAGTTCTTTTTTTCAATTGGTATAAATTTTTATTACTAGTTTTTATATACTATTTTTTTTTATAATAATTTTATTTTATTTTATGTACTATTAATTTTTTTTAAACATAATACTTTCTCTTTTTTTTTATTTTTTTAATTTTTTTGGGTGAGAATGGTAAGGGTGTATTTTTCCGAGTTCTTTTTTGTAAAATATTTTTTTTTTTTTTTTTTTATAAACCTAAACCGCCGGTTTCAAGGGCCCCGGTTTCGGTTTAGGTTTGGCCTTGCAAACCTAAACCGACGGTTTAGGTTTGCAGCCCAACCCTGTCCGGGACTACGAACAACTTTTTATTCCTATGTAGAAAAAACGCTATTTTTTTTGTTGAAAAAATAAAATTAAAAAAAATTGTTGTTTGAACCTTTTTTATTTCATTTATTTTTTGTTAATTTACTAAAAAAAAGAAAAAGAAAAAGAAATTCTGACCTAATTTCATCCTCTCTTCCCGTGTGGTCAGTGATCTCGCGCTTCCTCGCAGTTCTTCGTCTCCGGTCTCTCTGTCTCAACTCTAAACCGACGGCCATCGTCTCTCTGAGTTCTTCTTCGCTTTGTCTACCTGGCACTGCCGCCGACAACGAAGATAAACAAGGTCCATTTCTCTCGCTCTCTTCTGCAAATCAGAATCTGAAATTGTTGTTTGAACTTGCTCCACGACAGTATTGATTATTGGAAATCAGAATCTGAGATTGTTATTTTTGAACTGAACTGAATTAATGTTGAGTGTTCTTTTGAGTTCTCTCAATCTCTTTCGTCCTCCATGACCATAACTGCATTGACAAAGACTATTGAGTGTTGGTTGTTGCTCCATGACAGTATTGAGTATTGCTGAACTGACTGTTAAGTAGTGCACCAGAGGTGAAGTTGATGCTAAAAAAATGCAGCTGATTCTTGTGTCATAATTCTGAAAGTATTGATAATTAAGGTGTGCATTTGATGATAAAAAAAAAAACTGCGGTTGATGTTTCTTTGTTTTGAACTTGGTTTCACGGTTTGTAGTTGTTTTGAATTTTTGTTCATGTCGCTTATTTCTGCAGATTGAGAAAGGCCCCAAACTCAAAACCCTTTTGCATCAATAATGTTTCCAAGGCGACTTTCTTCGTTCCTTGCTACTTCAATTGCTTCCAATCGACTTCCATTCAACCCCTCTATAGTTTCTTCTTCGCCCCTTACGTCCTCTGGCTCTTCATTCCCACCTCCCTCAAACTCTTCCCTCTTTTATCTCCATACCAAGAACCCTAATTTTGCCAATTATGGATTTTCGACATCGATTGCAAGGAGTTTTAGCCTGTTGAGTTTGAATGATTTGAGGGATAATCCAGGAGCTACGAAGCAGAAGACGAGAAAAGGGCGCGGTATTGGATCTGGTAAAGGGAAGACAGCTGGGAGGGGCCACAAGGGCCAGAAAGCTCGTGGTACTTACAAGTTTGGGTTTGAAGGTGGTCAGACTCCTCTTCGACGTCGTCTTCCTAAGCGTGGATTCACAAATCCTTTTAGCCTTACTTTTCAGGTGATTTCTACTTCCATCTACTTGATTGAAATTTGTAAATGGATTGGTCTTGTCATTTGTAAATACAAAGAAGATTGTTTTGGATTATATATAACCGGCAAGTAAAGTTTGGTGCATTTTTGTTTATGGACGAGGCAGAAGTTTATACATACACGCGGTTTTTGTTTAGTGGGAAAAAAGAATTCCAAAATTCTTTCAGATGCTTTTTATTGCTGTGTTGATTCATCCACTACATTTGAATTACTATGGAGAATGGAATAAAGTAGAATGTAAGCTTTAGTATTAGATGATGTAGGATTGGATAATGAATTTGGCTCCAATGCCAGTTTATATTCTGATTTTCACGGGGCATAAGATGATTGTTGTGAATGGTGTTTCTTAAAACTCAAAAAGGCAGATTGAACTCTGAACCTGTCACAAACGGCTCCCTTTAAATTTGGTATAGTTTTGGTACCCCCAGAATAAATGCGTCTCAGCTTGAAGAAATAGCTACTTGTGACATTCAAAGTGGATTTGTTGAATTGTAATACTAGTTCTTCCAAATCCTAGGGATCTTGAAATTTATGATAATGAAACTACCCGTTCAAATTTGACACTATTCTGAGTAATATGCATATCCCTTTACGGGTTGCCTCAAAAACAATATCTCTAATTCTAATTTCTGATTTCACCTTTGATGCAGCCGGTGGGATTAGGTAAGATTGCAAAGCTTATAAACGCAGGAAAGATAGACTCTTCTGAGTTGATCACAATGAAAACACTCAAGGTTTGATCATTGATAATCTCAACTTGATACTTCTCTTTCATAATGCTCATAAAAATCTGTTATCTATGTTCATTATATAATAGGATGCAGGAGCAATAGGGAAGCAGATAGAAGATGGGGTAAGACTCATGGGACGTGGTTGTGAACAGATTCAATGGCCTATTCATCTTGAGGTAAATCTAGACTACCTTATTTTTTTGCTTATATCGCTTTTGTTGATATTGGAGACTGAAGAAAATATATTTAAAAGCCAGTAGGGTGCATGAGCATTGTTGAGAATTTGTGGCAATAGGTTTTGATCATAGTTGTTGACTAAAGATGATATGGTGTGTCACGTTGATAGGAAATGCTTGCTTTTCTGATTTTTTCCTTCCAAGTTCTATGTTTGAAGTTATGTGGGTTAATGACACATTTTCAATACACACAAGTTTACCCCTTCCACAATTTCTACTCCTCCACTATTATTCTCGGAGATATTGGGGGATGGGACTTAAATTCCTGACCTTGTTATAGATGTACCATTATGCTACAAGCCCATTGCTGATATTATATGAAATCATTTAGTAAATCTATACATTGATAAAGATTATCTTTAAGTTAGTGATGCAACATTGCATATACTAATTTATGTATGATTATAGTTTTAGTTTCTGTTTCTGCTGGCTAGTGTGTGAATAAAGTGTTCTAATGCCCATGCATTTAGGGCATGTCATACAATCTAATAGTTTCCAGGGTATATACTTGCTATCTGTAACCAGATTATGTCATTCTCCCTGTACCCAAGTAACAAATTACAAATATACAGAGACAAAGACGTGCTAGATTTCAGATTCTATGTTCTTCTTATTCTTCTCGTAATCGCTGAGCAAAAAAACAGGTATCAAGAGTGACTGTGAGAGCTAAGGCAGCTGTTGAAGCTGCAGGTGGGTCTGTGAGGAGAGTGCACTATAACAAGCTGGGTTTCCGTGCGCTTCTGAAGCCTGAGTGGTTTGAGAAGAAGGGAAGACTATTGCCAAGGCCTGCTCGTCCTCCTCCGAAAATTGCTGACAAGGTAGACAGCATTGGACGCCTACCAGCTCCTACCAAGCCTATCCCTTTTAAACTCGAAGAGAACGTCGCTTCTGCAAGCACCTGAAGATTTTTTTGATCTAATATATAAGCAAAACGGAACCATCTAGAGCTTGATGCCGAACAAAAGGAACCTTCTGAATTTCTTCTTGGGTTTTCTGCATTTTTTATCAGATTAGGAAACCTTTTTTTTTATCTAATTGCTAGGTATTCGATCCAAGCATGATGGATGAAGTACAATATTTGCTTAAATAGTTTGCTGCCCTGAAAATGAAAGAATCCCATGCAGCTGCAAGCCTGCAACTGAAGTTTGCTGCTAATGCTGATATGCTTTGTCGACTGAAAGCTCCTTGAATTCAGTTCTTTGCTTTAACAGTTAAGTCTCGGAGTCGTTTATGCGACGAGATGTATGTTTTCGGTAGTGCATATGTTGTTTGATGTTTGGACTAAAACCGTAGTCCTAGAAAGACACGGAAGTCATGTGAAACTTAATTATTTTCTTTTATTTTTATTTTTTAATAAAATAAAGCAGTTAGGGAGTCAGAAAAAGATCGTTTATTATTATTATTATTGTTATTATTTTGATAAGAGGAGAAAAGTTGGAATAAAAGGATGTGTAATCATTTAGTAATTTCTACATACAATGAACTATTCTTAAAGGTAATGAATCATACAACTTGCTAAAAAATTCAAATACATTATACCTGTTATATAAAAATAGTTATTAATTATGTAGAAGACTAGAAGTTAAATGAAATATACAATGATGTGTCCAAAATTACAATATTTTATAAATTTGTCATTTTTTAAAGGCTATATTTCTAAATATTGGGTGACGTTTGTCGTTCCAAAAAATTGTGAAATATATGTTATCTAAATGATGCACAAGTGAGTTAATACCGAAAAATTCAATACTTTATAATTTTTACAAATTTTAGGGATTTTGAGTGGATAATGCAGTCTCTGAAAATTTTCAAAAAATAGAAAAAAAAATTGTTGAAATAAACTCACTTTATGTGTCATATAACTTATAAAAACTAATATTTCATGATTTTGAGGTTAAAAAAATACGAGTTAAATGGGCTATAAATGCGTTTTTTTATGGAGTGTATTAAAGTGTGTAGGCAAAATTTTATATGGGTATTAAGTGTGTAGGTATATAAGCTTCTTTTTTTTTTCCCTCATTTTTTTCTCGCTCTCTCTCTCTCTTTCTCTCTAGCGATTGGCGATTCCTCTTCGCTCCTCTCCTTCGCTCTTCTCACTTCTCTTTCTCGGCTCACTTCTTCTTCGATTTCGCGATTTCTTTTTTATGAACATCCATCTTCTTGTTCGTCATTGGTGCCGGTAGCGGTGGTGTTCGTGCTTCTCGCTTCGCTGCGAACTTCGGTGCTAAGGTCTCGTTTCTCCTCTCCAAACCCTAGCCTCTAAAATCCTCTTTTCTAGGATAGATATGGTAATTTCTCTTGGTGCCGGCAGCGGTGGTGGTCTGCACTAGGTCTCTTGCACTCAAGAGAAGGAAGAGAAGATGTAGAAGCCATTGGAGATAGATATGGTAATTTCTCTTGAAATGCATGATATTCTCTGGCTTGGTAATTTCTCTTAAATTTCGATCACCCTGATGCTTGTAATTGATTTCCAGTTAAATTCATTTAATTTACAATGCACACCATGTGTTTGAGATATTGTCTGGCTTGATCGATATTGGTATTCATGGTTTTTTTAGTGTATATTTGGTGTGGATATATGAGTAATCATGTGAGAGGCTTTTTGACAATCTTGCAATCTTGCAATGCTAATTTGTATTTCTAGCAAAGGTCTATTCAAATGCTTACTGGATACCAAAGGAGAAGGAGTCCATGGTTCACTTTGGCTATGGCTTAGGGTTCACTTTGTTTGAAAGCTACGAGCAGCTATAAGAAAGAATTGGTTCAGTCTTCATATATTTAAAAGCCAAGAGAGCTGACCATATTTACAAAAATTCTATTTTGAGGAGTGAAAATAATCTATCTCCAACAGTACAAACAGTTGTTTCCTGTTTGACCAAATTGGAAGTTTGCAGCAACCCAGCTTGAATGACATTGGCAAAATAAGTGAAGAGCTGCTATTTGTTGTAAACTTTCTCTTCCGTTGACATGATCTCCTATCTTTTCTATTTTGTAACTTGTACAGGAAGTTGAGAAAGATGTCAAGGCAAGAACAAAGGGTGAGATCGGTGCAAACTGCACGTATCAGCATGACGCGTCATTCCAGCAACGGACTAGTAGCATTCCGGAAATGCAGAGCTCTAAGCAAATGAAGATGAACAGGGAAATGAGAGGCTCCTCCCAGCCATACAGTTGAGAATTATTAGGCACAGAAACCGCAACAGCCGGCAAGACAAACAACATACTTGCATTTATGGTGACACATGGGATATACTGTGTTGTTGTACTAGGACATGGGCTATGGAAGATCCATGATCACAAGCATAGGCTTGGCCAACGAGTCCTATAGCTGAAATCAGATAGGAAAAATAACAGAGTCTGAATACAGCAGTGAGCCCGAGTCTGAGGCACAATTGAAGGCTCTTTTGCTATACATTGTTTCAACCTTCAATGCAAATAAGCCACTGACTGAGATAGTGGAAGATCTGAAAAAAGCACCAGCAGTCATCTGATACCACAGGTAAGCCCGTGTTTTTATATTTATTTATTTATTTTTATGTTCTTGCTGCTGAGGGTGGGATAGCAGTAAAATAGTGATATGAGGATTTTCTAAGAAAGATGCTAGTTCATGTTTCAAAATCACATCTAAATTAGAGCAATTAAATGATGATGATGAGCTCTATATTGGTTTTTAATTTTTCTCCATCTTAATTTTTGTACCTATCTACAGTTGCTGAGTGGACAAAGGAAGCTCTAACAGGACTAGGAAAAGGTGCTCCATTTTCGTTATGGCTTACCCACAAGTACTTTTCGAAGGTTGCATCTTCACAAGGAAAGCAGGACAATGATCTATCCAACGTGGGTATTAAAATGTCAAAACCCGTACAAATCCAGGTGAGCTTATGTACAGTGAATCTACTGGGAGTTGGACAGGAACTTTGTTTTTCCCATAAACTATGCAGCCTAGAAATGTCTAGTTGGCTTTTCATTGCTCATGCTTGATGAAGAGTATTTCTTGTACGAATGTTGCGATGTGCAAAATTTCTGTTTAAATGTACCTAATTAACTTTTTTTTTAGGAGTAAGTTTATGCTATTTGGTGCCCAACAAGTTTTGAAACTAAAAAAGAGAAGAAATAGATAGGCATGGAGCTAATGTTTGATAAATTTCTGTTTAAATGTACCTAATTAACTTTTTAAATGATCAGATTGTATGATGAAAAATCTTTTAGACCTCACATAAGGCGTATAAAATTTTCTCTGTCCGTTATTTTCTTTATTAATGTGCCATTTCTGTTTTAAAATTCATTTGCTATTGTTTTCAGAGGAACGGAAGAGAAGACATTCTTTGCAAGAGGAGCTTGGCTTGTTAAAACAGGGGCAGGATAAAGTGAGTTTTGCAACTCTTCTATAGGACCATCTATTTTTCTGTGGTCATTTCTTAGTATTGGTCTTGTTTGTGCTTTTATAATCTTTATCTCCTGAGGTGCAAATTGACTAGGTAATTTGGGGTTTAGTTTGATGTTTCAATATTTTGATGAAGAAACTTCATCCAATTTTGGCTGCTATAATACATTTTGCAAATACACTTCTGATGTTGCAACTGGCATGGCTGCTATAATACATGTATGCAAGGTGCAATAAGTTTGAGCAAGAGCTTGCTCAAACTGTTTTATGCTTAATGGAAGAGAAAGATACAATTTCATGGAATACCATGATTGGTGGCTTTACAAGTTCTGGTGAACTGGAACTTGCACACACTTTCTTTGATGAAATGCCTATCAGAGATGTAGTCTCATGGAATTCAATAATATTAGGGCATGCTCAAAAGGGTGATTTATTAATGGTAAGAGGCTTGCTTCACATGATTATTGATGAAGATGTGCTTGGCAAGCGTGAATGCAGCTCTGGGGAAGTTACTGATATAGTGGACGGTGAGAAGCCGACTGTAGAGGAATTTCTACAAAATTTGGCAGCGTAATTGCAGCTCTGGGGGAGACATTGGGTAAAGCTATTGAATTCATCAACGGAAAATGCATATCTCAACTTTGAAGTCATTGTTTCTCTCATCATATGTTTTTGTGAGCATTATTTGAAAGTCAAAACACTGATTTCTTTGCCTATAAAGTTGGCGTTGAAAATATGCATTATGTGCATTGATGAAGTTAATCATATGTTTGTCTGTGATAAGAACATGATGTCTCTGCAACGTTGAATTCAATAATTTTGTCATTTCATGTTGTCACTGTTATTACTTGACACCACCAAAAATAAATTCCAACCTACAGAAGGTTAAAAATGATAATACATTTATGGCAGGGAAGGGGCTCATCTTGTTTGCCTAGGTTATTTGCTGCAATACAACTTAATAAAACCCAAAAATATAACAGCCATTTTGATACCATAGTAACACTGTTTTGTTTTTTTGTACCATCTTGCTTGAACTTGGATATGTTACGTTGGGTATTAAAATCGGGTAACAACGAAGTTGAGTAACCGAAGGGAAGTTGGATATGAAACGTTGGGTATTAAAATCGGGTAGCAACGAAGTTGGGTAACTGAAGTGAATTTGGATGTAGAACGTCGGGTATTAAAATCGGGTAACAACGAAGTTGGGTAACATAAGTGAAGTTGGATATAGAACGTTTGGTATTAAAATCAGATAACAACGAAGTTGAGTAACATAAGTGAATTTGGATGTAGAACGTTGAGTATTAAAATCGGGTAACAACGAAGTTGGGTAACATAAGTGAATTTGGATGTAGAACGTTGGCTATTAAAATCGGGTAACAACGAAGTTGGGTAACATAAGTGAATTTGGATGTAGAACGTTTGGTGGGTATTAAAATCGGGTAACAACAAAGTTGGGTAACATAAGTGAATTTGGATGTAGAACGTTGGGTATTAAAATCGGGTAACAACGAAATTGGGTAACATAAGTGAATTTGGATGTAGAACGTTGGATATTAAAATCGGGTAACAACAAAGTTGGATAACATAAGTGAATTTGGACGTAGAACGTTGGGTATTAAAATCGAGTAACAACGAAGTTGGGTAACAAAGTTGGGTAATAGAGTATAACGTTGAGTAACAAAGTTGGGTAACAAGGTTGGGTAATAGGGTTGGGTAACAAGGTTGGGTAACAAGGTTGGGTAATAGGGTTGGGTAACAGAGTTGGGTAACAGAGTATAACGTTGGGTCCCTTCACAAATAGAAAGTCCTTCACAAATAGAAAGTGCATAGTTAGTGTTTCTATAAAATTTTGCCTACACACTTTGTTTCCTTGATAAAAAAAAAAATACACCCTTACCATTCTCACCCAAAAAATACGACATTCTTGAATTTTAGAGAATTCGGACAAAATTTGTATATTATAGCCCCTAAAATATAC
The DNA here is from genome assembly GCA_002319775.1 of Fagopyrum tataricum. NCBI lineage: Eukaryota > Viridiplantae > Streptophyta > Magnoliopsida > Caryophyllales > Polygonaceae > Fagopyrum > Fagopyrum tataricum. Next base: position 46,681,234 of record CM008283.1, read on the forward strand.
TGAAATATGTAAAAATTTCAAGGGTGAAAATGGTAAGTGTGTAGATTTTTTATCAAGGAAACAAAGTGTGTAGGCAAAATTTTATAAACACTAACTATGCACTTTCTATTTGTGAAGGACTTTCTATTTGTGAAGGGACCCAACGTTATACTCTGTTACCCAACTCTGTTACCCAACCCTGTTACCCAACCTTGTTACACAACTTTGTTACCCAACCTTGTTACCCAACGTTATACTCTGTTACCCAACTTTGTTACCCAACTTCGTTGTTACCCGATTTTAATACCCAACGTTCTACATCCAAATTCACTTATGTTACCCAACTTCGTTGTTACCCGATTTTAATACCCAACGTTCTACATCCAAATTCACTTATGTTACCCAACTTCGTTGTTACCCGATTTTAAAACCCAACGTTACATATTCAACTTCACCTCGGTTACCCAACTTCATTGTTACCCGATTTTAATACCCAACGTTCTATATCCATTTTCACTTCGGTTACCCAACTTCGTTGTTACCCGATTTTAATACCCAACATTCTATATACAAATTCACTTCGGTTACCCAACTTCGTTGTTACCCAATTTTAATACCCAACGTTCTATATCCAACTTCGTTTTTACCCAATATTAGTTTAAAAATGATCCTAGTTGCATAGCTTAAAACAAATTAAACACAAAAGGGTAACGAACGAGTGACACTGAAATGGAAACAACATATTCAACCATACTTTTATATCACAATCCAACATTACATATTCAACTTCATTTCAGTTACCCAACTTCACTTCGGTCACGGAGTTATACAAATAAGCCAACTCAATTAACTTTCTACTTGAGATTATAATCTCACTGCTATTTATAATAAAGATTTGAAACAACTATTTATGCTTTAATCAAATTGTACAAGACTGTATGCATTTGATTTCCAAAGTGCTCTTTAGTATCAAACAAATACATCAAATTCAGGTTACAAGAGTGTTTTTGTATAAAGAGAAGAGAAAATACATGATCAAGTTTGATAAATTCATACGTAGATATTATAAGCAGATTGTACCGCTTAGCTGCTTTGATATTGCTGCCCTGTTTATAATACGTAGATATTATCAAAGCCAGAGAAAATGAACTTTGTTCTTCAAAACTTAAGTGTGCTCAAATGGCTTACAGATTAGCTGTGATTGAAGTGGATAATAGTAAAATCGATCAATTATGCACTGTTGCTCACTTATACGCTCTTCTCAGATTGGCAATGCAAGCGACGATTCTCAGAATCAACTGGAGCCGGTCAGTAAGCAGATTGTCCCTCTTTTGCAGGCTAACCAACAAGATGATGGATCAATGGGAATGCGTGATGATGCTTTATGGCCTTGGAACACCGTGCAACTCATCTTGGAAGAGCATCGAGTCTCAAAAAGGAGCATAAGTGATCTATTGGAAGACATTAAAGGATCTTTGCCTCCTCAAAGCTCTAGTGAGGAAACAAGCGACCTAGAGAGATCAATAAGCGGAAGCGAGCTTCATGTTACTAATTCCTGTGATTGTCAAAATGTGATGACGGAGATGACTAAGATCCAATGTTCCCTGCAAGAATAAAATACATATTGCAGAAAGTGTAAAACCCCAAATTTGATACATAACTCTAATCAAAACTTTGACACCTCCGTAATCCACTCAGATCCAAACTAAGTTTGTGCAAGGAGTGGTAAATCAAAGAGAGTCTCTACCTAAAAATGTGACAAACACACAAGTAGATTCAGTTGGACGAAAAGCTTACTGTTATCAGTCTCGTCATCACGAGTCCATGGATTATCCACTTCAACCCAACCTCTAAAAGCTTTAGTGTCCAATGTTCGGTCAACTGTAGCCTCGGGCTTCCCTTCTTGACACATCAAATACTCCTTTTTAAGGGCACCACTTGATGGCTTCTTGAAGGTTTCTGGATATTCACTTTCTGGGCATTCACATACACTACAATCACGCAACCGGCACATGCCATCATCAGGCCAAAAAGGGCAGTCACACCAAAGCTTGACCTGACATGGGAATATCAAACAAAAATTTCACTATAATTAGCAGTGAGAACAGACAACAATATGTTACCAATAACTCAGTAACAGGCCTAGTTTTGTATCTAGAGAGTGACATTATTCTCAAATTACACTCTCTTGATTGCGAATACATATAGTTAGAATTTATCATAAATTCTTGACTATGGGAACTCCTACAATGACTAGAGCAAACTTTCTCCAGACAGAAGAGCAAATTCCACCATAATGACTCAACAAGAAAATTGCCCCATCATCATATCCTTCAATGCAACCACATACCACCGAGAAAAGGTTCAGCTAAGCTATCCCATCCCCTTCTTTCCCCAATTAATTAACAAGGCAGTTTTTTTAATGCGTTGAAATAAAAGCCACCATTTAGCTATAACAACTGAGTGCTGCATGGATGCCTAAAATTATTACCAAGTTTTGCTAATGCAGCAAGCTTATAGAAATCATCCAGTTCTTAACATTAAACCCATATACATATAAATCCATATTTAGAAATTTTATCACATCTCAGAATTAAGTTTGATGATTGAGAATTCTTCGATCTATGTTATATGTCATCAATAGAAAAAAAATCAGTTGGTACTGGAACAAGCAAGAAAGAAAAAACAAAACCAAACCTTGAAGTACCGGAAGAAGGGAGTTGTAACAATAAGTACAATAGCTTCTCAGTTATAAGTTGTTACATATCAAACCTCATTGAGATGATATCTTCTACATCTGTGCAAAATGTCATTCATCATCAAATACTTTATACTTTCGGATTTTTAATTTTTATCTTGATTATTGTCTCTTTACTTTGGCAACATACAAAGATTCAGATTCTACTTTCTTTTTACATCAACCAATAGAAGTAAATACATGAAATGGATAAATACTCTAACCTTATCAAACGCTAACTTTGACAAGGAAAGAGGGTTATATATCAATTAACACCACATTTTTTTTCATCAAGAATCTAATCCGAAGTCAACAAACCAATCATCTATTAGATACATAGATCACAAGATCATCATCAATAGTTATTTTGCAAGTGGAGCTCAATTTCATTTGTTGTTGATGACAACGAATGCAAAGGACCAATATGATTAGGATAGCAGCAAGGAAAAGAGAGGACATAATTAAGCAGGAGACATACCATTGGCAATTAAAGAATCAGATCAGAGTCATGAGACTCGTGACAAGTTTTGAGTTGATCCTTTACTCTAGAAATCCATCACGCTATTAAATTGAAATTTGGATCAATTGGGAGAGGAAGGAAGAAAGGAAGACGAACATATACCTTAGGGTTTGAGAGAACAATTTAAATCAAGCTCTGCTAAATCCTGCACATCAGGTCTCAATACACTCCATATCTTCTCCATGTACTTAACATCTTCAACTGGAATTAAACCCTTATTCTCTTGCATTCCAAATAGATCAAGCTCGTATCTAGGTTTTCCATCAAATTCGAATAATCCCCAATGTCTCTCAAAGTTCCCTGGTGTAATGCTCTTGGCATTCTCATCGATTAAGCTGAAGAGATAGATTTTGATCAAGCATGGTCTAAGAGGTGTACCAGATCCACTCAAGACATGTTGGCTCTCCGGCGAAGCTTCTTGGCGGCCGAACACGATGCGGACTGGTGACGGATCTCCGGCGACGCGGTCCTTCCAATGGCCGAAGAATGATCTCTCCCTCTGCCGATCTAGGGCGATAAGAGAGGTGAGAGCGGAGACGAAGAAACAAGAGGGCGAAGAATCGCCATAAATCGCCGTCCAGAGAACGAGAGAACGAGAGCCAAAAAAAAGGGCTGAAAAAAAAAGAAGCTATTTATACCTGCATAGTTAGTATCTGATTAAAAAAAAATACCTACACACCTTGTATCCAATATAAAAAATCTGCATTTATAGCCCATTTACTCAAATTTCAAATTTCAAAGCTGGATTTTTTGACCAAGCACACCATTTGCATCATATAACCCGTGTAAAAGACTTCGTGAGTTCTCGAACATGGGACATGACGTTTTTTGAATTTACGACATTTTGGACGAACATTGTGGACCGTAGCCTTTCAAATAATTCCAAAATTGAAAAAAAAAAACACTTGGTTTGATATAGCCTATATGAATCATATAACTAAAGTATAAAAATCACGTTGACCCATCTAAAATTTATCATATTTCGCCTAGTATTCGGAAAATGTCCGTCAATGTATCATATTTCTCCTTGTAGGGGAGAATCCGATTGAGAAATATTCTTTCGAGACTACTCTTTGTTTGATTTCCACTAGAAGAATTGAAATCCGTATAAATACAAGTGCATGTTAAACCCTTCTATATCCAAAATTCAAAACCCATAATAAAGCCCTATCAGAGACAACACAAGATGGCAAAGTCTACACTCAAAGAGTAATAATGGACAATCCTCATCTTGATCCTAATTCTCCAAGTCAGATGCTCAACGTCGTCAGATGGAAGAAGATGAACCCCTCAGAACTCTCCGAGTACAAGGCATTTCGGTGCAGGATGAAAGAGATCTTTCAAGCTTAAATCTTAGTTGTCCTCTCTGTGATCCGGGTTCTCCTTCAATATCACAAACCCTTCAAGTATGGGCGACACTGGGATATACCTGGTAAACACAATCGAAACATTTAGCAAATGGAAACCATGACATGATTTGAGATTACCATGAGAGAAAGAAGTTACTTCTCGGTGGCGAGCTCTGCCCTGTCACCCGCGGCCAGTAGAACGGGGGTTGAATGAGTCTGGAACCCAGTAATGGTCTTTGGCCGACCCGCCTGGCCCACAACGTCAACCGCTTGACCCACTCTGACGGGAACTGACAGAGGCTTCAGGCTTTCATCAACCGTCATCAGCATCCTAGGCTGCATGGCTAGGACAAGATAGTAGAGCACATAGTGGTACTTCCCCAAGATTACAGCTTTCATGTCAAGGCATGCATGCAACATAATTGTCAGGCCAGCAAGCGCCGTGCTGTCATACAAATGATCGTCTACTTAAAAAACAATAAAACGCTACATTTCAAGTTTTAGTGAGATTTTTAAGTGACAAAGACTTACGGTGATAAGAGGAATCGATCAGAATGGTAAGGATTGAGTGTCAATAAACCTTTTCCTAGATGCACGAGTCCTTGAGCAATCCTCACCTGCACAATATCAACGAGTCAAAATGCAGTTGGTGACAAAGATGAATTTGGTCAAGGAAAATAGGTGAGAAAGAGTACACTAAACAGGGAACTGGCGTCTTTGTAATAGTAGCTTGAAAGATTCCTGAGCATCCCTGCTATTCTTGCATTGTTGGTTCCTGCGCCTATCAGGCCGAGTGAAATGATAGCAGCCTGAAGGGAGATTTTTTTTTTTAAGAAACGGTGAATTTCTGTAAAGACTTGGATCCAAGAACAATCAACAAAAAGAACATAAGCATGCCATTACCATTGCTACTTCAGAGTCAGAATCATGGCTCAGTCTGCTCAAAGTGTCCATCACGTTAACCTACATAACAGAATGAACCATGAGAAGACGAGTACAACATTAAGTAAAATACAACATATCTTCAGCAAATTCAGCATATATGTTGAAAATTTGCAGACCTTTGGGTTTGATATGCACAAAAGACCCAGAGCCAAAGGAACAGCTCGTCTAATATTCTGTTCTCCGTACTGTAGCAAGTGTTCCAATGACCGAATCGCCATCTCAAGCCCCAATTCCTCGGCCATAGCTATCATAGCAATACCTAGAATTGCTGGTGCCTGATGAGTTTCGGACTTCTCAAGATGCTGGGCACAATGACCCAACAAGCTTTGTACCTGTACAGTAAGATATTGCAATCAGCAAGTTAAACACGTAAATAATGGTCATATAATAGATGTATTGAGAAGCAAGCTTAGACCTTGAGAACATTTCCTGTTCCAGCGTACGCGCAGGACAGCAGAGTCATGTCACAGTGTTTTCTAATTTTTTCGTTGAACGTCTTAGAGACTTCAGCTGTAGCCTCCACACTTTCCTATAAGAAGCCAGGAAAAATGAGAGAATTGATCTCATTGCCAATAGAACTATGATATACAACAATAATCATCGAGATAGAAGCAATTTTTTGCAATTACCTGTTTGCCAAGGTACAAAAGACCTAGGCCAAGGGGAAGAAGTTTGGATAGAGGCTCCCCCAATTCAGACTCACTTCGATCCATCAAAGAAAATATGATTGCTTGAGCAACATCTTCATTGCAGGAACCAACATAGACTAGCCCTAGCGAGATTGCAGTGAATGCAACAACATCAAGAGGAGCCTTAGGATCTCCAAGTATAGGAGTTAATTTACTGAGAACCTTCAAGAGGAAAAAAAAAAAGATCATAATGATTAAACTACAAAGTTCGAAAAACAATATAACATGAAAAAATGTTTAAAGGAAAAGAATGAGGCTGATAACCTATATTTTCACGGGACTTCCAATATTGAAGCAACATAAAACAATCTTAAATCTAAAAAACACTCCATCTATTTACTAGCATTCAGTGTTGCTGCATGGGACTACCTCTCTGTTAGATTTAAACTCACTTCTCCATCAGATTGGACAAGTTATACATCTATATACTAACATTCGGTGTCGCTGCATGGGCCTAACTTTCTGTCAGAACAAAATTCACTTCTCCGTCAGATTGGACATATTATACATCTAGTTTCTGTCAAAAACTTTGTATTTCTTGGTCAAACAGAAAGAAAGCTGCCATGTTTAATAATTCTTCAATGAATTACTAGATCAAAAGAGAACACCCACTACAATATTTTCATGCGAGCTGAAAAGATATAAAATGTTTACCGTCTCATTCTGGGTGTTTGCATATGCAATACCTAGCCCCATTATTGCACCGATTCTGACAGATGAATCTTCTTTATCAACATAATCACTTAGCAGTGCCAAAGCCTGAGACAAGAACAACAGACTTAAGTTGCAGAAAAATAGACTGAAAAAGTTACGGGCAAGGTTATAAGATTAGCTATGAGTTTTCTCATTCCAAGATAGACATACGGGATCACAATCATTTTTGACGCTAGAGTTGACGATCCCAACACCTAGCAATGCGCCAGCAATTACATGGTTGTCGTTACTGTGGAAGTACTTGTCAAGCTGAGCAAGCCCCGAGTCGACATCCCACAGCAAGATCATACCCTAAAAGTTAAAAATAGAGAAAGATATCAGATTCCCGGAGAGGGAGAACAATATGATCAACAGGAATCCAAAAGGCTAAGAAAGAAGAAGTTGAATATACATACCAGACTTGCAGCGGCACTGGTCTTTCCATGTTCCTTATTCTTGAAAAGCCAATTTCCTGAAGCACTACCACCTGAAGCTTCAGATGGAACTGTCATTAGCTTGTCCTGCGATAAGACAAAAATGCCACAATAATCAACATGGCCATACTTGCAACTTGTAAGATGGCAAGACACAGCAAAAGAGGTTCAGTTACTTGCCTCTCCAAAGCCAGCATTTACAAAGGCGTTGACAAAGGTAGCAGCCAAGTTCTGTCTTGCAGAATCAACAGTAGTACCAGCACTAGCTCTACCATCAAGCAAATGTGCCTGAGGTAAATAGATTTCAGAAGAAATGTTAGCATAAATATTCTTCTTTAACAAAGGCACCGACACACACACATTTGGCAATAACACAATAATAATACAAGTTGCAACTTGCAGAAGCGGGTTATACCGTTGTAGAAGGAAGCTAATGTTATAGCCAAAAAAACAATAGCAAACAGTTAAACAGAAAAATGGATCAAAATAGATAGCAAACACCATGATAAAATCCTGTGAAAGACGATCCAGATTCACAAACCTTATAAATATCCTCAGGAGACTTGGCTTCCATGACCTCTATATCACGAGCAAGATTTAAATACCCTTCACTAAGTTTAGAATTATTTATAATCTCTTGCAGTTGTTCTCTATCGTCATCATCCGCAACTATTTTAGCATCAAGCTCAAATGGAAACCCCTGGACACAGAAGAACAATAAAAACTGCAAATTAAGCCGACAGGATGTGGCACAAACATTCATAAGTGGATACTATCTCCACCATAGTGGTACACTACAAAACATCTTGATTAGCACCCCAATCAAGTTAACTCATGATTCATGTGGTTGCAATTCAAAATCCAGGCTATCAACACAAAGCAACATGTTTTGCTAGCCAAAGCAACAGATAACTCACATGCCGAGCAAGAATGTAACACAATTGCTTCTTGCACTGAAGATCACTGCATGTTGCAAATAGCTGCTTCACATACTGCAAGTGAAGCAAAAACTAGATCTCAGTATGTATAAACAAAGGCAGACATTTAAAGATCACAAACGCAAGCATTTATAAATACAAAAAAAGCTATTGAACATTATAATATAATAGGGCAAGAAAGATATCAAACCTGCAAGTTGTCAAGGTATAAAGCAACCTGTAGTGCATTAGCATACTCACTAAATTTCAGATAAATTCCATAAGCTATGTCCAGAACCAGCATATCATCAGGACCAGCAAGGTATCTGCAACATGGGAAAAACATTAAGTAAAGATATCCCTAAAAGAAACAAAAGTAGCAAGTCATGTGGTTCTTAGTTAAGGGGCCACAAGACGGAGGAGGGCTACAGTAAAAAATGATTCAAGTATCAGGAATTGAATTTGTTTTCAAAATCAGCAATTGTATGTACACTCCATTAGCCCTTTTTTGAACAAATAGGTGGCAGGCTGGCAGCATCTTGACAAAGGAATCATATATGTATTATGTCTGAAGGATATACTAGCCTGAGCATCGAATGAAAAGAGAGTGCACAAAAGGATGCCATGAGGTCTTACCACCAAGATAACAAAGAAAAGTAAACAAATTACATACAGCATGCATGTTAAAGTATAACTTAAGACTTAAGTACATACAAATAAGACATTTTTCCCTATCTGGAATGATTTGTACAATTCAAAGGGCACCATAAACAGGCTACTATTGCTGCACCGTGGATTCACAGCAATGATATCAAGAGAATGTTGCAAGATGAATAACATTTTGTAACTTAAAGTCTATATAGTTCTGCATTAATGATGCATGAAATGACATGGTAGCATACAATGATAGACAAAATAGTGCCTTACCTAGCACCGGCAGTCAGATACAGACAGGTCCTTTTGTAATTTGTACTGTCAACATGCTCAACCAACAGGTCAAGATCCTCAACCTACAAGGACCGGCATATGTTGAGTACTTAAAGATTAAAAACTATGAATCAATATGCGAACAATGTACTAGTCTGTGAACTTGCAATACCTCCATGAGAAGATCCACGGCTTCAGGTTCAGCATTGTGCTGAAAAGAAAATCAGAAGTGAGAACATTTAAGTAATATTATGGGTTAAACTAGCCATTTGACTCTTAAATGATATGGGTCATACCTTCATGTGAAATGCAACAATTTGTTGCACAAGATCCATAAAATCATCAATTGTCCCATCCTCACTCTGCAAAATATATGACTTAAACTATTAACAGTTACTAAGGAAAGACTAACATATTGTAAGTTATATCATTAACTAATCAGTAATCCCCACGCCTTAAAGGGGCTTGCATGCAACCATACTAAAAATAATACCTATTCTCAACGTGCATTGGAACATATATCAGATTAGAACTTAATAGAGCTTCAATACAGGGTGCATTACTAACCTGTCTTTTGGCATACTCTTGGGCGATCTCCCCAGCCAAATTCCTGGAAATCAATTGAGTTCCAAAATTAATCAAAATGATTACTAAGTATCAAAAGTAGCTTCAAAAAGCTTTAGTACATAATCTAGCCAATAGATAATAGACGAGAAAGAACGAAAAGAAAGACTACAAGACGAACACAAAAGAAATCAAAATCTGGCACAATATAAGCAATCATAAAGGTTGCATCATCAGTCATCATATCAAAAGAGCAAAGGCTTCTTGATGAACACAGAAGATTTGACCAAAGAGATTTTAAAGGGTGACTTTCACAAACACTACTGGCATACACCAGTTACCTACTCAGGTCTCTCAATGCCGCTTATAAGTTATAAGCATGTTTATGAAACATACACCAAGGAAAATTCTAGATACATGTTGAAAAGAAATCAGTGAGTTTGTGATTCGGAGCTACATATACAGTATGAAGGTAAAAAATGATAGAGGTTTTAAGCCCAGCAAATTGACAGGTTTACATCAGTAAGTTTCAATCTCATAAAGAGCACAAAACCAAAAAAAAAGAAATAATAGTACTAATACATGTTTCCGTTTCTTATATACTTTAAGAAGGGAAATGTTGAGCTGAGAAACCTGTTGACAATTATCAGCACTCATGTTCCCACCAAACCTATGCGACTCTAGTTCTTACACTAAGAAGTTTCATGTTTAATTATTCAGGTACAATCCCCTAGGAGTCCAGGACTAACTAAATGTACTGTTTACAGCTTATAGGTGATTGCTTCATGTTCGAATCCAACAAATAATTGTATTACCTCACATATTCATGTCCCCATGAACCAATATCACCATCAGAACCCAGCAGTCTGAACTTTAAACTTTCCTAAAACATTTAGATACAAGACAAACTGAGAAACGATACACACACCAGAAATAACGTCAATACAAGAGACGGGCTATACAAAAATTAATTAAATACACAAAATAATCCAATAATGAAAATTCAAATGAAGATAACGTAATGTGAGTTAGAGGATGTCATAATGTCAATAGTCAACAGATATACCTATGACTAATGAATTATGTTTTTTTAGGGTGTAAAGCATCACATACAGCATTGATTTGCAGGAAAGATGCAATTTACTGTACTATTCAAGCATGATCAAAAACAGAAAAGCAAATGGGGTTTTAACAGAATATTAAGCAGATCTGTGTAGTAACATGTATTAGACACAACTTAAGCCCATTGTCAACTGCCATAATCCAGGACCTAGAAGCACAGTTCAGCTCACCCTTTCTCCTTCTGCAGACATTGTCAGAGCCAAAACTGAGAGTATGTCGGCCATCAATTTCTACATTCAACAAAATTTTAAACAATGTCAGAAACCTACAAATTGCAAAATCCCAACAGGACAAGACATTTCAAGAATATATGAACAATGAATTAGTTTAACCTTTAGATCAGAATCCTTCATAGTCTCGTAATATGTTTTTAGTGTCCCATAGTGTGGACGAAGAAACTTTAGAGGCTTTGGAACAGACGTCATGGAACTTGTTGCAGTCCTAATCTCTTGCCTACGGAGAATAGAAAAGCAAACTTAAGATTCCAATATCAAAGTGATTAAAATCGACAGCTTAAAGCTGCAAATCCATACATGCTTTCTCACAAGTATAGGGTGAATGGTTTCATCTTACTGCAATACATTTAAGCGTACAACGGTATAACAAGATAAAGTGACAACTTCCCTTCAATTTTGCATTTGAAAATATGACTAAGCATGTTACAGTTCTGACAAAATACTTTTATAACCATCACTAAAATGAATGTCAACTGCCTAGATCAACATCAATATTTACATAATACACCTATGATATAACATTTTCCACTCCAAGTCACAAAATTGAGGCACAGAAATGTTATTAGTTTTATAGTAGTTACAAGGCTGGATTTAGAAACAATATATACGATGGGAGTTCCTCCAGAGAGAAATTGATAATGACAATCAATTTTATCTGCCACTAAGTGAGTCGTTCTTACTGACATTGTCAAGTAAACCACTATTCATTTATGTATTAAACCCGAGAAAATCTGATCTGTAGTTGCAGGTTCAACTTTCTGCTACTATTGAAAGATAAGATTCATGAGACTATAGCCATAGTGAATTCCCATTTACTTCATCTAAACAACAAATAAAGACTACTCTTTAGACTTGTCAGACTCAAAAATTGTGAAACAAGGACATAAAACTCTCTTCACCTCATGCTCTCGAGGGCAATCTTTTGCAAATTCGGGTCCGGATCCTGAGCTCGCTCCACATACAGTTCCAAATTTTGTTTCAAGGCCAAATCCTCTTCAGACTAAAAAAGATAAAATCACAGTCAAACTCAAAAGCAACAGAACAAAACTCATAAACATTGAAACTTAAAGTAAGTGCAAATAAAACGAATAAATTAGGTCAAACAAAAAAAAGAGATCGAGATAGCATACAAGATCTTCGTCCTTCTTATCATCTTTCTTCTTTGGGTCCTTCGATGGAACCTTCGTAGCGGCTTCTTCTCGGGACTCTGTGTTCTTCGTCGGTGCCGGCGCTGGTGCCATTTCCTCCGGTTTGCAAGGTCTGAGAGATGAACGAGAGAGACTGGCTGTAAACTGGAACCGATGAAGGAAAGAGATGCTTTTTTTTCTTTTTTTCTTTTTAGTTGAAAGAGAGCTTTATGCTATAATCAAGGAAGGGTTTCCTCCTCAGCAAGCCAGCAATAGATCGGAATTATTCCGGCTTCGAACCGGTACCAAAATGTAATAACCTGAACTAATTCAGTGTATGAAATTGTACAGGTTTTATCAATAAAAAAAAAAAAATTATTAATTGAATACAAAATAAAGTTATGATTTTCGAATATTCGTATAAATTTATATTAACAACTCAAAAGTATCATTAATCACATGTACTACATATATATGTCTAACAAAAAAAAACATGTAAACATATATGATATATGCACAACAAAACAATGAATAGTGAATGGCTAACATTTTGTCGAACCTTGCTATATTTCACTTTTCGGGACAAAAAAATCCGTTTTAATACCTTAGTTTTTAAAAACTTGGATGCATACAAAAATAAAGAAAAATAAGTGACTTCTAGTTAACAAATATTAACCAATGATCGAGATTCAATCAATAACCTATCATAAATCCGTTTTGATACTTAAAGGTTGGACATGGGCTTTGCCTCGAAAAGTTGGCCATCTCTTTTCCCACGTTCCCAACTATTCCACTTGCCACGTATTATGCCCGATCATAGAGCGACTTTTTTGGTCCACTGAGAGGATGTCGACCTTTCCACTTTGAATCTTGTTGGTTGGAGTATGAGGGTTTTGAGGCGGTCATTCAGAATGTGTGGATGAATCCTGGATCTTCTGTAGTGAATACTAGTATTATGGGCAAAGTTGAGAGAAGTTATAGTGATATGAAGAAATGGAGCATGAATAGAGAAGGAAGCATGTCGATAACATCACTAGAGAGCTCAAATAAGTCAGGCACAATCTCTGTAAACTCTATGACAATTCTATGTCAGGTACAGAAGTCAGCAGAAGAAGATAACTGGAAGGTAGAGAGAAGGTGTTAATGAAACATGAGGAAATTTTTGGTAGCAAAGGGAAAAAGCAAACGAGTTTAAATGGGGAGATCGTAATACAACCTTCTTTCACAATAAGGCTAATGGGAGGAAAAGACGAAACAAGATAAATAAGCTTATTGACGACAAATTAAAGGACGTACCTAACTATCTGAAGGCGGCATTGCTCGGACGGAGGTTAATTATTTTGAGAGGATATTCACTTCTCATAACCCCTAAGTCTCAGATTCTCATTTTGGACCAATGTAGACTGTTTCAGCCTCCGATAACATCAATCTTTTGCGTCTCTGTAGTGTCGAGGAAGTTAAGGGCGCATTATTTAGCATGCATCCGTCCAAGTCTCCGGGACCGGATGGCCTCCCGTCACTCTTCTTCCAAAAGAACTAGACCACTATTGGTGTAAGTGTCGTTAACATTGTTTCTAGTCTTTTTTAGGTGTCTCCTCTCCCAGAAAATCTTAATCATACTTTCATTTTCCTTGTTCCTACGGGAAATGCTCCCAGTAGAATGTCTAATATTAGACCCATAACCTAACGTTTTATATAAAATATATGTCAAGGTTCTTTCTAAAAGGTTGAAAACATGTATGAGAAATATTATTTCAAGCAATCAGAGTGCTTTTGATCCTGGACGTCTCATCACAGATAATGTGCTAGTGGCATTTGAGGTTTTTCATCATATGAAGACTAGAACTGGGAAGAAAGGTTTTATGTCGATCAAAGTGGATATTGCAAAGGCATATATGACCGCATTTAATGGTCTTATTTGGAGAAGTGTGTGTACATAATGGGTTTTGATCATCGATGGATGCATCTCATTATGCCTTGTGTTTCGTCGGTCTCTTTCTCAATCCTATTTCATGGTATTCCGACTCAAGTGTTCTCTTCAGGGAGAAGTTGTTCGCTGAGTTTAGAACGTACAAATTCTCAATGAAAACGCCAAAAACTTGTTCGCTCACAAAATACAAGATGCTTAGTTTTAAATTTATAATTCTCGTGATAAATACCGAAATTAATAGCGAACCCACAATGTATGGGTCATTACGCAGTACGGTAAGTATTCCGAGGTCTAACACAAAGACTATGGTGGTTCGATTTGCACAATTGATCAAAGATTGTAAAGATCTAGGATAAGAAGTAAGGGGAGAGAAGAAGGGTAAGGGATTTCATGATTTTGATTGGTTTTGATTTTGTTTTCGATTAAGGATCAAACTTAAGTAACAAGCGAATCAAATAAACACACAAAAGCAAGATGTTATCAAATTATCGGAAAAGAAATTCTAAGGTTTAAAGATCATTATTCATGGCATCAGACTCAAGATAGTTGCAATCGAAAAGGTAAAGCATGCTACAAAGACGGGTGTTTTCTCATTGATGATCTATTACGGGGAGGTCTCAAGATCGTCTAGTTTCAATCACTTACTATTACCGGGTAAGTCTCAAGGGCACTAAGACAGAAATTCAGCGTGGATTGGATTATCTACCTAAGGACCAAGCAATTCATTACCGGGTAAGTCTCTGATGCGTCCTTGGAATCGTTGAAGAACGAACGCCGGATCTAGACCAAGCTAGAGCTTCAACTACTCCTTGTTGATGTGCAAATGGGAACTTTGATAGAAGTTTGGTAAGGCGGAAACAATTTGAAATGGATGCGGAAGCGAATGTTTGATTCGATCTAGAGAGATCGAGCAAACGTTGTAATGGATTTGAGGGTTTGATTCTTTAGAAGAATCCTCGAAAGTGAGTTCTTGGATCTAAGACTTGATCCAAGGAAGAACTTTGAGGGGATTGAAGAGGAAGTGATGCCCAGATCAAGAATGAGGATTTTCCTTCAAAATACTTGATTAAAATTAGACATGCTTTACAAGTGAGGTCAAGCATCCGTTATATATTGGATGAACCAAACCATTAGCCGGAAATTAAATGACGGAAATAAAGGCGGGAAATAAAGTCGGGGCTAACTCCCGAATTGAAATACCTAGACTATCAATGTCGGAAAGTAACTCCCGGAATTAAGTTCCGGAGTTATGGTTCCAAAAATTAAAGTCTATTATTTTAAATGCAAAATATAATAAAATAATAATAATATTGTTAGCTTGATGACATGGCGCCGGAAGTCTATGCTATGGTGGAGTGGAGACATGGCATACCACTAACGGGTCCAAGTGATGCAATGGTGTGTCGGATGATTGAGCCGGCAGCTTGGGCAATGGCTTTAGCTCGGGAGCGAGTGAGCGGTCCATCGGAGTGAACCCGCAAAGCATCGTCCTCCTCATCCACAGTCATGGTTGTCAAGGGCGCATCAGTCCCCCCATCTTGGATGTGAAACGTCCCCGTTTCACCGTCGTCAAATAGGGGCTCAACATAAGGGGCTAGATCCTTGACATTGAACGTTGGGTGCACGCCGTAGGAATCCGGAAGCTCCAACTTGTAAGCATTCGGACTATGGCGGGATAGGATTTGGAAAGGGTCATCACCTCGATCCGATAGCTTGCCCTTGCGTCGAGATGGAAAACGCTCCTTCCTTAAGTGGAGCCAAACAAGATCGCTGGGCTCGAAAGATATGTCGCGACGGCCCTTGTTGTGTTGTTCGGCAAGTTGGGCGGCACGACGTTGGAGTTGTGCTCTTGTCCGCTCATGAAGTTCAATGATTGAGGCGGCTCGACTTGCGGCGGTGATGTGTTCACCGTCCTTGAGTGGGCATGGTGTGAAGTCCAGAGGCGTGTGTGGATTAAGGCCGTAGACAACTTCAAATGGTGAGAGTTTAGTTGCCGAGTGCCTAGACTTGTTATATGAAGACTCCACAACCGAAAGTAAGTCCTCCCACTTACGTGGGTTGTTCCTAAGCGTTGCTCTAAGTAGAGCACCGAGAGTCCGATTGGTGACCTCCGTTTGACCATCGGTTTGGGGGTGATAACTACTTGAAAACAACTTTGTTCCAAGTTTTCCCCATAATGTTCTCCAAAAGTGACTCACAAACTTCACGTCCCGATCACTAAGGATGGAATGTGGTATCCCGTGTAAGCGCACCACATTGTTAAAGAATAACATGGCGACATCGCTATCATTTTGGGTGCTCTTGCACGCGATAAATGAGCCATTTTTAAAAAACGGTCGACTACCACAAAAATGGAGTCGTTGCCTCGCTTGGACATTGGTAGGTCAACTACAAAGTCCATGGAAAGATCCTCCCAAGGTCCCATTGGTATAGGTAAAGGTGAATACAATCCGTCCGGACCTTGACGCGATTTTGCATGATGACATGTGATGCAACTTGTGCAAAACCGTGTCACATGCTTGCGCATTTTGGGCCAAAAGAAGTGCTCTTGGAGAGCAGCGAGAGTCTTGGTAGCACCAAAGTGACCACGACCCTCATGGGCTTCCTTTATCAACAAGTGGCGTATGGACGAACGCGGAATACAAAGTTTTCCCGCACGGAACAAGTAGTCATCATTTATAAAGAAGGACTCATGCTCTCGGAGGTCAAGGCATTTTGCAAATATATCCTTGAAGTAAAGATCCGTGGCATATAACTCTTTGATAAGAGCAAAGTCATGGATCTTAGCGTCCATATATATGCACCAAAAGGATATATCGCCGAGAAAGGGCATCGGCTACCACATTCTCTTTTCCCTTCTTATGCCGAATGACATAAGGAAAGGTTTCTAGAAATTCTACCCAACTTGCATGGCGCCGACTAAGATTAGTTTGGCTCTTGAGATACGAAAGAGCCGCATGATCCGAATGAATCACGAACTCCTTCGGCCACAAGTAGTGTTGCCATGTCTTTAGACAACGAACTAAAGCATATAGTTCACTGTCATAAGTTGGATAGTTGAGTGGCGGACCGGAAAGCTTTTCGCTAAAGTAAGCAATGGGCCGATTCTCTTGTAGGAGAACCCCCCCAATGCCAACATTAGATGCATCACACTCCACCTCGAAGGTTTTCGAGAAATTTGGGAGCTGGAGTAATGGTGCATTGCAAAGTCGGTCTTTGAGCGCATCAAACGCTAGAACATGGGTATCACGCCACTCAAACGTGACACCCTTGGTAGTGAGCTCATGAAGCGGCATCGCTACCGAGCTAAAGTCTTTGACAAAGCGTTGGTAGAAGCCCGCTAAGCCGAGAAAGGCTCGGACCATGGTGACCGTACTAGGTGTAGGCCACTCCCGAATAGCGCGAACTTTGGATTCGTCTACTCGGAGTCCATCCTTAGACACGACATAGCCAAGAAAAGTTGTTGTGTCCGAGCAAAACACACAATTTTCATAATTCACATATAATTGCTCTTGTCTAAGGCACTCGAGCACTTGGCGAAGGTGCCCGAGTTGTTCATCCAAACACTTACTAAATATGAGAATATCGTCAAAATAAACTACGACAAAATTACCCAAAAACTGGCGGAGGACATGGTTCATGAGACGCATGAACGTTGATGGGGCATTGGAAAGTCCGAACGGCATGACAAGCCACTCATATAACCCGTACTTTGTCTTGAATGCCGTTTTCCACTCGTCACCCTCGGCCATCCGGATTTGGGGTAACAGCTCCGGAGATCGATCTTTGAGAAAATGGTGGCGCCGTGGAGTTCATCCAACATGTCGTCGAGGTGCGGGATCGGGTACCGGTACTTGACGGTTATTTGATTGATGGCTCGGTAATCGACACACATCCTCCAAGACCCATCCTTCTTGGGCACCAAAATGACCGGCACGACACATGGTGAAAGCGATTCACGAACATATCCCCGGTTTAGGAGCTCTTGGACTTGATGTTGTAGCTCCTTAGTCTCTTCCGGACTTGCACGGTAAGCGGCACGGTTGGGTAATGACGCGTTGGACACCAAATCGATTTGGTGCTCAATTCCACGGATCGGTGGCAAGCCGGGTGGTAGGTCATCGGTCAAGACGTCCTGAAATTCAGACAACAAAGTAGACACCTCGTGCGGCATATTACTAGGGTCATGGGAAGTAGATAAACAAAAAGGGACTAGCAAGAAACATGGTAACTTGCGTTCCTTGACCGGTTTCAAATCATGTTTCCGGGCCAAAAGTACCCTCGGCTCACACCGGCCTTTGATTATTGGGTCCGGAGATGGTAAAGTTGCATTCGTGGGGACGATGCTTCCTTTACTACCTCTAGACTAAATAGCATGGTAAGTAGGGGCGGTATTCCGGGATCCGGAAGTACTAGCACCCACAACATCGGAAGGACTCCTAGGAGGGTCCGATGTTGCCGGCGCCGTAGTAGTCTCATCTATGGCTTGTTGCCTCTTCCGTTCCGCATAATCAATTAATATTTCATGTGGAGTCATAGGCAATAATGTGACTCTTTTTCCATTGTATTGGAACATATATCTATTAAGATAACCATCATGGAATGTACGACGATCAAATTGCCATGGTCGTCCTAATAATACATGTGTGGCGTCCATCTTGATAACATCACAAAGGATCTTATCAACATAGGCGCCTATGGAAAACGTCACCCAAGCTTGTCATGTGACGGTGTCACACGCCTTATCGGAAATCCATTGGATTCCATAAGGTGTTGGGTGGGGGGTTGTAGGCAACTTAAAGTGTTTTACCACTTTTTCGTTGATAATGTTACAACATGAACCCCCATCAACTATTAGAGAGAGACTAGTGTTATTAACCAAACAACGAGAGTGGAAGAGATTCTCGCGTTGGTCAATAGGAATAAATTCTTTAACGGTCAAAATTCGACGAGTTACAAGGGCGAACTTACCGGGTTGTGCCGGGCCACAAGCCATTTGTTCGTCGCATGGTTCCATGCCGTAGTAGGGGTCGACGTCTTGGTCATCCTCTATGATGATATCGCCGTCTTCTTCATCTTCCTCATCTTCATATGAGGGGTTGGCAAACAACACACGCTTAGTGTTCGGGCAATCACGTTGGACGTGACCAAATCCGCTACATTTGTAACACACGGGCTCTCTTGGCCGTGCCGCCGGTGGAGGTCCTTGAGGGGTGCGGGCGGGAGGTGCTTGTGCCGGGGCATTGGGACCACGTTGTGATGCCCTCTCGGTATCCGCTTGTCGGGTGGATTGAACCATCCGTTAGGCTCCTTTGGTGGCGCCGGGCTCTTGAGAACTATATATATCTTGAGCACGGGTGTTGGTAGAATAAGCGTATTGACTTTGAGAGGAGTTATACCTTGAGTATCTTGGATTCTCTCAGGGGCGGAGCCAGGGATGGGCTCGACTGGGCCGCCGCCCACCCTAGCCCAAAAATTAAGTAGCCCAGTTCTTTTTAAACTCAAGTAAAAATAAATAAAAAAGGTTCCTTTATTATTCTTTTGCCCACTGCGTTACCGTGTAATTTGTGTAAACGTACAAAAAAAGTACAATATTTTTCTGGCATCACAGGGCTGACCATCTAATCACTTATCAGATTAATATTTTTTAATCTCTTACACCTGCGGAACTGGAAGTTCTATCAAGAAATTGGTCTTATTTCCTTAATAAAATAATAGTATATCTTCACTATTTCAACTTTTTATTTTATATAAAGCACTATCCTATATCTATCCACGATAAAAATAAAGCTGAGTTTTGATTTATCTTTCACTTTTAACAATTTTTTTGGGAGTTTTAATATGTTATGTATTTAACAATTTTTCTGAGGGTTTTAATATGTTATGTATTTATTGTTCTTGATGTAACATCAAATTTTAATTACTTTTAAGTTGGTTTTTAACTTGTAAATTTATCACGTGATTTTTTATCCTAACTTTTGATACTTTATATATATATATATATATATATATATATATATATATGAATGATAGTTTAAAGTTTTATAATATTTTTTAATTTATAATTTAAAATTCGCCTACCCATATATTTTTTCTAGCTCCGCCCCTGGATTCTCTTGTAGTTGCTTGTGAAGTTTCATGGCCGCATGACACAAAGCTCCCAAGTCCCTGTAAGGAACGATCTCAAGAGGGCGTCGGTTGACGGATTAAGGCCACTCATGAACTTGGTGCGTAGGGCGGAGGGAGAGGCCGAGATGCCGGCCTTCATATGCATGTCCTCGAGCTTGGCCAAGTATGCCACCGGAGTGAGTTTGCCTTGTTGGAGCTCGGCAATTTGCATCCACGTATCGTTTTTGAAGTCGTCGGGGACATACTTCTTTGTCATGACGTAGATCAATTGATCAAACGTCGCAACCGGTTCCCATCCTCGGCTCACGGACGTGTTCATACCGGTTCCACCAAGATTTTGCATCACCTTCAAAATACAAGGTTGCCGCTTCGATCTTCTCATATTCCTCATAGTGGCAATGTTTCAAAGCCCTTCTCATGTCCTGTGCCCAATCAAGAAACACACAAGGATCATATTCCCCATCAAATATTGGAAATTTAACTTTACCTTCCCTACGAGCTTTGTAGGGATCCAGGCGGGGCGGTGGCATATCATCATGATGAGCTTGTTGATGTGCATGCCTTGGTGGGTTAGGAGGAGGCAACCATTCTTCTCCTCGGTCCTGGTTCTCATATGGGTCTCGGACAGGTGGGTGTCATGGACGGACATGAGCCACCCGTTCCAAGTTGGGCTCATCGTCGGAGAACTCATCAAAATCATCCCTCTCGTCATACTCATCATAGTCGCGGTATGATGATCGTCGGCTAGGTCGTTGGCGGCGTTGTCCATACCGATCATTACCGGAACGTCGAGGATGATGATCTTGTTGATTGGTGTGCCGGGATTCGTCCTGGACGGGACGGCTAGTATGGCGTGCATTAGGTAGAGGTGGGGGCGATCCGTACCGTCTACGATTGCGCTCGAAGCGCTTGTTTTGATCCATCGTATCTACATAAAGTAAATCATCCAGAGTCGGGCCATTGTTGTTGTCGGTCTCATTGAGGTGGTCCCTGCCGTCTTGTTGATTTTGACTTTCGATGACTGAAGCAAGCCTAAGACCTTGAGATGGGTCGGTTCCCAAAAGGCCTTTTACTTTTCGACGGGCATCGGACGTGGAAGTCTCGACCATGGTGTCATTTGGATTTGAAGCGGGACGTTGAGCGGTCGTAAGGGCCAAAAGTTGTGCCCTCATCTCCTCCAATTGTTGCTTAAGATTAACAACTTCCTCGGATAAGGAGGCATTATCTCGTTCACGAGCATCCTGAGAGTTTTCTATATCCACGTTAGCCATGATTCCAAATGAATACACACAAATGCAAGCAATTAAATGAGCAAGGTGACGAATTAAGTCAACGTTACCCAAGTTCAAGTGCGTTAAGGTGCTACTTTTGGGAAGGCCATTTGGCGGTTAGGCAAGATAGGCTAATCCAACAAAATTCGAACCAATTCACACAAATAACAAGTGATAAATTTGCAACGTGTATAAGAAGATGGAGAGATAAGAAATGGACGGATTGTTTATCGGCATGTTTTACTTGCTTTTGGTCTTTGACCTTTTGTAATAATCCGATTTTTCGGATGGACTGGTTTGCCGGACGTCTTTTCACTTTGTGTTTTTTTATATATTTTTTTTATAAACTTTGCAACTTTTGATGCAAGAGATGAAACACTTTGGAAACAAATCCGCTTTGTTGAAGAGTTTTGGTTTTTTTTGTTTTTGTTTTGTTTTTTTTTTGAATATCAAAATGCGAGATATCCGAATTTGTTAACAAATAAATCCCAAGAAATTTGGTAAAATTGATTAACAAACTTGTCGGATTAGGTCGGTTTAAGAACAAATTGTATTTGATAGATGGTTTGATGACAAACCAAATATCTCATAAATTTGTTTGGTGAGAAAAAATAAAATTTTCAAGAAAACTTCAATGAACACGAAGAACAAGATGAAGATCTTCAAGAGGGAAAGAACAACAAAGGCAAAAGAAGGATAATAAAATAACGCACAAAAACAAGAGTAAAGAGAACTTAGCTTCGATCCCTTTGCTCTGATGCCAATTTGATGCGTCCTTGGAATCGTTGAAGAACGAACGCCGGATCTAGACCAAGCTAGAGCTTCAACTACTCCTTGTTGATGTGCAAATGAGAACTTTGATAGAAGTTTGGTAAGGCGGAAGCGATTTGAAATGGATGCGAAAGCGAATGTTTGATTCGATCTAGAGAGATCGAGCAAACGTTGTAATGGATTTGAGGGTTTGATTCTTTAGAAGAATCCTCGAAGGTGAGTTCTTGGATCTAAGACTTGATCCAAGGAAGAACTTTGAGGGGATTGAAGAGGAAGTGATGCCCTGATCAAGAATGAGGATTTTCCTTCAAAATACTTGATTAAAAATAGACATGCTCTACAAGTGAGGCCAAGCATCCCTTATATAGTGGATGAAGGACAAACCATTAGCCGGAAATTAAATGACGGAAATAAAGGCGGGAAATAAAGTCGGGGCTAACTCCCGAATTGAAAGGCCTAGACTATCAATGTGGGAAAGTAACTCCCGGAATTAAGTTTCGGAGTTACGGTTCCAAAAATTAAAATCTATTATTTTAAATACAAAATATAATAAAATAATTATAATATTGCTAGCTTGATGACGTGGCGCCGGAAGTCTATGTCATGGTGGAGTGGAGACATGGCATGCCATTAATGGGTCCAAGTGATGCAATGGTGCGTCGGATGATTGAGCCGGCAGCTTTGGCGATGGCTTTAGCTCGGGAGCGAGTGAGTGGTCCATCGGAGCGAACCCGCAAAACATCGTCCTCCTCATCCACGGTCATGGTTGTCAAGGGTGCATCAGTCTCTAAATTACCTAACTTAGATAGTAACCCAACCCACCACAATCCAATAAAAGGATTTTACTCCTCTACTACCTAGAGTTCATCATCTTCGATATCTAAGGTAGGAAATTACTGGGTAAGTATCTTTTCAAGCTTAGCTTGCTAGCTTAGAAGAATTCTAACCTAGATTCAATCCAAGAACTTAGGATTTCCACAATTCTATACCTAAAACTAACATGCAACTAGTCCATCATAATCCAAGCCACAAATAACTTTTCATTCACCCTAAAATGATACTAAAATATGAAAATATAAGAGAAGAAAACATGCCAAACATTGTATTGAAATGCAATAGAAAGAAGGGAACAAACTCAGTAGTTCCAATCTTCAATATTCCAGGAAAAACCAATTCTACACCTCCAATAATCATCTAAAATCTGCTAGAAAATGAGGGAGAATAAGAAAGTTTGAGGGGTACAAAAGAAAATCTAAAATCAGATCTAAGGGTTTTCAAACAACCAACCTCTCATGACACAAAGTCTGCAAGTTCACTTTTATACTCAACCTTTGCAAAAAGTAAAGGTCGGTCGAAAAGTGTTTGAAAAAGTGAGCTAGCACATTTCAGATAGAGAATCTCGGCCAAAAAGTGTCAAATCTCGGCCTGAGGTCAATACACATCGGGGCCGAGATTTCAGGCTTCACTTGAATTTCCCCAACATCTTCAAAATCTCGGCCTGTTATGTCTCCACCTCAGGCCGAGGTAAGGGCCGAGATTTCTCTTTGTTTGTGAAAATCTTGGCCTTTTTTGTCCTGATCTCGGGCCGAGGTTGCTCTTTTTTATGAAGACATCGGCTTCCTTGTCCTGATCTCGGGCCGAGGTAATGGCCAAGGTTGTTATGAAAATCTCGGCTTTAACTAGATCCTTCCTTGTGGATCTAGGCCGAGTTGTGAACAAGTCCACCCGAGATTTCTCACAAATTGTTGCTTTGCTCCATGGCTCGATGCTTTGCCCTTCCTCCTTTCATGTGGGCTTCTCCTTGGCTCCACGACCCGCTCCACTTCGAACCTTGACCTTCAAATGCAATATTTAAGTTCGAATTGCCCCATTTCACCTACAAAACCCACCGAAGAATGTGTAGACATCTATACTTGCAAAGTAAACTGAAACAAGTCTAAATTCACAAACTAAGGCTTATTCATGCTATAGGAAAGGGGAAATCTATCTAAATGCATGCCTAAACTATGGCAATAAACCATGTTATCAAAAGTCTACGTCAGGGTGATCCTCTTTTACCTTTTCTCTTTCTCATCGGTGTTGAGGGTTTCTAGCTATAGTCTCATCGGGAAAAGTGTTTTGGGTAGAAGGCTTCATGGTATCACAATTTCTCCTTCGGCCTCTTGTATTACTCACCTTCTTTTTGTAGACGACAACATTATTTTCGCTAAGGCTTCGTGTCAATAGAGCAATGAAGTATCATTCATCTTTTATGAGTATGGAGAAGCATTGGGTAAACAAGTGAACCTAGCGAAGTCGAATTGTCTTTTAGCATGAATGTGGGGAGGATTTGAAGAGGGGTATCAACTCAATCATTGGAGTGTGAGAGGTCTCCACACATGAGAAGTACCTTGGTCTTCTTACTAGGTAGGGCGGTCAAAGAGAGTAAAATTTAGAGAAAATGAAGGATTGTGTTTGGAAGAAGTTAAAGGGGTGGAAAGAGGCAACCTTAAGCAAGGCCGGTAAATAGGTATTACTCAAGGTTAAAGTTCCGGCTATCCCGTCTTACACCATGTCTTGCTTCGAAATTCCGGATTCTACGTGTGTTGATATTGAGAGAACGGTGTCCAAGTTTTGGTGGGGTAGCACGGAAACGAAGCGTAATATCCATTGGATGGATGGAAGCGTCTTATATACGATTTTGCATTTTTTGATTTTTAAATCCTTTTTTTGTTGTTTTTGAATTTTAAAATGTTAAAAAAGTTAGTAGTATTCGATTTTTAAAATTCCGATCAATTATGAATTGTTTTTCTTTTATGTTATATTCCGATTTGTTAAAATATTTGGCTTTTCTTATATTCTATTTTATTAAAATATTTTCCTTTTTTCGTTTCTATTATATTTTGATTTGTTAAAATCACTTTTAACTTATTGGTCAAATAATATTCCTAAAATATTTCAAAATCTTCCTGAACTGTAATGTTCCGATTTATTATATGATTTTACTTAATGATTTTTATATCTTTTGAAGTTTAGTATTATCTGAATATTTAACAATAAAAGTAAAATTAGATGTTAATCATGATCATATTAAAAGTATGAAAAAGTATTTTAACAAATACTCGTGCTAGGTACACAATATACATAAATTGTTAACTATAATTTAACGACGTTAGTTTTGTATTTGCAAATTCTCAGGTTCTCCTTGATTTTCTCCCTCATTTATTCTAACTCTTCGCTCGTTCGCTCTCTCTTTTTTTTAGACAAAACACTACTACTAATCATAAAACTCATCCTAAACCATTTACATAACTCATGCGGAAGAAACACAAAAGAAGAAGATGAAAAACCCATAATACTCTTGGATTGCGCCAACCAGGTCGCAAGACGGTTAGCTTGCCGCCGAACAAAGGACCACCGAACCGCTTCAAACAGATCATCTCAACTGAATAAGACCTAACATCGCCCCCAGTTTCCCCCGAGGAACCTCATTCTGTTGCAATTTCAAAGCAACATTCAGTGTGTCTGTCTCGAGGATGACCCTCATCCACCCCTTCTCGCCTGCTCATCTTTGCCCCCATAAGATCGCTCCGCCTCTGCCTCTTCCACCGTTACCATACCATGAATACACTTTGCAGCAGCTTCCATCACTCTTCCTATCTCATCTCTTGCAATAATACCCAACCCACATGCACCATCCGGGGATACTAATGCATCATAATTCACCTTCATATAACCAGCTTGAGCTCGCGTCCATTTATTCACCGATTGATCACTCAACATTGATGAATTCTACACCATAGGCCCAAACACCAAAAACTTGATGTGATCTTGCATCAAAGCCTACACAAGTTGGATAGACTCTGACGCCAATCTTGTCTTCCTTTCAAACAACCATTCGTTTATGCCTCTCCACACCCTCCAAGCAGTAAATGCCCACTCCATAATAGACTAATTCGAGAAATTGTTAAAGACAAATTCTACCCATCTTATAACCCCTGGAAATGCACTCTAACCTTCACCGAACAATCTAGACATTTCCCACACCTCCATGGCTCGATGACAATGAAAGAGAGCGTGGAGGTCCGTCTCTTCTTACCAACACTCCTCACACCAAGATCTTCAACCACTTTTTTCCTGAACAAGTTAGCCTTACAGTGAAGCACTCCCTTACACATGCGCCAGATGAAGCCCTTACTGCCGGAGTAATATCCAACTTCCACAATTGTTTCCAGAAACTGCAGATCACATTCGGTGTCGATGGCCCCACACTTCCGCTCTCCATATCAATAAGTTCCATGTATGCATCACGTGGCACAAAAAGGGAGCGAACCAACTCCTCATCCCACCTTCCTCTCGGCCAATCAATGAGATCACAGACACGCAGATCTAGATCCATAGAAGGGGGAAAATAACTGGCCGGAAACTATGAGGTCTCGGAATCCAACAATCTCGCCATACACTAATATCATATCCATTACCCAGACTCCAACAAATACCATTTTTGAGAAGGATACATCCTTTGAGAATACTGCACCGAGTAAATGAGGGTCGAAAACCATCAGAAACCTGCATGAATGTACAGTTAGGATAGTACTTGGCTTTAAGCAATTGAGCAAGTATAGACTCCATATCGGTCAATAGTATCCACCCTTGTTTAGCAAGGAGAGCCAAATTAAAGCATTCATGTCCCTGAAATCTAGACCACCACACTTTGTAGCACAACGTAACTACTTCCACCCGATCCAATGGATTTTCCTCTTAGACTTCATATTACCCCACCAAAACATGCACATAATATGCTCTATATCCTCACAAATCGACTCATAAAATAGCAATGCATGGCATAGTTAATATATGAAGGGATGGGTTGCACAACTAACTTAAGCAACACCTCTTTTCCAGATCTACTAAGGGTAGTCTTCTTTCACACTTTTAGTTTTTTCCAAACCCTCTCCCTTACATTGGAAAAATAACTTTCTTTGACTGGACAATCATGGTAGAAAGTCCTAGATATTTCTCATGTTGAGAAACCTCCATGATTTTTGCAATACTCACAATCACCGACCTTACATTATCCCCCACATTTTCGCTAAATGAAATCTCAGACTTAGCTAAGTTAACTTGTTATCCCAAAGCTTTTCCGTATTCCCGAAGCATATTCACTATTTCATTAATCGGTTGACAAGAGGCCTTAGCAAAGATGATACATTCATCAACAAAGAACAAATGAGAAATGATAGGAACAGTATGCGCAATTTGGATACCATGTAAGCTTCTGCTCAATTCGCTCTTGCGGATAAGACTAGAAAGCCCTTCACCGCAAATAAGAAATAGAAAGGGAGAAAAGGGGACACCTTGGCAAAGTCCCCTTTCCGGGATAGTATCATTAGAAGGAACTACTTGAAAAAGAATCGATATTGATACCGACGTGCCACAAGTCATCATCATCTGAATCCATCGCTTCGCAAAGCCCATCTTGCGCATACAAGTTTCTAAGTACGACCATTCAACCCGGTCAAAGGCCTTCACCATATCCAACTTTAGGGTCATATAACCCTTCTTTCCAGTCCTGGTCTTCATATAATGGAACACATCAAATGTCGCAAGCACATGTTGGTAATAAGCCTCCTAGGGACAAAAACACTCTGATTTTGTGAAATAATCTTGCCCAGACAAAGTTTCAACCTAGAGGCTAACACTTTGGAATATATTTTGTATAGTACATTGCACAAGCTAATCGGAACGCAAGTCCGTCATTATGGTAGGAGAGTTAACTTTTGGAATAAGCGAGATGAAGATGTGGTTAAGCAAAGGTGTTAGAGGCATACCTTCCACGAGATTACTGCACATCTTAGTTACACACCTACCCATTGTCACCCAGTTCTGCTTATAAAACAATGTTGATAAGCCATCTAGACAAAGAGATTTTACACGGTGCATACTGAAGAGGGTCTTCTTGACATATTCCTCCGTACAAGGACTAAGCAACATGCCAACATACAATTATCCGCCATATCTCCACAGTACATCGGACCAAGCCTGTCTTCTTGCACTAGAGACCGATCAGAAGAAAAGTCTCATGAAAATAGGCCTTGGCAACACGTGACATAACTCCTGTAGAAAGCCAACATTAGAGATTATTATTGATAATTTTATTGATATTATTCCTTCTTCTTCTTCTCCCGTAAGCCTTTGAGTGAAAAAACGGTATTTTGGTCTCCCCGCCGAAACTCATTTGCTTTTGCCCTCTACCACCACAAGATTTCTTCGTGTTTCATCAATTGTCGCTCCTTGATTTCCAAAGACTTCCTACGCTCGATCAAGGTCCCATTCATCACAAATTCATCAAGAGCCTTTAGAGCTTGTCGAGTATGACGGAGCTCATAAGTAATATGAGGAAAATACCTCCTGCATCAGTCACGGAGATCCCCATATACCCTTTTACATCTTTCCCATGATGCCCGTTGATAACCTACTACTCCTCGGATTAAGCCATGCACTGCGGATAATTTCCCACACACGTCATTCTCCAACTATAAGGCTTCGAATCTGAACGGTTGTTGTCCTCAAAGAGGTTCATTGTCATTTTCCGGAGTCGAATCCACCAAGATAATAGGCTTATGATCCGACATAAGGTCAGGAAGATGACAAAGACGAGCCCTAGGGAATTTGTTCATCCAACATTCGGATGCACAACTCATATCAAGCCGTTCTTGGATGAATTTTGCCCCCACTTGACCATTATCCCAAGTATATCTACCACTGTTCGCTATTTTATAACCCTAAAAATCCTTATCAAAAGAGATAAAAACCAATAAGCTCACAACAATGATATGCTTAAAATTTATACTCGCAATAAATACTCAATTAAGTAGCGAACCCACAATGTATGGATCGTACGAAGTAGAGTAAATACTTCAAGTTCGAACACAAGGACTAAGTGTTTAATTTGCAATAATGATCAGATATAGTGTAAATCCAGAATAAGAAATAGTTTGGAGAAGAAAGGAAGAAGAACAAATGTTTTTGAAAGGTTTTGGGTAGTTCGCAATCGAGTATCAATTCAATTGAAAACAGTTTATAAAACAAGAAAACAAAGGCAATCAATTAATGGGAGAAATAGATTCCAAGGATTCAAGATCATTGTTTATGACATATGGACTCAGGATAACTCACAAGGGATCTATGGTTGAAAAGCAACAAGGATGAACGTTTCTACGGCGATGATCTATGACCGGGTAAGTCGCAAGATCATCTAGTTCCAATCCTAACTACCTATTACCGGGTAAGTCTCAAGGTAAAGAGGAAGGGAATTTAGCACAAACCGGATTATCTAACTAAGAATCAAGTAATAACCCCTTACCGGGTAAGTCTCGGGAATTACCTAACTCAACAAGCAATCACGCACATTCAATCCAATAGAGGTTTTCACCTCTATTACCTATGGTCAATCTACTAATGTATCTAAGAAGGGATATCACCGGGTATGTCTCAATTCCAACTCAGGTTACTAGTTTAGAAGGTTCTAACCTAGATTTATGTCTGAACCAACCATTAGTGTTTCAAGCAATTCTAACCATTTCTAAAGCACAATCTATTCCATCATCATCCAAGGCATAAACAAATCTCTATTCACCTTGGAACCACAATAGTTATAGCCAATAATAGTCATATCAAAATCAACAATCAAATATAAGAAAGAATGCATAAAAGAGAAATAACAAAAAGGGGGAAAGAAAGTACTCAACTTTATTAATCCGAAAACCAACAAAACAATGTATCCCAGTATCGCAAAGCGTATCTGAACTGAATGTAAATGTAAAGACTCAAGCTTCCCTTGAAACTAACAATGTCTAACAATGGTGAAAGTAGGAAATGAGAGAGGTAAGGTAGGAGATGAGTTTCTCTCTCTAGGTCTAACTAAACATAATCTACGGGAATGCGGGAACGAATGGGAACCCTTAGAAAATTATTGGAGCTTTCCTTTTATATCCAACAACCTGCCAAAAGACACAGGCTGGGCTAAAAGGCCCGAAATAAAATAAAACCGATGCTCAAGGAAGAATCTCGGGTGGATCTCGGCCAAGATATTGTCAGGGTCGGGGCCGAGATTTTGGCTTCGATCTTCGATTCTTTAGCGTCTTGGGATCTCGGTCAACACACATGGATCTCGGCCGAGATACCGATCGACGCTCGATAGAAATTTGGGTAACGGGCCACCGAGATGGTTCACTGTGGTCGAGATCTCGTCTTGCAGAGATCAGTGACCAAGATGCTCTTATTCCATCTCTTGTGTTTCTAGCTCGACTCCTTCGCCTTTCCTTTGCTCGTATGGTCGCTCCTATGCATCCACTCCGAGGCTTGATCCTCAAATGCATCATTTTAGCTCCGAAATGCGCCAAATCACCTACAATGACACCCAAAGCGTGTGTAGAAATCTATACTTGCAAAGTAGAACTAAACAAGCATAAATTGCACAAACTAAGGCTAAAACATACATGCATAAAGGGGAAATCTACCTAAATGCATATTTAAACTAGGTCGATAAATCATGTTATCAAAATACCCCATATTTATCCTTTCTTGTCCGCAAGCAAGAAGTAAATCTAAAATAAGGTAACATGATTCATACATGCAAAACAAAGATGAAAAATCTTTTTGGTAGTGCTTCTATTCATGATCACTCTCAAAGTGCAGTTTCATGGCCAAAGACATATTTCGATTAAGGTCAAGTAAAGTAGGCATGTAAATGATAATATCACTTTGCAAGGAATTCATATTCATCATCAAAACTACCATTGTCTAACATTCATGAGGAATTCAAGTCTAAGCTAGCAAGTCAAATACATTTATACAAAGATCATTAGGACTTAGCAATGGAAAAGGCCAAAGAAACGTGATGAAGGTAGGGTGTTTTTTTTTCTTCTTCTGGGTAATGTGGTGGTAATCTGGTAAGAAGAACAACACATTCATCTTTTCAACTTCAACATCCACCAATTGCATATTTTTTAATTTTCCTTCTTTTTTTTTTCTTTTTCTTGAGTGAAAGGCATTGGTGCACAATAGTCAAAACCTTGGTGCTCAGTTTCCTTCACGTACTTCACCCCGGATGCACATTACCAAATCACTCGTTAGGACGTTTAACTAATAAGACTTTGGCAAGACACAAACACCCGATTATGTGAACGGTGACGAGTTACTCATCTTCATAACCAACAATCCCCTAAAAGCTTTGCTTTTCAATTCACATCACATTTCACAACATTCACCTTCTTCACATAATACACATCAACTCATCAATTTAAGTATATACCTTCAAACTTCACTTTCCTAATTCCCGGATAGGTAAAGAGGAGGCAATTATATTCAATGTTTGAGGTGCTAAACATGGTAGAGATAGAGAAGAAGAATGAACTCGAATTGCCTAAATCATTCCTATGCAATGTATAAGAACTTATCATATAGCTCAACCATCCAAATCAATCTAATTAGACAAGGCAATTTTCATAAATCATATAAATTTCAAACAAAGTATTCAAATCCCACATATGTCATTAATCAAATTAAAGCTCAAAATGATAATCAATGGCCAATAAACTTACACAAGTTTCATCATAGAGGTCACATCATTCCTAGAAGCACAATTTTTTTTGATTTTTTTTTAATAATTCATACAATAAGGGAAACGTGCAACAAGAAAGTTTCAAATTATCCACTAAATGCAATACATCAAAAGAAACATGTTAAAAGGATTGCAAGCATCCCACCCCATACTTAAATCTCACATTGTCCCCAATATGAAAAATAAGTAGAAGTAAAAACAATACTCACAATGTAAAAAGTGAGGTGATCCGTTGCATCTCACTCAAATGGAGGTGGTGATGGAGCTGGTGGGAAATGAGGGTGCGCTGGGTCATAGTAGCTCCCGAACATCTAACGATACATGTCGCCCATCATCCCCTCAGAGATTGAGAAGCTTCATCATGCCTCTTGCTCCATCCTCTCCTGACGTGCCTCCATCCTCGCTAAGTGATACAAAGGGAGTGAATATCAGCAACAAGCTGATTCATGGTGGGCATGCGTCTGTGGCGAGGTCTCGGAACCTGTGAAGACGAGGCTCCTCCTGGTGGCATCTCAAAATGCCCTACACCAGTCTCTCCCAACTCTATAACAATATCATCTTCCTCAGCATCATCATAAGTACTTGTATCCTTGTGCTCTACATCAGTAGCACGCTCACTCTCATCTCTCGCCGCATCCTCATCATCCGAGTCTCTCATATCAACATCATCCGAAGAGTAAATCTCCTCAAAAGCTCTCCTCCAGTTCCTGTGCTCAAGATAGGAATACTCACATTTCCAAGTGATTCCTACCTTGTCGTCCCATGGCATAACAACTTTGTAAGGCTCGTTCCCTCTCTGAATCAAAATTTTACGAGCAACCAGTTGAGATTTACCTATGGGTGTAGGCATCTAAACAATGTGCAATCCGAAAAATCAATCTTTAGCTTCCTAGCAATATGGGTTATCAACCCACCTACACAGATAAATCCTGAACTCTTCTTAGCAGCCTTCTTCAGGTGCTCCAAAAGAAGAGTGGAAGAGTCGGGAATAGGACCATATGTGATGCACCATAAAATGAATAGCTCGCCTAGAAGAATCTGGTGAGGAGTCTCACGTCGAGGAAACAGAACCTCGCTCATAATCCGGTGGCAATCTAGAAAGACAAGTTAACAATGTACTTACACTTTGACTGCCCTACTTTCCACCTACCCGCTCCACCCAAAGGTGTGGCTATTTCATACCAAAACGCACTCTGGTCAAACTCTCCATCGAAACTAGAGGCGTCGCTATGCGAAAAACCAAAGAATTCACCAAATTTATCTTTACTCATACTATTCCTGGTTCATCAGCCTAAACTTAACACAACTGTACTAATTTCCTCCCATGAATGAGAACGAACATAAGAACTCCCTAGTTATCTCTTCATAAACGGGTTCTCTAATAGCAATCAACTCATCCCAATGACATTTAGATATGATAGCATTCAAATCCTCATCAATGTCCAGCTCATTCAAATCATCAATATCGATATATTTAGATGCTTCAAATGACAATTTATGGAGACGGTCGAAATTGGACTTACAATTTCCGGGGATGAGCAGGACCATCCTCGGAGTTGGAACGGAAGCGGACTCGTCTCGTGATCGCCTTGAAGAGCCGTAACCGGTAAGAGTACGCCTTAAACACTTCATTTTTCTCAAAAATCACGATGGAACCAAAATCTCGGTCGGCAGGGGCTGGATCTCGGGTCGATCTCGGTCGGCTAAGTGACCGAGATTTTTTGGAAAATCTCTCGGGGTAAGATTCTCGGCCGGGATCGATTTCGTCGGTTTCTTGCTCCTTTCTCGTGTAAACAAGGCTCATTTGAACCTTTAGATCGATTATTTTCCAATGGAATGAGGTAATTTGAGGTTTGGAGGAACTAGGATTTGGGGGTTAGGGTTTGAGGTTTGGTGAGGAGAAATTACCGCGTTTTGAGCGGAATTGATGCTTGGAGTGTGCTTAGATGAAGATTTCTTGTTGTTTGTGGGAAGGATGAGTGAATTTGGTTGAGATTTGAGTGAAATAGGGTTTAGGGCAAATTTTTCGGTGTTGAGAAGCTATGGAGGATATATGGATGAAGAATGGGTAAGATTAGGGAAGAAAGGGTTTAAGTCCTGAATTTTGGCTTGATCTCGGGTCAATCTCAGCCGAGATTTTTCCAAATCGGGACCGAGATTTCCCTCTTGAACGTTGAAACAAGGATATCGGCCGAAATTTCTGGATCTCGGGCCGAGACTCACTTTTCTGTTTTGACATCTTGGTCGACTGGGCAGTGATCTCGGGTCAAGATCTGGCCGAGATTCTTGGTTTGCCTCGTTTCGTCATTTTTTCTTCCGTTCTTCGTTCCTCCATAGTATTTAGCTCGTCTTAACCTCGTTCCGAGCAGTATCTCCCTTGTCTCTTTCTACCTTAACACCTAGATCCTACAAAGACAAAGACACAAAAACGCACAAAAACGCAAAAGCAAAAAACGAAAAACAAGGACACAAAGACTCTTACCTCGGGTTGCCTCCCAATAAGCGCTTGGTTTAAGGTCTCTAGCCAGACCTAACTCTGTGGATTCTTAACCTGGAGATGTGGGCGAAGTGCGCTCCACTGGAATTTCCGGTTTATATTTCTTTAGTTATTCTCATTCACTTTAATCAGTCCGTTATGTTCACCCCATACTTCAATGGCTTCATGGGGGTGAACTTTCTTCACAATATAAGGTCATGTCCATTGTTTTCTCAACTTTCCCGGAATTAGGTGAAATCTCGAGGTTGATAGAAGAACGAGATCACCTTCATTCAACCTTTTCTTCTCCTTTTTGTTCTTGGAGTTCTCTTTGTGTATCCATGTGCTTTCGTAAGCGTCAAGTTGACCTCCCTTCTCTAGTAATGAGGAGAGTGATATGGAAACTCTCGAAAAACCCTTGATGAATTGTCAGTAGAAGTTGGCTTGCCTTGGAAATCCTTTATCTTTCTTCACATGCTTCTTGTAGAGATTGTCATAACGTGCCCCTTGGAATTCTATTCAATCTTTCCAGGAAGTCTTCCTAGTTATCTCTGAACTTCTTCGGCCTTCTTGAACACTTGAGTTTTCAAAACCTTTTGAGCTTTGGTTACACTAGTGACAGAGCTCTCAAGATTGCTCATCCTTGCCATCAACTGCTCAAACATCATCTCAACTCGATCTTTTGGTTGTTGGGATGATTCTGCTGCCTTGGACGGCTGACCTGCATTACTAGAAGAAGCCCGAGGGTTCAATGCACCATCATGGTTAGAGTAAGAGAATACTGGATGGTTATGGTTAGGCCTGAAGTTATTTCCTTGGTAATTCCTATTGAAATTATTATTATTATTATTATTATTATTATTATTATTATTATTATTATTATGAACTCTTTGGTTTTGATAACCTCCCTGAAAATTACCTTTACCCATGAAATTAACATCCTCTTCTTTGGATGCTACCAGCACTTCAGCCCACTGGTTCTTCAAAGTAAATGGATAAAGCTCCCTCAAAGATTTGAGTTCATTATGGATAGAGTCAAACCTTGCATCATTCAATGTGCTTTCACTCACCTCATACACTCCAGGTCTAGCTTTCTTTTCTTCAATTTTCATGTGGGAGTACTTCTCAATCACTAAGGCTTGCTTCTCTACAAAGTCTCTAACCTCATCAACATTCTTCTCCATGAAAGTACCTCCCAAAAGCGATTGCAACTTGAATGAGTTTCTTCATCTAAACCCTTGAAGTAGATCTCTAACAATTCAATTTTTAGAATCCCATGACGAGGTCAATCAAGCATAAGATCTTTGAATCTCTCCCAAGACTTGAACAAGCTTTTTTTATCCTTCATCACAAAGGCATTAATTCTTCCTCTAATCTCAACAGTCTTGGAAGGTGGGAAGAATTTGGTGACGAACTCAGTAGTCATCTCTTCCCATGTGTTGATCCGTCCGTTTGGTATAAATTGATACCAAGCTAAAGTCTTATCCCTGAGAGATAAAGAAAACCTCTCAGCTTATGATTGCTACCTTCCATTTGTGGCGGCCTCACTGTATCCATCAAAATCTCATAATTCATTAGGTGCTGATGTGGAAACTCTGTATTCATCCCTCCAAACTAATTCTGACGAATCATCTGGAGTACTTGCGGGCGTAGCTCATTCTCGTGAGTTGCATGATCTCCAAAGTTAACTCCAGGACGGTTTATTCTCTGGGTAGGATCCATTCTCTGGCCAAGCGTTTGTGGAGGTTCCAAGTATGGATCATATCGGACATGTTTGATAGGAGGAGGTGGAGATATGGCTCGAGGTAGCTCTCCTTACTGCACTTGTTGCACTGGAGCTTGCCTATCATTTTGGAGTTGTAACATCAGTCTCATATTTGCCATGATCTGATCCATCTCTCTCCTATTTGCTTCTTCTCTTTCTCTAGCAGTCCACCTTTCAATTTCTAGTTGCTTTAAGGCTTCTTCCAGCTATGCTTGAAAATCTCTAATCTGAGCCATCTTCAAAGCTTTCTAGGCTCCGAGTCTCTGTCGCAGTGTCTTCTTAGGCTCGGGATCGTAAGAAACTAGTTCTTTCGAACTCCGAGGACTTTGCATACACCTTAAAAGGAACCTAAAATCTTAAAAATTTCAAAGACACACACGGAAACGAGATCAATAGTACAGAAAGACTTACACTATAAGAAATCAAAAGATGCAAATCAAATAAACCTAGTCCCCGACAACGGCGCCAAAAACTTGTTCGCTATTTTATGACCCTAAAAATCCTTATCAAAAGAGATAAAAACCAATAAGCTCACAACAACGATATGCTTTAAATTTATACTCGCAATAAATACTCAATTAAGTAGCGAACCCACAATGTATGGATCGTACGAAGTAGAGTAAGTACTCCAAGGTCGAACACAAGGACTAAGTGTTTAATTTGCAATAACGATCAAATATAGTGTAAATCCAGAATAAGAAATAGGTTGGAAAAGAAAGGAAGAAGAACAAATGTTTTTGAAAGATTTTGTGTAGTTCGCAATCGAATATCAATTCAATTGAAAACAGTTTATAAATCAAGAAAACAAAGACAATCAATTAATGGGATAAATAGATTCCAAGGATTCAAGATCATTGTTTATGACATATGGACTCAGGATAACTCACAAGGGATCTATGGTTGAAAAGCAATAAGGATGAACGTTTCTACGGCGATGATCTATGACCGGGTAAGTCGCAAGATCATCTAGTTCCAATCCTAACTACCTATAACCGGGTAAGTCTCAAGGTAAAGAGGAAGTAAATTTAGCACAAACCGGATTATCTAACTAAGGATCAAGTAACCCCTTACCGGGTAAGTCTCAAGAATAACCTAACTCAACAAGCAATCAGGCACATTCAATCCAATAGAGGTTTTCACCTCTATTACCTATGGTCAATCTACTTATGTATCTAAGAAGGGATATCACCGGGTAGGTTTCAATTCCAACTTAGGTTGCTAGTTTAGAAGGTTCTAACCCAGATTTATGTCCAAACCAACCATTAATGTTTCAAGCAATTCAAACCAATTCTAAAGCACAATCTATTCCATCATCGTCCAAGGCATAAACAAATCTCTATTCACCTTGGAACCACAATAGTTATAGCCAATAATAGTCATATCAAAATCAACAATCAAATATAAGAAAGAATGCATAACAGAGAAATAACAAAAAGGGAGAAAGAAAGTACTCAGCTTTATTAATCCGAAAACCAGCAAAACAATGTATCCTAGTATCGCAAAGAGTATCTGAATTGAATGTAAATGTAAAGACTGAATCTTTCCTCGAAACTAACAATGTCTAACAATGGTGAAAGTAAGAAATGAGAGAGGCAAGGTAGGATATGGATTTCTCTCTCTAGGTCTAACTAAACAGAATCTACGGGAATGCGGGAACGAATGGAAACCCTTGAAAAATTATTGGAGCTTTCTTTTTTTACCCAACAACCTGCCAAAAGACATGGACTGGGCTAAAAGGCCCGAAATAAAATAAAACCGACGCTCAGGGAAGAATCTCGGGTGGATCTTGGCCGAGATACTGTCAGGGTCGGGGCCGAGATTTTGGCTTCGATCTTCGATTATTCAGTGTCTTGGGATCTCGGTCAACACACATGGATCTCGGCCGAGATGCTCGACAGAAACTTGGGTCACGGGCGAGATTGGACCAAGATGGCTCACTATGGTCGAGATCTCGTCATGTAGTGTTGATCTCGGTCGAGATCAGTGACCAAGATGCTCTTATTCTATCTCTTGTGTTTCTAGCTTGAATCATTCGCCTTTCCTTTGCTCGTATGGTCTCTCCTATGCATCCACTCCGAGGCTTGATCCTCAAATGCATCGTTTTAGCTCTAAAATGCGTCAAATCACCTACAATGACACCAAAAGCGTGTGTAGACATCTATACTTGCAAAGTAGAACTAAACAAGCATAAATGACACAAACTAAGGCTAAAACATGCATGCGGAAAGGGGAAATATACCTAAATGCATATCTAAACTAGGTCGATAAATCATGTTATCAACCACCATCAAAATCGATCTCGTGCAATTGAAACACTTCAAGGGCTTCTCTGAATTTCACCATGCTATCGAAGCACAATTACAAACCTCCCTCCTTGTCCCATAACGTGATGATTTGATAAAAAAATCCCCCGTCACCATCCAAGATTCTTTCACATCCATCTTGATCCTTTTCGTGAGTTTGAAAGTTTGAAATTTATCTTGTTGTTGCGGCTAACCATAGAATCCCGTAAATCTCTAGTCCTCTATTGTGACATCAATGTGGCGTGTTGTGTATGATCAGACCGACACCGCTAAGTCTTCTTTTCACATAAGGCATAACCCTCATGCAAATTTGATGCTCTCCACGACGAAATAGTTATGAAATCCTAGCTTCCGTCTAACTTTCTCCATCTTCTTTCGATCACTCTTGGTTTCACTCAAGAAGATCAAATCACTCTTTCTCTCGCACCAAATTGACGAGTTTTGGCACTGCCGACCCTTTGCCCAATCCACGACAATTGAAGCTGAGATAACTCATTGGACCCGGCCGGAGGGGAAAGCCACCCCTTTTGTCGATCCAAAGATTGTGGTGTCTATTTCAACCTCTTTAAGGTTGTAAGTGAGACATCATGACCCCTATCATCAAAATTTCTCTTCCCCGCCTCATAACTTTTTGTTTTCTCATTCTCTTGACTCATTTGTCCTTATTAATATTATTGTCACCTTTTCCCCCCTCTTTCTAGGGTTTTTTTACTCCCTAGGTTGTTGTCCCCCTTCCCTAATACTATATCATCGGATAACTATTAATCACCCCTTTAGGTTGCATAGGATCCGACGTATCATGATTAATAATATCTAAATGAAGCATTTGTCCCGATAGAGCTTCCTCCGACTCATATCAAACTGCCATCACCCGATTCTCTGTCTCCTCCAGCTGGAGATTGCTCCCCCCACTCCTTTCTTTCGGTATGTTCCTCCTCACTTCCTATCAATTGAGTACTATACATTGCCTTGACTGCTCCATCTTTCTCTCTCATTAACCTCAACGCTGGCGCCCTCAGAGAATCACCATATTTCCTTGTGAATTCCTTAGCTTAAGCATCAGTACACTCCAATTTAACATGACCGAGTCTCCCGCCTGAATAACAAAAGTTAGGCAACTTCTCATATCTCAATTCATCCCATTTCCGCTTATTGTTGACACTAATAAGGATTCCTCTCCGAAGAGGTTTTTGAATGTCGAGGAAAACCCTTAGACAGAGAAAGCCATCAGCAACTGAATTGTAATTCTCATCCACCTCTACAAGACCACCCAACAATTGTCAAATCTCTTTCACCAATTGATCTAAGTCAATACTTATCAGTAAGTCGAGTGCCCGAACCCAAAAAGACGGTGCGTGAACTCCATCTTTGATGGTTGAACTAATCACGGTTCCTTCAGAATTAGCAGGGACTTATCGAAGTTCCAAGGACTACCATAGTCACTTTATCTTTGTCTTCTATACTCCTGAATTGGAATATAAATAAATTCTCTTTCAACTCTTTGAATTGGAATCCCTACTTCAATCTCCATGCCCCTTTCATGGTGGAACAAAGAGCATACGAGTTGAAAGGCGCAAAGTAAGATCCGTAACCACCAGAATTCTCGACGTTGATGATGATCAAGAATTTTCCGTGTTTGTGACATTAACCATTTCACATTCCTCCTTAGTGAAATGTATACTCTGTTTACCCTTCTCCATTGGCAATGCCCTTCCACGCCAATCGTTAGACAAACCTAGCTCGCACAGCCTCACCGGAGGGAAGACCCCATACTCTTCAGAGGTTACACACATTAACCGCTGCCAATAGCGTTCGCCTCTAGTGTTTTTCGTCAAAAGGCTTATTTTGGCCATTTTATGTTGTATTTGCTAATTTCACTCATTCTCTTTACATGGCCGTCAAACTCACTATCTTATAGCCAAGTTATTTCCTTTAACGCATTTGTCATGTTATAATTAAAATGTATGATTTTTAAAACTAAATCTTATATTTTGTTGTAAATAATTATACGGTTGTAAACTGATTATACGATTATTACATTCATCTCATTCCGTAAGAGAAACGGGGTATCATACTTACTTCTATTTAATTTTCTTTTTATAAGAGTACTTTCGGTTTCAGATTGGGACGATAGGTAAAGTTACCGAGTTCTATAAGCAAATTTCCAAAAAGTCGGTTGCTCGAGGAAGGGCAACGCTACACTACAAAGGCTACAAGTATATAAGTTTCTCCTTTGTGTAATGAGTCGAATTCAATGGCGGACGAAGAGGCTGCAGCGTCGAAGAATCGGTGGACGAAGAAGATTTTAGCCGAACCCTAGCAACCTTCATCCATCCCCTTCAATCCGGCCGAATCTCAACCTATTCCTCTTAATCCGCTAAACAGCGAGCAATCACCGATTTTCAGCGATTTTTTTTAGATCCCGAGTTCCTCTACACAGGGCTCCGATTTCTCTTCCCTTTGTCTCTCTGCTGTGCTTCCTTAGTTCCGATCGTTGTTTTCGGTAAGCTGTTTCACTCGCGTACAATCACATATTATGTGTGTTTGTTTTTAATGATTTTGTATTGTTTCATTCCGTTCATTTATCTCGTTGCTGATTACTCTGTATATGCTTACTCATTTTGTACACGTAATCATTGATCGACTTGAAGTGAAATCGCCGTCCGGGCATCTATGTTTTTTTTATGTGGATGGATTTTGGCAAATTTTGGTTTTGAGATGGTTAGGGTTTCAAATCAGCTGCGAGCTTGGAGGCACAGGAACCGCCTGTGCTTTATGTAAGTGTGTGCGGTTGTGTATGGGAATTTATTACTGCTTCACTGA
This sequence comes from Fagopyrum tataricum, assembly GCA_002319775.1. Taxonomy (NCBI): domain Eukaryota; kingdom Viridiplantae; phylum Streptophyta; class Magnoliopsida; order Caryophyllales; family Polygonaceae; genus Fagopyrum; species Fagopyrum tataricum. The sequence goes on from CM008283.1 coordinate 46,722,545, forward strand.
TCTTCTGTGTTTTGTTTTGAAATCGAATGTGCCATTACTTTGCTTTTAGGTTTGATTTGGTAAGATGCTTAGTTTGTCCAGGGCTGCTGAAAGATTGCTGCTTAGGGTCAGGGTTTTGAACTAGGATTGCCATGGTACTTTTACAATTCATTGTATATAGCCTATGCTTTATTTGTTAAGGCTTGTGCTTACCACTGTAATTGCACCGTGCTTAGTATTCCCTTGGATTCTCAGTTACAGTGTAATATATATGGGTTTTGAAATTTGTTGATAATTATTCGGATGATGTTCATGTGTGTGACAACTGGATGCCTCTGCTGGTGATAGACAGGCACAATGGGGAACGGTTCAAAGACAGGCGCACCGGGTAATGGTTCAAAGCGTAGCTGCAAAGTGGCATCACACCACCTCATAAAAGATAAGACAAAGAACCGAGTTGAAGATTTTGAACTAATTTTCACTGATTTCCAACTGGCAATGAAGGAGAGTCGTGGAGGTGATGCTGCTCTTTTGGAAGAGCAGTTGAGCCAAATGATTAGAGAATGGAAAGCTGAGGTTAATGAACCAACCCCAGCTTCTTCATTGCATGTTCGTACCTTTACCTTAAGCCTCTTAAACGCAAAATTATTTGTCATTCATAACAAGCAGGAAAATAGATTAATGTTAAGCTGACGGTGCAGGCAGACAGTCTTGGATCATTTTCTGCAGATCTTGGTCGTCTTTTGAGGCAAATAGAAGAAGAAGATGATGCAATTAGTCCATTGAAACATGAGCCTGAAACTCATCTGTCCATGGGTGGAGACACAACTGTGTTTAAAGAGGTTCTCTTTTCCCCTTAAATGTCATTTTTTTTTGTCCATGGATAGCATAATTCTTCTCAACCATTTGTTGTCTTTTGCCTTCATTATGACGCGACTCCCCACCTGTGCTATTCCTACAGGCCGACCTCTTTGATTGTATACCGAAGGAGGATGAATTTCAAGGATTTCAACAACTTAATGATACTGCACCCACTGTTCATAATATAACAACCACTAATTTGGACCCTTCAGCTTTCACCCATAGTCCGATGACTGTCATGGAAGCTTCACTTTTTCAGCATAATGCATCGCTCTTGGAAGCTTCAATTTTTCACCAGACATCACATAACAACCTAGAGATATCCGCTACTGAAGATTTCTTCCAATACAATGAGAACGAGATTTACATTTGCTCTAGTAATGTTGAGCAGTTTGGAGCAGATGGATTCACCGATGGCTCTAGCTTTCTTATGGACATCAATCCTTCTCCTTCTGCCTTTCTTGGGCCAAAATGTGCACTTTGGGATTGTCCTAGGCCTGTTCGAGGATTTGACGGGGGCCAGCACTATTGCAGCTCATTTCATGCCACATTGGCAGCAAAAGAAGGTCCCCCGGGAATGGCTCCTGTTTTAAGGCCTGGAGGCATTGATTTCAAGGATGGTCCTCTTTTTTCCGCTCTTAAGGCCAAGATAGAGGGGAAAGATGTAGGTATTCCTGAATGTGGAGGTGCTGCCACATCTAGAAGTCCATGGAATGCTCCCGGTATGCCATTCTATTGACTAAAATTGTAGATTATGTTATGGTATGACTTGCTTAGTTTAATCTGCTCTTTCTATTCATAATAATCGTTTTATCTCGCAGAGCTGTTTGATATATCTTTCGTAGAAGGGGAAACAATAAGAGAGTGGCTCTTCTTCGATAAACCACGTAGAGCCTTCGATTGTGGTAACAGAAAGCAAAGATCTTTGCCAGACTATAATGGTCGGGGTTGGCATGAGTCAAGGAAGCAAGTCATGAAAGAATTTGCAGGGTGGAAGAGATCCTATTACATGGACCCACAGCCATTAAACACCCATCACTGGCATTTGTTTGAATATGAGATAGAGAACTGTAATGGATGTGCACTGTACAGACTGGAACTGAAGCTCGTTGATGGAAAGAAGAGCCCTAAGGTGAAAGTGATGAAGGATTCACTTGTTGACCTTCAAAAGCGAATGGGAAGACTGACAGCTGATGCTCCTACTGATGACAAGCCGATTGGGCGGGGCAAGGCCAAGGGGAATGTAAAACCTGAAGTTGGAAATGCTGGTGTCACTGTCTCAAGCAGTGCTGATCTTCAGGACAAATAGTATAGCTGGTTAATTGGTGTATATTTATCTTTCCGTGCATGCTTTATACATCCTTTTCCTTTAATCAGGCTTAATGCAGTTGGACCGACTCGTGAATGGACGCGTTCTCATGGTCGCTTTACCTGCTCAGTCTCTTGGCAAATATTGTGCAGACGAAGGCTGTGAAATCGAAGGCGAAGTTTTTCTGCTATGAAGATTTTAGTCCTCCTGTTATGAAGTAGTCGAGACTAAATTTGGTTTCCTGTTTTGATGTTTAAACAGATACATATGCATAGGCGAGTTATCATCTGACTTGGTGACTAATGTATAGTGTAAAATTTTTGTGTTTTTCGTATTCTGAAGAGGTTTTCAATTTAATTATTTCAAATATTTATAAATTATAATCCAAGTGTCATTGGATTAACTTTTTTTATTCGATTAATCCCAATATAATCTGCCTCTAAATAATCTCCCTAACAACCCCGCAGTCTTGACATGCCCACAGTCTTACGTTATAAGTAGACCACAAATTAGCCCACAAATTAGTAAAAGATATGCGTAAAAGATATGCGTAGGGTGAAATACGAGCCACTAAAATGTGTTCATATTTGGCTCGTTTAAAAAGTGATCGAGCCCGAGAAAGCTTGGATAAAATTATGCTCCTTATAGCGTTGTTTTAGTCGAACGAGCCAAGCCGAGCCTAAATTTCATACGAGCTTCAAAATGTGTTCATACTCGACTCGTTTAGAAAATGAACGAGCTTGAGCCGAACTTTTGACGAGCTGAATGCGAGCCGAGACCAAGTACGCTTGTTTCAAATTACAGCCTAGATATGAGCAATATAATAAGTAGGCCACAAATTGCACATGGAGATGTATATAACACATACATGAAAAAAAGAAGTGCTAAAACTAGTAAAAGAAATATCTTGTTGAAGCCTAACACAAGACAACTTGTTTCAAGTTTTTACCTAAATTAAACTTCATTTCACAGTTTCAGAAAGCAAACAACTATCAAGTAAAACTCCAAGCATCGCTTCTTGGTAAATACTAAGAAGAGCAACACCCAGAGTTCTTGACAGCAGATACATCATCTTTGCGACCCACATTGATGGCTGCCCCATAGGCACAGATGTCAAGTCATTTCCCGCTTCGAGAGCCTTTTTGCTCATGACCCTATAAATCTGTGTAAGGACCTCATTGAAGGCATTTTCGACATTCAGAGACTCGAGTGCAGAGGTCCCCATGAAAACAGTATTTTCTTTTTCAGCAAATGCAGTGGCATCCTCGGTTAAAACCGCTCGCAAGTGTCGCAAATCTGCCTTGTTTCCCACAAGCATTATTACAATGCTGGATTCTGTGTGATCTCTTAGCTCCTTTAACCATCTCTCCACGTTCTCGAATGTCACATGGCGTGTGACGTCGTAGACTAGCAATGCACCTACTGCTCCTCGGTAGTATGCACTCGTGATTGCTCGGTATCAATGGTGAGAATACCACAATCAGATACTGTGCTAAAAATTTTCGCAAGAAACAACTAAAACCTTGTGAATTTAAGTAGTTTGTGTGATGAAACTTCAGTGAAAATAAATCTATCACTCTGAGAATGTTAAATTATGGAAAACCCATTGCAACTATGATAATCCAACACTGTTTCAGAATTACTACAAAATAGGATTCAGCAAACAGAACTGATTGAATTAATCAATTAAGTTTCAGCCTAAAGTACAAACAGCAAGCACAATTTCACCAATAACCTAGAGAGTTTGGCATGTAAAAAGATCCTTTTCAACCAATAATCATCTAGGAAATAGGGACGTGAATTATGCTAGCCCTCACTCATGTCATTCATCACGAATGGATTATACCGTGTAATTTACCACTTTCCATCATAAATCACCTTGAGCAAATTTGAGTACTTCCTACTTTGAGAGACCTAATTCGTAAACTCAATTTTGAACTAAACCTGAACCAATTACTGAACAAACCAAACAAAATCTTCAATGAAACCTGAATCTTAAAGCTAAAGGGACATGGATCTATGATCTACTCATTAACCAAAACCAACGGCATTCTCTTATACTATCTTCGGCATACTAATTCGAACTTGCAACCGGACAACTGGTTAGGTTTGGACACGCATAAGAAGATTGATGATGACGAAATTGAGGAAGAAAAGGTACCTCTCTTGACCAGCGGTATCCCAAATTTGAGCTTTGACGACCTTATCATCAACATGAATACAACGAGTGGCGAATTCGACACCAATGGTGGACTTGGATTCGAGGCTGAACTCATTACGAGTGAATCTGGATAGTAGGTTTGATTTTCCGACGCCGGAATCGCCAATCAGCACTAACTTGAACAGGTAATCGTAATCATCATCTGTTCTGAACCCCACCATCTCTTTGCTCTCCAAATACGTTTCAGCTCAGAAGGTAAAGATCTAGAAGAAGACAATATCAATCTTAGTAAACGCTGTAAGATAGAAAAACCTCCGAGAATCTAGAATTCCCAGAGCGAGAGAGTGTACTTTCCGTTGTATCAGCCTCGATCTAGAATGCTTTGAGCGCTGGGAGATGAGATTTTAGATATTTTACTTTAAACTATAGATTATTAACATAAATGAATCAAAGGTCCGTTTGGTTTACTATATAACCTGACAATTTCAGATCCGTGTTATATTGTTCTACATATTATGAATATGTAACACAGTTACACAGCCAATTATCAAATCAAATCTTCTTGCTACATTACAGGAAAGCTTGGCATAATGGCAAGGCCGCAAGTCCCTTCTAGCTCTGCTCCATCTCGCAACGCTCTCATATATCCGGCTTCACCCCAACTCGCTCCCCACGAGTTCCTAATGATCCAAAACTTCTTACCACCTTCTTCTCCATAGCCAACAATGATCACGTCATGATCAAGGTTTGTCCCACACTTACCTTGGAAAATTCCTGATTTATACAACTGAAACTCCTGTCCCCTCGCCTCTACTGAGATAGACACCGGTTGTTGGGCAACCGCTGTCAAAAGGGTAGGCTCAGAGTTTGCAGTAACGGTTTTAAACCCGGAGATTTTTGCTGCCTTTTTAGCGATCTCTTTGCACTGTCCTTGTTGTTGTGTGTAAGGATACTCTTTGTCTGTGGATACACCGTTTTCTTGAATGTATTTGAATGCTCCCACATTCAATCCTCCTTCGCAACCAAGGTCATCGCCTTTCTTGTCACAATCTATGATTTCTTGCTCGGATAATGAGACCAACTTTCCTGTCTTGATTTGTGTTATGCTCTCGACTCCTGCCACTGCTGAGAATGCCCAGCAACTTCCTGACATCACAATATTTGTGTCTTAGGGTTTTTTTATAGAAGGAAATCGTATTTATAAAAAACTAAGTAAAATAACACAGTACCACATTTTCCTTGATTCTTGATTGGAGTAACTGCACCCTTTTTTCGCCAATCGATCTCTGCAGGTACTTCTTGGTGAGTTTCGGGTGCAGTCGAGTTATAAACCCGGGATTTCGGAAAGATCAAACGACCCAGATACAAAGCCTTGAACTCGTCATTGGTAACATCAGCAAACTCGTTGTCACCTAGCTTGTATGATAGGTTTTGGGAGTTGATGTAGTCTATGAAGTTAAGGTTAGCTTGGTAGATTCCGAACCGGGTCATCCATTCATCTCTACTTTCGTAGTGTTTGTCGTGATGTTGTAGCCATGATTCGAACCTCTTCTTCATGATAGTGTTGTCGTACTTTCGCTCACAGCGCGAATCGACCACTAACAATAATAACATGATTTGGAGAAAAATTGAAAACGTTTTGCTTTTGAGATTGGCCATTGTGTTGGATTTGGATCTTGTTTATTGAAATTTTATAAATAAAATGATCAATGAGATTTTATTTTACTCTTTGAAGGTGTTTGAGTTTTTGATTCTCACTTCTTCTTGTCATTCGTATTGCATGAACTCTATAATAAATGCAAGTCTTGTGTGTTTTTATGGTCCATGTTTCAAACGTAAATTAAGTTTGTTTCGTCTACGCGTACGATTTGATCAATCCGTATAATATAGAATTATGGAGCAAGTCGTCCATGAGAAAATTGTCTTTGTACTGATCTAGAGTTTCGCATTTTGGTGTTTTTAAGTAGTTACTAGCATTTCGAAAGATATTCTATGATACTTTTAGGGTTTACTTTGACATGTTCATAGACAACTATTATAGAAAGCCGCAATTTTTTATTTTTTTTGTTTCTGTGTAATACGTCAAGGTCTTCAACAGATCAAGCAATACAGTCAAACCAATATTATAACCAAAAGTTAAATAGATGGTTCGCAACGCTATTCGCGCTGTTTCAGTTTACAAGATGAGACTTCTATCCCCCGACTGAAGATATGATTATTTAAAGTTGTTTATAAGTGAGGTATACGGAAACTTGCATCGGTAGATGTTATGATTATTGTATACAACATAATCTTACATAGTTGTGTATAATGAACAATAAAGCTTTCCATGTTTGTAGCTAAATGACAGGAAAGCTAGGTTGTATGGCAAGACCACAAGTCCCTTGAGGCTGAGCTGCATCTCGCAGTATTCTCATATAACCAGCTTCGCCCCAATTCGGTCCCCACGAGTTCTTGATAATCCAAAACTTGACACCGGCCTCAGCACCATACCCGACAATAACCAAGTCATGATCATACTTAATCCCACATTTTCCTTGGAAAATGCCTGATTTATACAGCTGAAACTCCTGTCCATTAGACTCTAGAGATAATGACACAGGCTGTTGAACGACCGGTGCCAAAATGCTCGCCTCTGAGTTTGGAGTTACCTTCTGAAACCCGGAAATTTTGGCTGACTTTTTCGCCGGTGCATGACATGTTCCTTGTATTCCTGTGTAAGGGTATTCTTTTTCTGTTGATACTCCATTGGCTTGAATGTATTTGAATGCCCCATCTTTGTATCCTCCCCTGCATCCGCCGTCGTCTCCTTTTGTGTCGCAATCTAAAATCTCTTGCTCCGATAACGAGACCAACTTTCCCGTCTTGTTCTGAGTTATACTTTCAACTTCTGCTGCTGCTGAGAATGCCCAACAACTTCCTGTCATCACAAAATAGCGAATCTGAAGTTGATTATCATTTTCATCTTAGCAATATCATTAGACATGATCAAATCCGGATAGTCCGTCCGAATGGAAAAAACGGGCGGGTATAAATATAGGAGGAAGTCCGACCGGGCCGAAAGGCCGTCACACTGGTCCGGACAAAATTAAAAATAGACATTATATTGAAAATAATAAGTATAATTATAAAATATTAACATAGTTATCATAAATTGAATGTACATTACATATAATATCTTAAATATATTATATTTTTTAAAAATAAAACGGTAGCCAGAGGCCCGGTCAGCCGGGTACGGTGGACATTGCAGGCCCGGCTCGAGTCTTGATAAACGGGCCGAAAATTTCATAAAGTCCCGGCCCGAGTCCGGATATGAACGGGTCTAAATATATAGATTTGTGACAGAAACAAGAAATGAGAAAACCATACCACATTTGCCCTGACTCTCTTGATATCAGTAACTGCTCCCTTCTTTCGCCAATCAAACTCTGCTGGTGCTTCTTGCTGAGTTTTGGGTGCACTTGAGTTATGAACCAATTCACTTGATTGCGGTGGAATGATCAAACGACCCACATACAACGCCTTGAACTCGTCGTTTGTAACATCTGCAAACTCGTTGTCACCTAGCTTATATGTTAAGTTTTGAGAGTTGATATAACTTATGAAGTTGAGGTTAGCTTGGTATATTCCAAATCGGATCATCCATTCATCTCTACTCGCGTAGTGTCTGTTGTGACGTTCTAGCCATGATTCGAACCTCTTCTTCATGAAAGTGTTGTCATACTTGCGCTCACAACGCGAATCGACAACTAATACTAAAAACATAATGTAGAGAAGAAATAAAATGTTTTGCTTTTAAGATTTGCCATTGAGTTGGCTTTGGAATTGGATCTAGTTCTGTGATTTGAGCTTGTTTATTTATTTTACTACCATCACTCAATCAGAGTTGAGCTAGAGTTTTTCATCCTAAATTCTTCATGTCATTCACAATGCATGAATTCAATATATATAATCCTAACGTGCGTTTGTTCCTTCTACGTAGACTTGTTTATATTCGGGCTCGGGCTATGTTTTGTGAAATTTTCGACCCGCTTATCCAGACTCAGGTCGGATCAAAGCCTAACTGGCGGACCTCTATCGTAAACCGTCCATGTGGACCTTTGGATACCCGTTTTATTTTTTTATTTTTTAAAAAATAATTAAAAAAACTGTTTTAAATATAAATCTTATTTAAAAATATCATATATTTAAGATATTATATGTAGTATACATTAAATTAAAGATAATTATACTAAGGGCTAGTTTGGAAGTGCTGGAATCATTCCCGGATACGGAATGATTTCGAAATTTCCGATAACGGAATGATTCCGAATCAATAACTTTAGTTATGTTTGTTTAGAAGTCTTTAAACACATAAAAGTAAACCAATCATTTTCATTTCCTTTCTTTCCCCTTAACCAATTCACCACTCCAACCAAACGGGCACTAAATATTATATAATTATACTTAATATTATATATATTTATATATATATATATATATATATATATATATATTTATATATATATATATATATATATATATTACCTAGGCCGACGGGCCGGGCTTTTCGGTCCGACCGGACATATAGTAGTGCCCGAATCCGGCTTGGTGGGTCGGGCTTCCCCTTATGTTCATACCCGCTCATTTCTCCGGGCCAGCCGATCACGTCTACTTCTACGCATACATTTAATCTCAGGCTTTTAGAAATAAACATCAGCAACATTGCAGCAGATAGTTTGAATCCAAGGATGTTACTATTTCTAATAGCCATCATGCAACAGTTACAATACTGAGCACCTTCAACTCTTCAAGCATCAAATTGTCTTTAGAAGCTAATGCCATAGTATAATTACAAATTGTCTTTGTATCAACTATTTCAACAAGACTTGCTTCCTTTCATTACATTGTGAATCTGTGCATCTAGGGTTCGCATTTTGGTGTTTTTAAGTAGTTACTAGCGTTTCGAAGGATATTCTTAATGATACTCTCGGCAATAGTTGGGATTTACCCCCCGTGTGGTTGTAACTCCGGAAACGAAAACGGAATGAAAACGAATCTAGTTCATATATGTACCTTGTTCATGGAATCATTCCGGTTGGTTTCATGCAAAATGCACTTGCTTCCCCATACTTTGTTACCCTATAGAGTATTAAAACTAATCAAATTCTACTACAATTAGTTCAAACCACAAGGAATGATTCCCAACAACTTCATGAACAATGATGTACATATGAACTAGATTCGTTTTCATTCCGTTTCCGTTTCCGGAGTTTAAACCAAACGGGCCCTTAGGGTTTACTTGACATGTTCATAGACAACTATTACAGAACGCTGCACCTTTTTATTTTTTCTTCGGCAGATCAAACTATACAGTCAAACCAATATTATAACCAAAAGTTAGATAGATGGTTCGCAACGCTATTCGCGAAACATAATATATATATATATATATATATATATATATATATATATATATATATATATATATATATATATATATATATATATATATATAATATTAGAAGTCTCGTCTTGTAAACTGAAAGCAAGGTTATAGATGATTGTATACAACATAATCTTACATAGTTATGTATCATGAATAATAAAGCTTTCCATGTTTGTAGCTAAATGATAGGAAAGCTTGGTTGTATGGCAAGACCACAAGTCCCTTGAGGCTGAGCTGCATCTCGCAGTATTCTCATATAACCAGCTTCGCCCCAATTTGGTCCCCACGAGTTCTTGATAATCCAAAACTTGACACCGGCCTCAGCACCATACCCGACAATGACCAAGTCATGATCATACTTAATCCCACATTTTCCTTGGAAAATGCCTGATTTATACAGCTGAAACTCCTGTCCATTAGACTCTAGCGACATCGACACAGGCTGTTGTACGACTGCTGCCAAAATGCTCGCCTCTGAGTTTGGAGTTACCTTCTGAAACCCGGAAATTTTTGCTGACTTTTTCGCCGGTGCATGACATGTTCCTTGTATTCCTGTGTAAGGGTATTCTTTTTCTGTTGATACGCCATTGGCTTGAATGTATTTGAATGCTCCATCTCTGTATCCTCCTCTGCATCCGCCTTCATCTCCTTTTGTGTCACAATCTAAAATCTCTTGTTCCGATAACGAGACCAACTTTCCCGTCTTGATCTGGGTTATACTTTCAACTCCTGCTGCTGCTGAGAATGCCCAGCAACTTCCTGTCATCACAAAATCGTGAATCTAAAGTTGATGATCATTTTCATTCGGAATGAATACGTACACGGCGATGGAATTAACAAATGCACGGCGAATCCGGGAACCGTGACGGTCACGTATCCGAAATCACGGATTCCGAAACTGTGACAATTTTTCTTAGTAATTTTTTTTATATATAAATAAATAAAATCTGACGGTCACGGTTCCCGGATTCGCTGTGCATTTGTTAATTTTATAAAATCGCCCTTTTCATTTGAGCAATATCATAGATTTGTGACTGAAACAATAAATGAGAAACAAAACCATACCACATTTGCCCTGACTCTTGATATCAGTAACTGCTCCCTTCTTTCGCCAATCAAACTCTGCTGGTGCTTCTTGCTGAGCTTTGGGTGCAGTTGAGTTATCAACCAAGTTGCTTGATTGTGGTGGAATGATCAAACGGCCCACATACAGCGCCTTGAACTCGTCGTTTGTAACATCTGCAAACTCGTTGTCGCCTAGCTTTATGTTAAGTTTTGAGAGTTTATATAACTGATGAAGTTAAGGTTAGCTTGGTATATTCCAAACCGGATCATCCATTCATCTCTACTCGCGTAGTGTCTGTTGTGACGTTCTAGCCATGATTCGAACCTCTTCTTCATGACAGTGTTGTCATACTTGCGCTCACAACGCGAATCGACAACTAACATTAAAAACATAATGTACAGAAGAAATAAAAGTGTTTTGCTTTTAAGATTTGCCATTGTGTTGGCTTTGGAATTGGATTTAAATCTGTGCTTTGAGCTTGTTTATTTATTTTACAACTAAATTATTCAAGTCATTCACAAGGCATGAATTCCAAGATATATAATCCTAACGTAAATTGTGTTTGTTCCTTCTACGCATACATTTAACCTCAGAATTTCCGAAAATAACACCAGCAACATTGCAGCAGATAGATCAAATCCAAGGATGTTACTATTTCTAACAGCAATCATGCAACAGTTACAATACTGAGCTTAAACCAGACTATATCTAACTGCAGATTCACATTGAAAAGGTACATAATAGAATTTGTTCAACCAACCGTTTCCGAAGCCTTTCTTTTGCCTGTTGACTCCTTGAGATCTTCGACGCCCTTCTCAATTCCCGTCAGCCTTGCTCCTAAATTCTCCACATGTTCCATATGCCCTTGGAACGTCATCTCCCATTCCTTCTCCAGTAGCTCACACTTCTCAGCAAACACAACACGAGCCACCCTTTCCTCCTCGTCTTGTTTCAACTGTTCCCTCTCCAATTCCGCTACACTCTTGACCAAACCACCTTCGCCGGCATCTTTATAAAGTGGCTCAAGAGGCAACTTGGCGCGTTTTCTATACTCAGCAAACGCTAACTGGTTACTCCTTAAAGCTCTTCTGTAACCATCTATGACTCTTGTCATTGCAAACAGCTCGTTGTCATAGCGTGCTAGCTTTACTTCTTGTCTCCTTTGCAATTCATCAATACTCATATTCAGCTGTTGGATAACTCGATCCTTAGCTTCGATTTCATTGAAAAGTAGCTGCTGTTGGTTCATTGTAGTTTGCTGATAACTCAAATACGCCATTCGAGTTTTTCCTGCCAATTGATGCATTTGATCCATGCACCATTCCATGTCTGGTGGCTTTTGGTCCCATGACGCTCCATCTGTTCTCATTCTTTTATGGCTTTCGTTTAAAGAATGATTCGGGATTTCGGGGTCGAGATCAAGCTCTCTCTTTTGAGAATTTCCAAAGAGGGAAGATGATGATGGCCCACCAAGCATCATGTGATTATCTAGATCAAGTGATGACTGGTCGCCAAAGTCGTGAGGAGCATATGGAATTTGTGATGGATCGATTGCTTGCATCATATGTCCAGAAGATAAGCCATTGAAACTGTTGCATTTCTGTAAAATATCAAATCCTTGAATGTTTTCATCATCTTCACCTTCGTCATCTTCAATATTTTCAAATCCTTCAGATTGATCACCAAAGTCTTCTTTGCATTCCCCAAAATTCCTCATCAAGTCATTGCCCCTGCTCTCCTGGATCTCAGCGTCATCAACTAAATCAGTTTCAGTCTTGATATCTTCCAAAAAATCACCAGTAACTTTCATATCCTCCACATTATCACCATCAATCTCCATTTTCTCAGCATTATCCTTGACAGTATTCATATTCTCCATAAGATCATCACCAGCTACCTCCACATGGTCAACAACATTCTCCCAATTCTGGACAAAGTCACCAGGGGTCTCCAGATTCTCCACATGATCATCAGTGGGCTCCACACCCTCAACATTGTCACCAGAGGTCTCCAGATTCTTGCTGAGGTCAACAACAGTCTCCAGATCCTCGACATGATCATCAGAGGTCTCGAGATCCTTGACATGATCAACAACAGTCTCCAGATCCTTGGTATGTTCATCAGCTATCCCGGGATTGTTCAAATCACCAGGGGTATCCAAATCCTTCACATGATCAGAATTGGTCTCCGGGCTCTTGACACAATGATAACCAGTCGCCTCAAGACTCTCCACTGGATCACCAACCTTCTCAAATTCACAACTGTCCGGGTTCTCCACGAGACCATCACACTCTCCAGTACCATCGCCATGGACAGCACTAACAATCTTAGCCTCACCAACATTTTCCACGTTTTGATGGCGTTGAACATCAGTAATACTGCCAACACTTGGCTGTACATTTGCAGGATTCATCTCAGGCTCATCATATTCTGCCATTATCACATCAGTTACCTCTTCTTCTTCATCCTTTACCACCAGTATCTCATCCACCTCATCCGAGGTCTTCCTCGTCAACAACCCCTCCTGCTGCCTTTTTATCAAATGCTGCAAATGAGAGGCATAGTAGCAGTCCTCCAAATGCACACCCTTGGAGAGCTCCCGCTTAACCATAAACCAAATCAACTTACCCCAATCCAGCTTCTCCAGGTGACCTTCCTTAATCAGCCCAATCCAATGCATTACCTCAGAAGGCAACATCCAAGTATCCTCATGCAACAACATCCAACTCGACACGAATTCTTCCAGAAACAAAATAAAATCCGCCGGCCACACCTCCTCCCCACAATTCACGGACTTCTTCGGCGCCAAATTTAGAGCCCGACCCAAATCAGTCTGGGAAACTTTAATCCTAAAGTCTTCTACATAACTACACCGGTTCTTTTCATTGTAAGTCGCAATTAGCTGTGTCAGGAGATCAACCCTAATCTTCTTATCAAGCTCCAAATGGGCAAAATCCCACAAACCCAACTTCCTCAAGTTATCTTCGTGCCTAGAAAAGTCCAGAGCTTTACTGGGTACAAAGGGTATAACCTTAAATTTCTGGGAAAGAGTCTGAATCTTCTTCGCCACAGAAGCAACAAATTTCCAATTATTCTTTGGAAAGCCCTTCTTACGCTTGCCTGGTCCGGGCCGTCGTGAAGAGCTGGCGGATTGGGGCAGAACCTCCCTCTGTTCTTCGACATTCACATCAGAAATCGAGGGCTGATGAGAGGGAGAAAGAGTCATACTTTTCTGATCTTCTGATTCTTCAGGCTCCAGCGGTTGGAAATCGTGATCTAGGTTTGAGGGATCTGAGTTCTTTGATTCTAGGGTTTGCGTGTGGAGGTTTTGAACTGGGTCGAAGTCTGTAGGGGGAAAGCTAGGGTTTTGGGTACGTAGATCTTGCTGTTGCTCGACTTTGGGTTGATTATCATCATTTGAAGGCGAGAGTGTAGACTTGCAAGAAGAGGATTCAATTTCGGAGGATTGGAGTGGTGGTGGCTCCATTATCGGAGATTGATTTGCTCTACAAATAAAGATCGTGAACGACGGGAAGTGAAGTTGAAGGAAAGAGCCTCTTTCTAAATACCAAAAAGAAATGAGCTAAAAGAGGCAATAGTGAACCCTTTTTATTATTATTGGTATAAGCTATGCACCCTAGTTTTATTAGTTTGACTAAGTATGCACCTATATTAATTAGAATTTGATAAAGATAGTACAGATCATGTAATAGAAGGCACATATAAATAGAGAAATGTACATACAATAACAGACTCTATGTATTGTGTATAAATACGTTTCTTATACATGGAGAATAAACAACTCATTCGGTTCAATTTCTGTTACAATCAAACCTCTCTCTCATCTCTCCCGATTCTCTCTATGAATCATCTATCTCAATTTTAACATGGTATCAGAGGAAAATTCTCCTCAACCTAATCCCCCAAATCATATCAGTGGAGGCTCGATAAACTCCATGGATCCTGGAGAAAATTTTACTCATTCAATTGATGCAGATTTTCTTGGCCAATTATACATCCATCATTCAGATTCCCCAACTTTGAAGCTATCAACGACTTTGCTCAATGACAGAAATTACAATCGATGGAAACGTTCAGTGGAGGTATCTCTCATGGCTAAGAATAAGCTTGGTTTTGTCAATGGCGATTTCAAGAAACCCCTTGCAGATCCACGATTAATTTCAAAATGGGAGCAGTGCAATAATATGTTAATCTTGGCTTATACACTTAATGGAGAAAGATATTGTTGAATCAATATTTTACTATAAATCAGCAGCTCAGGTTTGGAAAGAACTTGCTGCAAGATTTGGTAAGGCTACTCGCACAAATTTATATCAGATTCATCAAGATTTGACAACAATTAATCAAGGAAATACTTCTATCACCACATACTTCACTAAATTGAAGAAGCTGTGGGATGAATACATGCTTGCCATAGAGGATCGAGTGTGTTCTTGTGGCTCAAATGAAGTTGTTCTTTCCATACTTAAAGATCAATAAATCATTCAATTTCTGGCTGGTCTCAATGATTCTTTCCACATGGTTCGATCTAATGTTCTCATGAGGAGTCCATCCCCTGATCTTGGTGAAATTTACAAATTGCTTCTTCAAGAAGAAGCTCAAAGAGGCTTGAAAACACCTGCTACCAGTTGTGATGAGGCCACAACTTTGTATTCACAAAATAAAAGCAATCTTCCTCGAGGAAGATATGTTAGAAATGGTAGTTCTCCTTCAACAAACAAATCATTGTTTTGTGACCATTGTAAAGCCACAAATCACAGCATTGATAGATGTTGCACCTGGAGTTAGTTTTTGTGACCACTGCAAAATAGCTGGTCACACCATGGCCAAGTGTTGGAAAATTCATGGTCGTTCACATGGTCAGAAAATGGTTGTTGCTGCATCTACAATCACTCAGGAACAAATGACTCAACTATTATCACTCATGACACCAACAAGCAGGTCAGACACTGAAACCACGTCTCATGGAGCGTTCTTGGATGGTAAACCTTTTTGTTTCTTTTCTCCTACTTTAAAGACACACTGGATAATTGATAGTGGTGCCACTGATCATATCACCCCCATTTGCATCTCTTCTCTACTTACCATCCAGTTTCTTGTCCCATGAACATAACCATGCCAAATGGTATGACTGCCACAATTTCCAACATTGGCACTGTCATCTTGAACTCTGAAATAACCTTACATCATGTGTTACACGTCCTTGAATTTCAATTCAACTTGTTATCAGTCAACAAGATTGCTGATGAACTCATGACTATTGTCACATTTTCTCCTAACCTTTGTTTCATTCAGGCCCGTTTGATGAAGCAACCTTTTGTGATTGGTAGGTCTTGCAAAGAATTATACATTGCTGACAAAGTCTCTCAATCCAACCCTCCTTCACCTTCACCTACTCTCTGTAATAATAAATCTCCCAAACACTTTGTTTCTACTTCCTCTTCCAATGTACTTTTAAGTCCAGAAATTTAACATTGTCGTCTAGGACATATACCTTTTGATATTCTGTCACATATTGATGCAATTAATATCAAGACTAAGAATCATTTGCTATGTCAAATCTGTCCTCAAGCACGACAACACAGACAATCATTCCCTCATTCATCTTCTAGAGCATCACATGCCTTTGATTTTATACACATTGATACCTGAGGGCCTTATAAACAACATACATATAATGGCTATGCCTATTTTCTCACCATAGTGGATGGTTTCACTAGGTGCACTTAGACATATCTAATGGCCAACAAAAGCAACTCTCTCACCATTATCTAGGCCTTTGTCACTCTTGTCCAAACACAATTTCAAGCCAAAATCAAAGTCA
Organism: Fagopyrum tataricum; assembly: GCA_002319775.1. Classification (NCBI taxonomy): domain Eukaryota; kingdom Viridiplantae; phylum Streptophyta; class Magnoliopsida; order Caryophyllales; family Polygonaceae; genus Fagopyrum; species Fagopyrum tataricum. Next base: position 46,739,197 of record CM008283.1, read on the forward strand.
TAAGATCAGACAATGCCCTTGAGTTTCCAGGTCAAGCTGCATCCTCTTTTTACACTAAACAAGGTACTATACATCAGACCTCTTGTCCTTACACTCCCCAGCAAAATAAAGTAGTAGAAAGAAAACACAAACACATATTAGAAGTAGCTCGAGCCATCTTTCACCAAGCCAAGATCCTTCTTATTTACTGGGGTGAATGCATTTTGACAGCCACACATATTATAAACCGATGCCCTTTATCCATTCTCAATAACAAGTCACCTTATGAGGTTCTTTTCCATAAATCACCTGACTATTCTTTACTAAGAGCATTTGACTGTTTATGCTTTGCAAATACTCATCTTGTTCATCGTGATAAATTCACACCTAGAGCTACTCCTTGCATTTTCTTGGGATACTCTTTTGGCAAGAAAGGTTTCAAAGTCCTTGATTTAAACTCAAGAGAAGTTTTTGTTTTCAGAGATGTTACCTTTCATGAAACAACACATTCTATTCTACCTTTACCATCCAACTTTACCTCATTTGATAATTCAATTTTTTTTACCAAATCCTAATTCCTTACAACAACCAACTGAGAATGATAATAATTCTCAAGAGCCATTTATTGAGAGTTCTGATGTTAATAATGACCTTTCTTCATCACCAATATCCTCAGATAAATCTTCAAATAATCTCTTACCTACCCCTCGAAGATCTACTCGTACTCATTTCCCTCCAAATTACCTTAGAGACTTTGTTTGCTCGTATAGTGCTTGCAATCTGCCTTCATCAGGTTTGTTTCATTCTTTCTCTCTTCCTTCCTCACATCATGCCTTTGTTTCATCACTTTCATCTTATACTGAACCCACCACATACACAGAAGCCTCTAAAGATCCACATTGGATTAAGGCCTTCAAAAGAACCATACCTGAGATTTAATTCCTTTACTAGATTCAAAGAAACCAATTGGTTGCAAGTGGATGTATAAAGTTAAACTAAAGGCAAATGGCAGCCTAGAAAGGTATAAAGCCAGACTTGTGGCAAAAGGATATAATCAAAAGGATGGGATAGACTTTCATGAAACTTTTTCACCAGTGGTAAAGATGACCACAATCAGAAGTATCATAGCAGTTGTTGCTTCAAAGAAGTAGTCCTTACATCAACTAAATGTAAATAATGCATTTTTGCATGGGGATTTATATGAAGATGTGTATATGAAAATGCCTCCAGGTGTTCCAAATCCACTCAATTTAGTGTGCAAACTCAGAAAGTCTTTTGTATGGACTGAAACAAGCCTCTAGACAGTGGTTTCATCGACTGACAACCTTTCTTTCTGATCGTGGCTATCATCAGTCCAAGAATGATTACTCTCTCTTTCTTAAACATAAATCTTCTCTTATACTATCATTGCCATATATGTAGATGATCTTCTCATTACTGGTTCTGACAGTGATGAAATTGATTCAATTAAATTGGATCTAGATAAGATGTTCAGTGTCAAGGATTTGGAAATTTTGCACTACTTTCTTGGCTTAGAGGTCAGCTATGTTCCAGATGGTATTGTTCTTTCTCAACAAAAATTCACTCTTGAATTGCTTCGAGATGCACAACTTTTAGATGATAAAACAACAAGTACCCCTGTGCCTTTAAATCTGAAGTTGTTTCCAGAGAATGGTACACCTCTGCCTGATGCATCAATTTACAGATGCTTAGTAGGCAAGCTGAATTTCCTTACTCATACAAGGCAAGATCTTTGTTTTGCTGTGCAAAGTCTTAGTCAGTTTATGGCTAATTCTCATACTTCTCATTTTGATGCTCTTCAGCATACCCTTCGATATATTAAAGGTTCTATTGGACATGGAATACTTTTGAATGGTTCAGATACTCCATCTCTATTGGCATACACTGATTCAGACTGAGCATCATGTCCAATCTCTCGAAAGTCAGTATCTGGATTTGTTATTTTACTTGGAAAATCTCCTATTAGTTGGAAATCAAAGAAACAAGGCACTATCTCCAGAAGCTCTATAGAGGTTGAATACCGAACCATGGCAAATGCAGCTGCAGAGGTGACTTGGTTACTCAGATTATTAGCTGACTTAGGTCTAACACCAGCTCATCTTATTCAGCTATTCTGTAACAATAGCTCAGCTATTCAAATAGCTCACAATCCTGTGTTCCATGAACGGACGAAGCACATCGAAATCGATTGCCATTTTACAAGGGACAAAATCATGAAAAGATTACTTCAGTTGACATACATTCCTACTACTTCACAGCTTGCTGAAATACTTACTAAAGTGATTCCATCATACAAACAACAAGATTTTCTAGCCAAGCTGGGTATGGTTATGACACCATCCTCCAGCTTGCAGGGGGTGATAAAGATAGTACAGATCATGTAATAGAAGGCACAAATAAATAGAGAAATGTACACACAGTAAGACTCTCTGTATTGTGTATAAAGACGTTTCTTGCACATGAAATAAACAACTCATTCAGTTCAATTTCTGTTACAATCAAAACCCCTCTCTCTCATCTCTCCCGATTTTCTCTATGAACCATCTATCTCAATTCTAACAGAATTTCTACGAGGCTTGAACTATCACTGGCCCTTCTTCATCCTCTCTCTCGCTCCACCTCCCACCGCCTCCACCGATTCTCTCTGATTCCGACTTTGACGCACCTGCCGGAGACGAAACTCCTCCGGGATTGCAACGAGCACCGGCCGCCACGCTCTTATCAATAGCCGATGTCTTAACCACTAGTGCTCCACCGCTCGATACACCTGAAGGTCTGTCAGGTTGTATTAGCTTTTGTCTCTCCTCGGATTTTTTTTTGTGTTTTCAGCAACCGGAGGAGGTGAGGAGACGATATATCCTTCAATCTATAAATTAGTTCATAATCGTCTTGAATTGCAAATTCACCGACGATCTAGGGTTTCTGATTTTGTCCCTTTTCTTTTTATTGATTGAAACAGGCTGCAATCAGAGTTAATGTCTCTTACATGATCTATTTGTTTTGATATGATACATTGAGAAATTTTTGCATGAAATGTAAACTATCAACATCATTTAAGTGGCCTTCTGGGTACATTACCTTCTCTCATCTTAGACTCGAGCTCTTGAAGTGTAGGCTCTGTCAACTCCCACCCTTCTGGGTACATTACACGTTTGGTCTTCAATTTCGGCATTCCTCTCAACTTGAATTCCAGAAAAAGGAAGTGAAATACAAAGAAATTACAAACACCTTAGCTTTTGTCTTTTTGGTTCAATGTTAGAGACTACTAGCAGGATCAAAGTGGGATTTTAATACCTATCCAGAAGCAGATATACACCCCTGAACACTAAGCAGTAATTAATTTGTTGTTACTATTAAGCAGGGCTCTTACCAAGGTTTTAGGTTTACTGATAATCAGTAATGAATTTGCTGTTACTATTAAGCAGGGCTCTTACCAAGGTTTTCATGTTACTATTAAGCAAGGCTCTTACCAAGGTTTTAGGTTTATTGATAATCAGTAATGTTTCTATTTACTTTTCTAGTCTAGGCATGTTTATTGCCTTGTTGCCTTTTCACACACTGGTCTAGATAAGAGTTGCAGTGAGGAAACAGTTTTCATGTGAAATGACTTATTGTTTCAGTTTCTAGTGATAAGTGAATCATAGATATTTAGTACTTGATTTCCTTCTGATCAGCTTATTTTATTTTTTCATTTTTATGGAAGGATTAAAATGTAATTTTGTGAAAGTTCTTGCGGTATAGGTGTAAATCCTGTTTATAAGTGGATAATACAACAATCATGTTACTATGCTTTCTCTTGCTGTATTCTTAGTTATGAATATGCTATTATACTTTGGTTTCGTATGATGATTGCAGAGAGTTTTCGAATCAACCTTCGTTGGAAAAAGATGCGTTTTCAAGGACCGTTTCTCAAAGAAGTACAGGCATCCTTCTTTGGATTCAAAGCTCACACTTAAGCGTCTGAATGCGGTCAGTTAATCTGCTTCCGTTGATCCGGCTAGGTTTTATGAGTTCATTGTAGACAAATTGTGCATTTGGTGTTCAAACGTGGGGTGTAATATTTTTAGTGTTGATACAGGAAGCTAGATGCATGAGCAAATTACTGAAGAAGTTAAAGTTAAAGTCAGAGGGAAAATTACCGAAGAACACCCTCACTTGTGGTGATTCTGGGAATGATTCTGAACTTTTTAGCATTGCAGATGTTCATGGTGTCATGGTTTGTTGTTGACATATCTGATGTATGATTCAGAGTTTTCAACCTTTCCACGCATAAGTCTTTCATAGGTCAAGTAGAACTTAACAATATCACGCCCAGGATTTACATTTTCCAGAGTGCATTGTGTAAAGTCTTTCAAATCTCTTGGAGATTTGTTAGGTCCGAGGCCAAAATGACCAATTGCCTGAATTATACTAGTTGCACACCTCTCACTAGCATGCATTATCTTGGGGTTATTTTTAGCATTTTTAGCATGCCACTGCAACAACTCTTCTTGAGCATTACTAACCTACATAAAGCACAAAAAGTCCCGTGTCAAAACATTATTAACGAACAAACAAACTTTGAAGAATGTCCTTGCCTTTTCAGTTCATAATATGTTATTTCTGGTATTGCACAAGAGCTATATATTCAATGATGTTTCGAAAAGAAGCAATTCTGTTTTGAGAATGTTCTGATTACAGATACTTTGATATGCTGTAGAAATTCTTTGGTTTTTGAAGGAAATGTTTTCAAATGAACGATCTATTTTTTACAGTCTGTATATGACTGAACTGTTATATTCCTCTCCCAGCCTCCTTCAGCTCTTTACATCCATGCAACTGGTGTTGAGCAAACACTTCATGAGTGCATAGAGGCAGTAAGGAAATGCTATGCAAGCAAAAAAGGAACTAAACTTCAGGTTTGGGTTGATCAGGTGTTACCTACGAAAGTTAGTGTTGATACTTGGCTGGTGAGGTTTGATAGGTGGACAACCAATGGTAAGTCTTCGTTTCTCCTTGTCAAACCACTACTTTCTTTACAGGTGTTAAATTAAGTCTTGATATTAGAGCCTTATAGGCTGTTCCTATGGACAATTGTTTTTGTTCAAGTTTCTTTGTTGGTCTGGACAGTCATGATTGTTCTGATATATAACCAGAGCCATTGTAACTGTGTGGAAAAATGTTATGGTTTTTACTTAGACAAAGATCAATTGCCTATTTTCTCATCTATCCACCCAAATGAATATGAGAGGATAAATTCCTTCAAATATCAGTTACTAATCTCATTTTAGGCTTTTTAGGGATGAATTTGATGGACAAGGTGGCAACAACCTCTGTTTGATAAATGTGATGTATGTTGATTAATGAGAGACAATTTCCTGCTTTTGACAAGGTAGAAACTAGAAATCCCTTTCATTAGCATCTTTATGAAGTAGTATGCTGACATCTAGTGAAGTGACCATATTGCACACTTTCCTTGTGCACTCTGTTTGAAGGAGAAGGACAAATTTGACAAAGCTCAAGCGCAGAAGCTACGGAAGGAGAAACGAATGGAGAAGAAGATCAAGTGGAAGAGAGGGCGGGAAGAAGCAGAGGAAGATGAAGACGGGCTTTCCGGGTCTGATGAAGAGGCAAGCAAAAACAAGGGCAGAGTTAACAAGAAAACGAAACTGCACTTGGACAACGATGATGACGAGACAGAGAAGAAAGACAGTGACAAGAAAGCAGATCTGATCGTCAACTCGATTTCTCTAGCCGAGCAAGAGGCTCTGGCTCTAAGGGTCCCAACTCAATGCACAAGTGATTATTTTTCCGGTTTGATGTCAAATGGAAGAAATGCTTTAAGACATTACTGAGGTATGCCTAATTTTGAGATGATTAGGGCAGTAGGGGAAGAAACGATGCTTAGCATCAAAAGTTTTGATATTTAAGTGCATATGATGTTGTATGGTTACTGAATGGATTTGTTTCCAATTTGAAGACCTATTATATAGGATCATATCAGCTCCTCTTCATTCCCCATTCATCTCTTCTCTTGCACTAAACTTTTCAATTGAGCCTTGAGGACAAAATTTTGGAAAAGTGTTATTCATGTTCTCAAGAACGGCGGTGAAGATGCGAAGATAGCCAAGTGGATAACAAGCGCAATGAGAGCTATGGTTCAAGTCTGAAGAGATCTCGGAGAAAATAAGAACTATTTTTTTATTTAAATTCAGAACTTGCAGGTTTCTTAAGGCAGATGATGAACTAGTTTTATGATTTTGCTCTTGTTTGTTACAGAAAAAGAAAAAGAGTTGCAACTGTGTAGTCCATAATTGTGTAGTGCCTGGAAGAATACCAATTATTTATAAAACGTTGGGTATTAAAATCGGGTAACATTGAAGTTGTGTAACCGAATTGAATTTGGATATTAAAACCGGATAACAACGAAGTTGGGTAATCGAAGTGAAGTTAGATTTAGAACGTTGGGTATTAAAATCGGGTAACAACGGGTAACATAAGTAACATAAGTGAATTTGGATGTAGAACGCTGGGTATTAAAATCGGGTAACAACGAAGTTGGGTAACATAATGAATTTGGATGTAGAACGCTGGGTATTAAAATCGGGTAACAACAAAGTTGGGTAACATAAGTGAATTTAGATGTAGAACATTGGATATTAAAATCGGGTAACAACGAAGTTGGGTAACATAAGTGAATTTGGATGTAGAACGTTGGATATTAAAATCGGGTAACAACGAAGTTGGGTAACATAAGTGAATTTGGGTAACAAAGTTGGGTAACAAGGTTAGATAACAAAGTTGAGTAACAAAGTATAACATTGGGTCCTTCACAAATAGAGAGTGCATAGTTAGTGTTTCTATAAAATTTTGTCTACACACTTTGTTTCCTTAATAAAAAAAACTACACACTTACCGATTTCACCCAAAAGAAATCGATCTATCTTAGAAAATATTTATCTAAATTGCCCGAAATCTTAGAAGTTTCACAGTAAACCCATTCATTAATGGAAATTCATTTCCCTACTTATACCAATAAATATAAATATTTTTCTTTGATGATAATTAAATAATAATCTTTTGATTACAAATTGAATTTTTAAATTTATAAGACGGATGGCTTCCAACCTTTGGAATGGGTTATATCCTTTGGGCTGGGCCACTGGGCCTATGGCCATCCTATTGATTTGGGCCCTACTATGGGCTACTATGAGTTGTTGCTTTTTTGCAACATACAACCATGAGTGTGCAGTTGTTTTTAACATACTAACTCTACAACTACGCATGTAATATGATTAGTCAGTCGCCTCCTACCGACTTTAAATCGGCTCCAACGACACATGTTTTATGCATGATCATGATCTTAGTGTGAAAATTGAAACTACACACACGAACTACGTAGCTTCTTTGTTTAATCAAGATTTGTTTTCCCTGATACATTTAATAATCCCAAAGAATAAAATTTATACTTTTTGAGATGTACATCGGTATATGCACTAGGATTTGCTCTTAAAATTCGTATGCTATCAATGAGAAAAACAAATCCGATAATCAATAACTTAATTGTACACGAAATTAAGACTACTTATAAGCCCATTATCATTAGCAAGCCGTGATTTATCCACTATATTTTTTAATAACGATTTAATAATCAAGGGTCCATTTAGAATGATCATTTTACAAGTTTATGAAAGCTTATCAAACTTATAAACGTTATGGAGGGAAATACAACATAGGCTTATTAAAGTTATAAAAAAAATATATTGAAGAAATTTATGAAAATTTGTGACTGAGATGTATTACAAATATAACTTTATGATATATTATAAATATAACTTTATAAAAAATCATATTTAAATAAAAATCAAATCATTTTAGTAAATTTATACTTACATCATATTTAATAAATTTTATTCTATCAAACATCCATCAATTTACTTTTTTTTGCAAAAAAAACAAGTTTGTTCCAACTATATATTTCAAAAACTAGATAAACTTCGATTGTGAATAAACATCACTTGGGTTCATCTCCTATACTTTTTATATTTTTACAATTTTTCATGTAAATATTTCACCTAATGGATTTGTCTATTATTAGATCAACGTAGACTATTTTATATGGATGAATTGACACTTCATTGAAAAACACAAGTTATTCAACATTATCTTATTATAATATTACTATGTTTATGTGATGGATCCGGAAACTATGGTGCATATACAACTTTTTCAACGTCCCAAAGTAAGTAAAACATTTGTTTAAGATCATGTCCCACATGTACTTGTAACTAGTTGCTTTCTTTTATTTAAAATAAACACCATTTGGCACGATTAGTTCACCAAATACCAAATACCCAGGTTTCTTGGATCTCAAAGATTTCAATAACATCGATAGTTAGAGTATGGACAATAGATCAATATCGTATGCGTATGATCACACATGAATTCGAAAAACTTCAATCACTAGTCAAAAACATAAATCCGGAGAAATTTGAGCCTAAAATTAATTGAGACGACTTTATATACAAGTCTCATACCTGTCAACTTTAAATTATTATATCGACATATATTCATAAGATAACAATCAACTAATCTCGTTGAAAATTGTCATCTTAAGACTCGAATGATTGATAAGTTCCGACGTTAACTTATTAATCACAAATCGTTGCAGCTAAAGAATAAAAAAGAATCAAGAAATAACAATATACATGAATTCACCAAATTTAGTATATGAATATTCTTATTGTCTCTCAAGATCTTGAACTACATGTTGTGCAAGAAACGATGGTTGAATTCTCCTTGATGATGACCAATCCCTACTAATCATCCTCCTAAACGAACTCAACCTAGAGCTTGATCCACTCTCTTTAATACAACTACTCTCCGACGCTCCTTCGCCCTCTACCGCGACGTCCAATGGCATTTCGACAAATGGAGCCACCTCGGTCCGACAAATGGGGCAATTTGATTGGTTATTCAACCATTTATCAATACACTCGATATGGAACATATGTTTACAATTCGGAAGCAATCTAGCAGTCTCGCCTTCCTCCAAATCACTCAAACAAACCGCACAATCGAAATCCGACATCTTATCTTCGTGTTCTTGATCAAGGGCTTTGACTATGATCAAGGGCAATGAAGCAATCACCCTAGGATCAAGCCCGGTCAAAGGATGATCCGCGAGTTGTAGGCTCGCTTGGAGTGGGAGATGGTGGACAGAGACCTCAGCTTCTCGGATCCTCGCTTGATCCCTTCTCATCACGCATCGAGCGTAGATGTGAAGGATTAGTACAACCGTGATTACAAATGATAATGAGATCACAGCTCCAAGCATGATCTTGCTATTCATGTTGTCAAACTGCTCTTTTCCGTGGGGCCAAATAGGCCCCATGGAATCTTGGGTCGAGTCGGAATCCATGTTGAGTTTGATCAATCGGAGAATCAAGATTTGGAAATGAAGGAGATTGATATGGAGTTATGGCTTGTGTGAGGGGTTTGAAAGAGGTAAGATGATGTAAGAGAAGATATTGCAAACAAGCTAGTTGGATATATGGGTTGGTGTGCGTTATAGCAAAAAAAAATATATTTGGTGTTGTATTATTTTAATCGATTTCGTGCAATTGAGGGAAATGGGGATTTTCTTGGAGTATGAATTTAATTAGGGTTTCTTTTTGTCGATTATGTTGACCCTATTGATGTTTGTTATGTTTCCTTATTTGTTGCCCTTTTTTTCTCTTGCAACATTACATTACCAGTTTAGCACACACTACACGTTTGGAGAGCCTAATATAATTACCATTATAGACTATTATAGATTAGGGTGTGTTTGGGGGCGAATGAGATTATCGTAAAGATGATAATCTGAAAAATTGATGAAATTTTGACCAAATTTCTTTCATCCTCAATAATCTATGTTTACCAAATACTATAACTGCCTTTTGTGACATTTAAAAAAAAATAGTATTAAGTATATATCTTTTATGTTGGTTATAACTATTTGTTTGTTTTATACACATAAAAAAATAAAAGATAGAAGTAAATGTTTATTTGATTTGAATGAAAAAATTTCGTAATTAAAACATAAATTTAGTTTCAACCCGTTAAATGACAAATATTACACTAAAAATGTATCAAATATAACAGTATACATAAAAATACGAATACTTAATTATTAAATGAATTCTTACTGGAATAAATATATATAAATTGCGAATAATGAGCTCTTAAAGGGGATAGAATAATGTTATATGTTTGTCAATGTAAAAAAGTTCGTGTTGGTTAGTGGCCTATGCAATAATGCAAAGTAATACTACTCCGTAATGTTTATTTTCTTAAATGGGCCGGCCCAATATTTTATGGCCCAAGTTCGTAAGGATTTATGTGTATTGCTCATATATTCAAAATCTATATCCCCTATAATCTATATATATGCATTATAATGTGTAATATTCATCATGAAAAGAAAAAAAAATTAAGAACCAAATAAATGCACGATAATGAAATATAACCGTGTCGATATGATGAACAATAATAACATCTATAAAAAGATAGTACAACACTATTGACTTATATTCTTTATAAGTCATTATTAAATAAACATGTTTTGGTTATCAATAATACTCTCAGACTCTCAGGTAGACATTTTAAGTTTTTGTAACAATTTTTTTGGGTATTTTTTTGTGTTGTAAATGATGAATTTATTGGTGACATAATTAATTAAAAAAAATTCTATTAAATATTAAGTAGATATTATTAATTAAGAAAATATTTGGATGGAGATACAACAACCTAACCCATATTAGCTAAACATTTAGTACCGACTGAGCATTTATGTATATGTAATAGAGCCGCCCTACGAAGCTAAACTAGTGTTTGTAATTATTTATGTACTTACGCCTAATACATTTTTCACATTTTTTGGCCGAAATGGGTTAGACATTAGACTTTAATTGGTATGACACGACCATTAATACTTTCTACTAAACTTTATCGATCTACATTTATATACATATTTTTCTTTTAACAATCTCTCCAATTTTACACTCGTACGAAATTACTCAAACTAGTGTTCAATTAATCTCACACGTAGGGTACGATATATATATATATATATAACGATTCAATTGATTTCACACGCATGAAGGAAGAATATAAATTCTATAATATTGATTTTGCACTGAATATAGAATATAAATAACTTTTTAAAAATAAAAACTCAATAATCGAATATGTAGAATTGTCTAACATTGATTCTCCCCATTTTGTTGCTCCTCTATTAAGTCCATACGATGTCGGTGTCTAGATCTATTTGCCTCGACTGCTAGGACGAAAATCAAAAGGTACCTATCAAATTGATTTGGATGATAATTATAATTTAATCTCAAAATATCAACAATTGTATGTTAAATGATTTGCAAACTTCTTTAATAGAGTAACATCCTAGTCTAATTAATCTCATCAATAAATTCTTTAATTATTTATTTTACAAATAAAAATTATCATATTATTACTAATATATATCTAATATACAAAGTTATCTTTGTTTTGATCTAGTCCGTCAACTCTAAGTGCGTGACCGCATATGACCCGTTTATAATAGTCATCAGTTTAACTGTTTAATCTCATTAATCATAGTTGACTTCTAGCAAAACACTACGACTCCTAAAATAAACGGATTGTATATCTATGTCATTTTTTATATTCCAAGTTTAGTCATTACACATTAAGTTAAATGACACAATTCCATTCACGACCATGCATACTTCTTTATTTTACAAGGTCAATCATAACTTCTCCTTGAGAAACAATGTTGGTCGATTACACCAAGTTATCATCGGACAAGTCTTCCTTGGTCTCATGTTTTGATCATGACGCGATGCCTCCTCCATCTTGAAAGTAACCGACAAACCAAAAAGAGTTGTGGTATGGGGTTGCGGTCGTGGGCGAGGAAGTGTACACCAACAACCTACCTTTGTGTTTAAACCTTTATACAATTGGGTTTAATCCAACTAGCAACATGTTATTATCCATTCCCAACAACGCCAAGCATCACCCCTTGCTGATACATATGCACTAAAGGGAACGACATCGTGAGTCGTATTTTCACACCGTTTGGGTACCTCCGGGCTCCGACCATACTCATGCAATGTACTTTTACTTCAGTGATCCTTGCAATCCCATCGGTCAAGCATTCTCCATCGTAACCCAACTTCAAATTCGTAGCCTTATGTGAACCCTAGTGTTACGTCCCACATGACTCATTCATCGAGCAAACTCTATGATTTATCATATGCCTCAATTCGATTATTGTTGAAAATGGTTTCCGCATTTCATCTAAAGGTCTTGTCTATACCACACCAGTCACCACATATTTGTATGGTTCTTGTCGGAGTCTCAGAGATAATAAGCTTTCACATTTAAGGGATACATTTTAAGCTTAGTTTATAAAGTCGGTGAAATACTACTACTTTTAATTGATTTTAGGATGAAACTCGATAGACTTATTTGTTCGGCTTGAAACTAACTCGTGTGTATACTTATATGCACAAGACCTTACTCTAAAGTCCGACTGTATTGGAGTTTAACATCGCAATCCATCTAAAGATTTTGAACATACCTCATTGTTCGATTCCCGAGTTCTACTGAATTCGTTATAAAGCAACATGTATGATACCAATAATATAACGAAATTAATGACAACTCGATCAAGATAATGCATTAATATTTGAATGTCTAATGATCTTGCAAAATTTAATCAAATTTATTAAGCGATAAATTGTAACATATACTCCATAAAAAAACTGCATACTCAAACGTGGAATATAGTTCCTTCAAGCAAAACCTAATCATATAGTAATTTGATAGCAAAATTTTCAACCGTTGGATTAAGCTCATGCTACTAGCTAGCAATTAAATCAATGGCTAGAATCAGTTGTAGTAGACAAAGAAGAAGCTCCATGGTGATGATGACCGGCAGCCACCATCATCCGATGAACCTCCTCACCGTTATCGGCGTCGATCTGCGCCGGAGTGCAAAACCCCATGAACTGGTGATGTTGTGTGGGACCCATCGGAAGATCATCCCAAGCTTGAATCGACTGCTGAGAATGAAAACCAGAGTCAACCTCACTCCCGGTCAACAACCTCGAAAACCGTCCCATTTCAGCCGGGTTATTAATCTCCGACGACCATACCGCCGGGAAACCTGACTCCGGCTCAAATCCGGCGCTGTTTTGGAAACTCTGAAGAGACAAACACAAATCTCGATGTGGGTACCCGGAATCAAACCCCATCACAGGAGCATGATCCGTCACCGGAAAATCCGAACCATTAACGGCGTTAGGATTAAACGGCGGAAGACGATCAAGCTTATCAATGGCGTCTTTCGCTTTCTCCATCAACCAATCAACGGCCTTACTGGGCCTATCATAGCCAAGCCTATCTTGGACGTCGTAAAACTGAATAGCCGTGTGCGCCGCCAGCCTAACACGCCGGTCACGTGCGCCTTTAGCTGTGTACACCTTACTATGCCGATCTTTCTTCCCTGAAGTTGACCGGATTATATGGCCGCCGTGAACTCGCACCACCTCTCCGCCGCCCATTCTTCGTCCCTTCCGAGGGTGGATCGTCTGGTTTTGCTCGCCCAGGAAATCCAGCTTTATGAAATGAGACAAAATTCTGTTCTTGTGATGATAAAAGTGAAATTTAGTGTTTGCTGCTCTGAATTATGATGCTGATCCCAATAGAACAACTGTCGATCCCAACAAAGAGAAGATATGTTTATGAACTGATACGTGATGAGAAATTTGAAGATCGAGAAGAAATTACTGGCTAGAGTAAAGAGGGCTTTTTTCTGATAAACCCTTTTGGGGTTTCTCTTTGTGTTGTAGGGTGTGAGCTGTGATTCTTGTTTTCAAACCTAAATAAAGTAGGGTTGGGTCCAAGTCTGATAATTTTGGAGGCTGAATTAATACTTATTAAATGCATATGTATTGTGTTGTTTTAATTAGCATTAGGAATTTAATCATAATTAGGAGCTTTTTTTAAAACGTACTATTACTGTATTAGTTAAAAAAAATTATATTTTTTTAATGTTAAAAAACTATAAAAATTAATGAGGAAATTGAGGCAATAATACACTTTATTTATCATGTACACCAAATATGTAGGTTATTTTTATTAGTGCGTTCCGCTTCTCCTCTGCCTCCTTGCTTCCGGATCTTCTTCGCTCTCTGCCTCTCTTCTTCTCTCGGAGACGACCACCGTCGCGCCTCTGTCTCCTATCTCCACCTTCATTCCTTCTCCCTCTCACTCTCCCTCTCCTTCTTGATATGCCCTCGGATGGTGAGGTCATCCGTCTACCCGGTTAAGATGACCCCGCAAGCGAAATATCTAGCCATGGAATGAAGCTTGTTATTTGAGTCATTTTCTTAGTTATTTTACTTTATTAATTATGTAATAAAAGAAGGAATATTCTTGTAAAATATTTCCTTTTGATCTTATCTTTTAGGTTTTTCCTTTTTGGGCTTTTCGTTATGAACTTGTTTTGGCTCGTTGGTCTATAAGTAGGCAACACCCTCTATATAAGGATGTGTTGGCCTTCATTATAAATCATGTCTAATTTGAATCCAAATATAGCCAAGGAAATCCTCCTACTTGGTTTAGACATCACTCTTCTTTCCCCTCCTCAAATATCTATCTTGGATCTAGTCTTTGATCCAAGAACTCATACTCGAGGATTCTTTTGAAAGATCAACTATCCCGCTCCACCTCGTAGATGATCCGATCGGTCTTGATCGGATCGACCGTACGCTTCCGCATCCACTTCTAAAGCCCCATCAACCAAGTTCTATTTTGATTCGCCTCGAACGACCAATAAGGAGTAGTTGAAGTTCTATCATTTGATCCGCCTTAATTTTTCCTTTTCATGGTATGAACTCTCTCTCTCGAACCCTAAACCTACAAAGATTTTCCCCAAAATCAATCTTAACCTCGTCTTCATCCCTAATTTCAAAGTCTATTTCTGGATCAAAACTCAAGGACAAATCCACCTAACCTCGTTATGTAGCAGCCTTTTTCTCCTTCTCCGCTCACTTTCTTCCGTTTCAATTTCAATTTATTCTATAATTGATTACGATTATTATTAACATTGAGTTTGGGGGGGGGGGGGGGGGGGGGTTGTTTGTCTGTAGATTTACAAGCAGATTGGGGACAAGTATGGTGTGGAGTATATTGAGGAAGAAATACTCAATAGATACCATAGGGCTTATGAGAAGCCTTGGGGACAATCTCGTCTCAAGTTCGCTCTTTCATCTCCTTTTGATTTTTTTTTATGCAGCAACACTATTGTAACCACATACTTAACAACCATGTCTTTGGTGTTTTTTATTTTATTTATTTGGATCAATGAAATGCCAAACAGTAACATTTTAGATTTCTCTTGATTCATGATAGTGGATTCAACTTTCTGTTAAAGACGATAAGATTTAGGAATCTATTCCTTTGTAACTTTTTACAAAATAGGCAGTGTGAAGGCTAATTAAATGTTGATCTGAGAATGGAAATTTAGGAATACATGTTTAAAATGAGTTTTATTTAAATATGCATATATGTGGGTGATGCGAGAGTGCGAGACCCTTTTGGAAATACATAGTGAGTTCCTCAACAGGCTGCTCATATCCTCAATACTTTAAGGAACTCTACAACTATTACATGACTGACAACAGTGACAAGGTATGCTCCATTTTTCGTATTTGTGATAGATAGGTGTTGTGGATTATTACAATGATCATTGAGAGTTATCTGGTTTGTTTCTGGTGTTCAAGGCTTGGCATCTCTATGGTCCTGAGGCAGGGAAGGTGTTCAGTGCACTTAGAAAAGCCGGTGTGAAGGTAGATATTGTGTCCAACTTTGACGCTCGTTTAAGACAAGTGTTGCGTGCTCTTAACTGTGACCACTGGTTTGATGTTGTTGTATCAGTTGAGGTCTTACTATTAAACAATTGATTTGTTGTTTTGTGTTGATGAATTGGAGTATTGGACCTTGCCTAGTGATTCTCATTCTTAATGTTGTTTTTAGAAGGTGGCTGCAGAGATGCCGAACACAACCATATTTCTCAAGGCTTGTGAGCTTCTTGAGGTACAACCCAAGGATACTGTTCATGTTGGAGATGACCGGAGAAATGATCTATGGGGTGCCAGAGATGCGGGTTGTGATGCCTGGCTTTGGGGAAGCGGTAATATTTGAACCCACAACATAATCTAGAAATCATAGGATTGTATTTGTCAATGTATGAATTGAGCTGCTCCTCCATTTTATCGCCAAAAAACAGATTTTTGATACTGAATTGATCAGAATGGACATCTCCAACATGAACATCATGTGTCCAGCG
Organism: Fagopyrum tataricum; assembly: GCA_002319775.1. Lineage (NCBI taxonomy): Eukaryota > Viridiplantae > Streptophyta > Magnoliopsida > Caryophyllales > Polygonaceae > Fagopyrum > Fagopyrum tataricum. The sequence continues at coordinate 46,755,569 of CM008283.1, forward strand.
GGACGATAAGTTTTGATGTTAAGCCCATTTGCATCAAAATGATCAGAGATGACATGTTGAGATTGGTTCAACTTTTCAAGGGAAATCCAAGGAACACAAATAATACAACATTAACGATGCAAAATGGATGAAAACCATCAAAACACAAAGGTGATCATAGAATCAGACTCGCATATTGTGATAAATGCGCTACACTCAACGGTTGCGAACAAAACTTATGGAGAACTCATCATAGAGGAAGTGAAGAAGATGAGTTCAGTGTTAGAATCCATATATTTCAAATATGTTAATCGTACTAGTAACGTAGTAGTTGATTTCCTTGCAAAGGACTAGTGATGGAAGAAACTATTCTTGTCAGCCGAGCCAGATTGAGGAAGACCCGGCCTTTGGCAGAAGAAGGGAAGTGAGTATTCTGTTGTTATTAGTTAAGAAAGAAGATCAAAGGAGGGAACATAATATGATATGATTTAAAAGTTATTTTTTCTTTCTTTCTGGTTTAGTGGATTACAGGGGGCTGGTGGATGATAAAAACGTTTGGATGTAAATTTTTACATCTGCTTTCAATTAAATGTTGATTGGTTACCTGCCCCGTGATTTATATATAGCTCCATTTGGTATGGACCAAAGATACGTATCATGCATACACAAATAACACACATTTTTTGTACTCCAATTTTTCCATTTTTGATAGTTTATATCAATTTCTTTCACTTTTCTAGTCTTCTGGCATGGCTCAGACCACACGAAGCGGGTGATCTTCCTCTGTAGACTAGTGAGTGGTCGGACAATAATTGAGAACTGATAATTTGATTTATTGACCTAGTTTAGATGATCATATAGGTAGTTTTTCTTTTTCCGCATGCATGTTTTAGCGATAGTTTGTGTCTTTTATGCTTGTTTAGTGTTACTTTGCAAGTATAGATGTCTACACACTCTTTTGGTGACTTTGTAGGTATTTTGGCGTATTTTGGAGCTAAAACGATGCATTTGAGGATCAAGCCTCGGAGTGGATGCTTAGGAGCAATCATACGAGCATAGGAAATGAGAAGAAGACGATTTTGGAGCGAACGAGACAAAGTACCCGAGTAAAGAACATCTTGGCCGAGATCCATTTACCTCTGCCCGAGATGGAAGTTTCTGTTGCAATAACTCGGTCCACATCTCGGAACGAGATCAGAGAGGACTTGACCGAGATCCCATGACGTTGAAGATTGAAAGTCGAATTTTCGGCCCCGACCGTGACCGATATCGGCCGAGATGCCACCAGAGATTCTTACCTGAACGTCGATTTTATTTTATTTAAGACTTTTAGCCCAATCCGTGTCTTTCGACAGGTTTTAGGTTATAAAAGTAGGGTTCCGAATACTGAAAGGCATCTCCGTTTAATCCCGTTTAGTCTTAGTTTGAAATTAGTGTTTGTTTAGGTTCGATTGTTAGAAGGAGAATTCTTTTTCTACCTTTCTTCTTCGCTCAGTTTTCACCATTGTTAGATCATTAGTTTAGGAAGGAAGATTCAGTCTTTTTAGTTTATTTGGAGTTTTGAGATACAATTTTGATGTGATCGAACTCGATTCGAACACGAGGATCCACCGGAACAAGTTCACACTCGGATTGTAATCGGGGAAATGGAACTCTTTTTTTTTGAATTTTTGTGTTTTGGATATGAAGAGCAAATTCCCTCGGCCTCTCACTTTGGGAATCCCTCAACTCGAACGAACTACCCTCGGAATCTTACTTTGGGGTTTGAACCTTCGTTCTCCGGCCTCTCACCTTAGAACCACCTAAGCATCTCACCTAGATGTTTGAAAACTAAGCATCTCACCTAGAATTCGGGTTTTGTTTTAAAGCAAACAACAACTTTGTAAGCACAAAACCTAACTCACTTCATTTAACTTGACTTGTCTTACAATGGGAGGATACAAGGCTTTATATAGCCACAAAACTCAGCTTAGAAACTCCCTAATTAAGAGCTAGAAATATCGAAGATTCATCAAAAGAAAATGCAAGAAATACAAGAGTTTTTCTAGGAAATTCAAACACATAAATGGCCACATTTGGCCTTTATTCCAAGATGACTCTTGGATCTTATTCTCTTCACTTGGACAACACATCAAGGAGGGTCAAATCATGTCTTGGACGTCCATATTGAAGGAGAAGAAACCATTGAACTAACTTGGCCTCCATTCAATGTATGTGTGTGAAGATGCCTTCAAAGTTTGATTGAATGTTGACTTGTTGACCTTCACATGATAAATACATAAATTCATGCATAATATATGAATAATATGAGCATGGTATGCTTCATGAAATATGTATTGGTTGACGTGCATATATTTTGTGTAACCATCTTTCATGCCTCCATGCATGATCTCGCCCAACAATCCATACAAGTACCTTAGTTGCTGCAATGTAGGGTCATTTTGACCCTCTTCCTCTTGGAATATCGACTTTGTGTAAACTAGAAAGTTGTAGATATTGAAAATACCTTTCAAAGTAGTACTCATGTATATTTTATTTCCAATAATTGCCTCAGATATAAGCGTTTTATTGAGAGTGCGCAAATCATCGTCAAATTGCCTCAGATATAAGCGTTTTAGCCGGAGAGAGTGAAAGTTGGCTTGACTTGGGCATGTCCAAAGCAAGCATTTTCGGATTGTTTTCTATAAACTTTGGCTCAGTTTTGGGCATGATCTCCAACACATAAGGATTGATTTCAATAGGTGCCGGCTCAGTTTTGACTTGGACGGTTGGTGGCAAAGCGATTGGTTCCGGTGTATTGACGATGATTTCTTTTCCGGGGAGGATCACATCAGATTTACAAGTGGAAGACAATTTGTTTTGATATTCAATAAAGCTGAGTACTTTCTTCATCCATTTTTTCTATTTCAATTGCATGTTTTCTTTTATCGAATTGATTTCAGGTTTTGATATAAATATCATTGGCTAGAAACTTTTTGTGATTCCAAGGTAGTTAGAGATGTGTTTATACCTTGGACTATGATGGATTGATTGTTCTTTATAATAGGTTGTGTAAATCGCTTTAAATCCTACGGAAATGTTTGGTTTTTGGCAGTTTTAGAATTGATCTAAACCACTTCAACTTAAGTAGAAATTGAGTTGTAACTGAGATATTCCTTCTTAGATACATAAGGGAATTTGTTCCTAGGTAATAAAGGTTTAACCTTTATTGGATAGAATGTGCCATTATTTCTTCTTTTAGGCATTTAATTTCTGAGACGTAACTGTAAAGGGTTATTTGATCCTTAAATGAGAAATAAGGTTTGTTTGCGATTTCTCCCTCTTTACCTTGAAAGCAATAGGCATTAGGATGCGGACTTATATGTTCTTGAGACGTCACTGTAAAAGAATATTGGTTAAAAAACATTCATCCCTAGAGCTTTTCAACCTTGCATATGCCATGTGAGATTTTATATAATCCCGAGTCCATGAGTATAAATAATGATCTTGAACCCTTGGAACTACATTCTTTCCATATATATATATATACATATATATATATATATACATATATATATATATATATATATATATATATATATATATATTCCTTTTTTTGTTTTATTTGTTTTTATTTGATTTTCAATCAATTAGTGACAAATTGATTGTGAATCCCACACCTTCTCAAAACCTTTTTGATCTTTCTTTTCCTTTTCTTTTCCAATCTTTTTCTTATTTTAGATTTATACTACTCTATATCATTTTCACTTTCATCTAACTTAGTCTTTGTGATCGACCTTGGAATATTTGCTCTTATTGCGATTGATCCATACACTGTGAGTTTGTTGCATTATAGAGTAGATATTGTGAGATTATAAGTTTAAAGCAGACCGTTGTTTTACAACCCTGTGAATTTCTATCTATTTTGATAGGGATTTATAGGGGGGTAAAACCAACGAACAAGAACCCTTCCACAAACCGTCTATATTATCTAGTTAACCCTAGAAAACTGCGCACCTCCTTGACGTTCCTAGGAGGTTGCCATGAAGAGAGGGACTTAATCTTGGCTGGGTCAGCCTTGATCCCCTCAGCCGTGACTACATGACCTAGAAAAGCTACCTCAGACATCCAGAACTCACACTTGGACAACTTAGCATAGAGCTCGTTGTCTTGTAGTACCCGCAATACCGTCCTCAAGTGTCTTGCATGCTCATCTCGGCTCCGTAAATACACCAAGATGTCGTTGATAAATACTACCACAAACTGGTCTAGGTTGTCGATGAATACCCCGTTCATCAACTCCATGAACACGGCCGGCTCGTTAGTGAGGCCGAATGGCATCACCACGAACTCATAGTGGCCGTCTTAGGAAGAATGGGAAGGTGGGCCGAGACAAGGGAAGCAAGGAGGAGGGTTCAGACGGGCCGTTTGGGCCTTATGCACCTGTGGACTTCATGGGTTAAGCAGGCTGGTTCGGTTTCAAGGTTTATCAAACCATATTGGTCTGGTTCAAGGAAAATTAAAAGGAATTCGATTTGGTTTAAATCGGTTATTTTTTTGGGAACTCGACTCAGATCTTGGAATAATTATATTAAATTCCTGAATTTTTCGGTTATTACAATGGGTATTTAATAAACGATAAAACTTTAAAATATTTATATAAAAAATAAAGTTACTTAATATTTTCTCTAAATACTATGTCAAATTGTCTACGGTTAAAACTTCGATTAGTGTTTAAGTTAGAGAATTTTTATGGACGAGGTTGTGAGTTTATGATCGATAAATATGTTAGCACGTTCAATTTGCCGGTAACACCATTATCTTTTTAAAGATATGTTTAACTAGAACTTCAATAAACTTTTAGACTCGACGTGAACTCAATAGGCTTATACCAATTATTCATGAACAACTTCAATTGCACTTGAAGTTGAATGAATTTGATAACACCCAAATTATTACGTTCATAATTTGATTATTGACTTTGATGGCATATTTGAATTGGTCAAGCATTAAAAGGTAGAGTTTTGGCCACAATAATAAACTTGTTTGGTTTTTTTGAGTCACCGTCTTAATCATTTTGCGGTTGTTAACGTTATACATATGGGTAATAAAACCCAATAAAATTGTTTAACATATGAACGTATATTGTACGTGTCAAATTTTGGTGGGTCAAGTATAACATGGAGCAATTCCTCACATACGTGTTAGGTCAAAATCCGACACATTTATTTGAACCAATTAAAAATAGAAAAAGTTGTTCGCAAAACTTAGATGCATGTCAATAGTACATCGATTATATATGTTTTACCGATTATTTAGGTGACAAAATTTGCATGAGATTATAAATAATATAGTGTACAAAGAAGAACATAATGTTGTGCGAGTAAGTTTTGACAAGGATGTGGTAGCTATCCTTTGGAGCATGGACCCCCATTTCGATAAATGTAGTCACATGATCGAATTGCACATAAATTTATATAGTTCTGTAACCACTTTGTATTAATTATATGTATGTTTGTTGTTGAAACCATGTTTTCTTTATTACATGTACATAAATGTCTTCAATATGCAGTTTTCATTCTATTTAATTGCATGGTACGCAAATGTAGAGTTATCGATAGGTTTTCATCAAAAAAAAAGAAGTTATCGATAGGTAGATATCGAGTTAATATGATACCTTTGAATGTGAGTTTCGACTATATAAATTGGTATAAAAAAGATTGATTTATAATTGTATTATAGATACATATTAAATCTCACGTAAATTTTATATATTCAGTCAATCCGTTAAGGTTGAGGATGACAAAGTCCTCCTTGTATACTATAGGTTTTGAGACGGTAACATTCTCGGATCCGGAACAAGGATTTAGTTAAATTATTTGTCATCTATTTGGATATTTATCGTTAATTTGATCCAATCTCATACTTAGTCGAGTGTAATTTTTAGGGTCCTGATTTTATTATATATTATAGCGGTTATTTTACCCCGGATGATAATTTTATTTCATCGATAACTTAAACTTTGCAATATTTATTTTTATAAACAGACCTAGTTTATAAATACAAGTAGAGGGTGATAAATTGATAATTTTGTTTCATCGATAACTTAAACTTTACAGTAGTTATTTTTATAAAGAGGCATAGTTCATAAATACATGTAGAATTTAGTAATTATAAAGTTTTTTTTTTTTTTGACTTCGTATCCTTTAAATTACATAAAGTTAGTGCTAAAACGGTAAGATATATATAACTTCAACCTAACCGATTCAATCTCTAACAATACATGTACATTCCCTAATTCTAATTGTTTGAATTTTCTATTACTCCAATATTAAGCTCACCATGACTAAAAACTTAGTACAAGAAGATAGAAGGACAACTTGATAAAAATAATATTTTACACTATGAATTATATGTCGATAAAAATGAAATAGTTAGTTAATATAATGAAAATCAAATGTTCGCTTTTTTTAAATATAAATCTGAAATGAATCATAAATGTATAAAAAATAAAAATTAAGACGACCATATAATATAAAAAAAAAACTTTTTTCTAAGACATATCAACGTGTCACGATTTAGTAATATATTTAACTTAGTTCAAGTATTTTACACTATATTAGTTCATATATATATATATATATATTGTTTTACTATTCTCGAATTACATTTTTGAAACATAATTTTATTATTATAATTTTGTTTACAGTATTTGTTAGTTGAAAATTTTAATATTATTATTTTATATAGATCGATTCATTATGTAATAACCGGGATTTTTGGTTATTCGGGAGAGTTTTTCGTAGTAAATTTCTTTTGAGGCTAATCAGTAAATGTATAGAAGAAACGTAAACGAGAACAAAAGTACAAACCTCAACAAACCCATACAAAAACCGAAAAAAACTCTCACCCCTTTAAACAAAGGGGGACCAAGGATACATATAAGTCATGTATAAAACCATATGCAACCAAGCATAAAGTCGAACAAAAGATACCTCAACTCCATGCCGACGAAATTGCCAAATAAAGGCATCAATATCATAAGACACGTCAAAAACTATTATGTTACACTATATTAGTAGATTTTCTTTGAGTTTGAGATATATTAGTTGTTTTGGGATATAGTCGGTTATATATTTAAGCGACAAATCGAAGCTATTATTTTGGGAATTTCAAAAAAAATATTTGAGGATTTTATCGATCTTTTGGTTTGAGAAAATATCGAGATTTGGATAGACTCGTAAGGTTTTAGAGAGCTTGTTTGAAACATATTTCTAAAACCCGTAACACTATTTTTGAGTTACCGTTAATCGTTTCCTTCCCCAAACCCTCAAACCCTAATCCCGATTCATCACGTTGGTTGCCAACGTTCCGACCACCAGCACCACTGTTCGCTTGTTTTGCACACCCTATAAACAACTATCAAAAGAGATAGAAATCCACAAGATATCAAATCAACGAGCCTGCTATAAATTTATATTCCGAATAATTACTCAATGCAGCGAACCCAAAATGTATGGGTCGGATGCAACAAAGATTAAAGTATTCCGGAGTCGAACACTAGGGGACTAAGTTAATAACAATGAAAATGATCAAGAATAGTAAAGATCCAAGAATAAGAAAGGGGTTGGAAAAGATAAGGGAAGAAGGCGCAAAAGGTTTTATGAAGGTTTTGTGGACTCGCAATCAATTGTCACTATTGATTGAAAGTCAAAGTAAAAAAACTAAAATCAAATAAGGAAAATATGCAATTCCAAGGATTCAAGATCATTATTTATACATATGGACTCAAGATATAATGAAATCACACGTGGCATATAATAGAATGTAACGCTTTGGATGAATGTTTCTTTACAACTATGTTCATACACAATGGTGTCTAAAGAACACAAAGGTCTGCATCCTAAAATCTGTAGCTTTCAAGATAATAAAGGGAGACATGATAAACAAACCTTATTCTTTCAATCAAGGAATCACAATAACCCTTTACAGTTACGTCTCAGGAATTATTGCATCAAAGGAAAGAATAATGGCACATTTCATCCAATAAAGGTTAAGCCTTCATTATCTAGGAACAAGTTCTCTTATGTATCTAAATAGAAATATCTCAGTTACGACTCAATTCCTACTTAGGTTAAAGTGGTTTAGATTCATACTAAACCTGCAAAAACCAAACCTTTCCATAGGATTTAAAGAGATTTATATAAACTGGAAATAAGAACAATTCAATCCATCATAGTCCAAGGTATAAACAATTTTCTATTTACCTTGGAACCACATAAGGTTTTTAGCCACTAAAGCTCATGACTAATCCTGAATTTGATATAAAAAGGGAAATCAACAATATCAAAAAGAAAAAGGGAATAAGAAAAGTACCCAACTTTATTGAATAAAAAACTTCCAAACTTGCAATCTCTAACAACTTCAACAAACTTCCAAAACAAACTCTAACAAACTCCAACTGAATCTTCCTCAAAAACTAATTAAATAACAATGGTGAAAAAGAAATAAAAAGACAAACTTTCCTTCAATAATCGAACTTCCACTTTCACAACCTAAACAATCTTCAATCTTTTCTTCGGTGGGCGTCCTTTTTCTGGACTTCGGATATCTTCTTTTATAACCTTGGAACCCTACGAAACTCGCGGGCTGGGCTGACAGTCCGAAATAAAATAAGGTTCGACGCTCAGGGAAATATCTCGGTCTGAATCTCGGCCGAGATTGGTCGATGTCGGGTATGATATTTCGACTTCATACTTCAGCGTCATGGGATCTCGGTTTGGGTCACCCGAGATGTGGACTGAGATTTTACTGCAGTGGCTTCCAAGCGTCCTGTCTCAGACCGAGATTGGTGGATCTCGGCGGAGATTCTTCTTGACCTCGGGCACTTTGCCTCGGTTGCTTCTTAAGTGTAGTTCTCTCCTTTCCAATGCTCGTATGACAGCTCCTCTGCGTCTACTCCGAGGCTAAGTCCTCAAAATGCATCGTTTTATCTCCAAAACACGCCAAAGTACCTACAAAGTAACCACAAGCGTGTGTAGACATCCATACTTGCAAAGTAACATTAAACAAGCATAAAATACACAAACTATGGCTAAAACATGCATGCATAAAGGGAAAAACTACCTATATGATCAACTAAACTAGGTCGATAAATCATGTTATCAACCACCAGCCACCACCTGAGTAGCTAGCCTTATTCCGGCGTTTTGATCCAGTTGGATCCTCGCATGAGTCGGTGTGGATCTGAATCGAACCACCATGGAACACTCGAGTCGTAGAAAACTTGTACCGGATCTTGACATCTACTATCAGATTCGTGTCGCTGGAACCGAAGCCACCACCCAGATCCGTGCCGCTAGAACTAAAACCGTGCTGAACCAAAGCCACCATCGTTTCCGACGAACACACATTGAGTTGCCCAAACTCGTACTTGATCTTGACCTAAATTGCGTTGGGGAGTCGATAACCGAGTCCACGGGAGTCGGGAATCAGACCGGAGGAAGCCATTTGCCTGCTCGGGCCTCGCCACTGGCCACCGATTTCCGGGAAGACTCAGCCGTCGCCGCTGCCTGCTTCCGCATGGGGTAACGAAACCCTAGTTGCCGGTCAACGAGGGTTTGACCCATTTTTGGGTAAATTACAATTTTTGTCCCATACTTTACATTTATAGTTTTTTACCCATATTCTTGGAATTTGCAAATATGCCCCTGACTTGATAATTACAATTTCCGTCCCATACTTTTTAGGAAGAACCCATATTTTTATAAGTTTTTTTTTAGGAAGAACCCATATTTTTATAAGTTTGTGGAAATTCTTAGTGATTATTAAAAAATATAGAAAATTTATTTTGACATATAATATAGTCGGAAATGACTAAGGATAGATTGTAGGGTTGAGAAGCATCATGGTCTAACTTTAGATCCAGATTTAGGTATGATTGGATTATCTTTTACGGTTAGATTTCTTATATGTGATAGTTCATGTATTGTAGTTTTTCATGTTCGAATTTGGAAGAAATCCACCGGTTAGATTTAGAGTTATGAGCTTGTAAAGTTGGGACTAAACTCAGTTTGTGAGGAGGTGAAATTTGGCTAAGTGTAGAAATAGATTTCTTGAAGGTAACTATGGAATTTTGCTTAGGTCTTATGACTAGATGTATATGGATTATGATTATTCTAGATAAGAGTAGACATGACATAGTAGGTTTAGGAATTTTCTTGGAATTTTTGGGATTTAGTAGAAGGTATTATCATAGGTCAAAGTAGGGCACTTGACTTGATTCCTTTTAGAAGCTGCCTAAATGATAGAATATGTTGTTAAGATGTTTTTTCGTTTGATCAGGTCTTTATTACTTTACGCATGAGTAGACGATAACGTGTAGTGACCGATCGTCAATTAGTTCAGGTAAGTCTTACGGACTTGCTTAGCTAGCTCTTCTTGTATTAGTGTGTGTTACTATAGTGGTGCTTGTTGGGTGCTTTATAATTATAACTTGAGTAGGACGACGTAACCATACGATTAGACCCAAATGTATGAATAACGGGTCGTGGCATCACTGTCCAACGTTGTCATGTTACTGGGAGGCTCTCTACGACTAGTCTATATCGGTATACGGTGAGATGCATGATCAATTCCAGTTGGTAAACAGGGACAAAGGCGAAGGTCGGGAGACCTTCGTGCCACACAATAAGTTGAACAATTAGAATTGAATCACCTAATGGAGATAATAATACGGTTTGAGTGTGAGCATGTTGTTTTGTTTAAATTTTGTATTGTGTGTTATTTTGCTATAAAATACTATCTGATGCTTAGAATTGTTATTAGCTAACGGCTCCCATCGTCATGTACGTTGTTTGATTTGTTGTAGGATAAGAAAGTTATAGAGTTATTCGGAGCGGATGGTCAGTCGGGTCCACGTACTCATACAATTTAGGTGGCCTTTCCTTTGTTTCATTCATATAATAGGGCTTTTGTTTCATGATTTTAGAAGTTGTCGCTTACAAGAATGTCTCAAGATACATATATTCACGACATTATTTTTGTAATACGTTTTTTTATTTGTTGTAATTACATTTGTGCCTTGTTGTAAGATCTAGCTAGTGAAATTTTTGTCAAACTAGCGCCGAAACCCACTGTGAGGTCCTAGCACGTGACATCCCGAGTTCCTAGAATTTGGGGTGTTACAACATGGTATCAGAGCGCTAGGTTGACAACAATGGCATTTGCAATTTAACATAAAAGACCGAATGTAGAGACTAAACAGAACCTAAAAGGAGTTTGAAGATTTCAAAATGAATTTTTGTTTTGAATCAAGTGCATAGTCGGGTTGTTGGGTTAGTAGTACGTTGGACCACCATCGCTCTCTATGGATCTCTACAACTTAGTTTTATATGTGAGTTATAGTATGGACTTATATTAATATATTAGTTATTAGGTTACACTAGCTATATAATTATAGATTTGGACGGTTGTATTAAGTACGTTAGTTAATGTAGTATGCGGTGATCATCAATCGATCTTTTAGTAGCATATGAGTAGGATTCAAGGTATATTAGTACAAGAATAGTTATGCTCAAACTAAGTCGGCTTGTGTATCATGTTTCGGCGAGTTAACTCTTTTAACTCATACGAACCTACCGAAGAACGCCTAGGCCAGAGAACCGGAAGATGATGACTACAAGAGGATAACAATGACAATAAGAATGAGAATCAAAAGGGGATGAAATTTTGAGTCAACTCAAGCCGAACTGAGTTGAAGGCCGTAATAGAAACATAATAGCACGAGGCTATAGGGATGGATTCGGAGAAGCTTTCAGTGACCTACATTTGTACGAACCAAGGAATGTTGATACAAGAGTTCATTCCAAGTGATCCATTTCTAAGCTTAAGGGTACCTACTAGATGGAGCGCAAATATATCTCGTCATGTATGCTCGGTCAAGTGATATTACGTCTAAGGTTAGAGCCTCACGAGATAGCTCCTAGAATTAACTTTTACACCAAACTCAATATGTAGAATGAAGATGAGATTGCTAAGGTGTTGATCCAAAGATGAAGAACTGAAGGTACTTGGAGATTAAAGTATCTTGATGAACAAAGATAGAATTTGTGATTCCTTAAATGTGGGTACAAGGCAATCTCCTCTCAGGATACATGATTAATAAAAGGAATCACGACACAAGTATCCTTGGTGGTAAATTTCTTAGAGTGCTCAACGAGTTTCTATAGAAGTGACAACGCTAAGCAACATCAACACAAGGAAGGAAATGCATATGAGAATGAACCTTGGTAAAAAGTGAGATTATGCAATGGGTTTAAATTGCTGAAGTTGATGAACCACACCAAGGAACTGTGAATGGATGTGAACTGAAGTTATAATGATGGATATGATGCACGTGTAAACCTTCGTGTTAGTGGAGTAAGGATGAGGAGTCATAGGGGAGATATAGGTCCAAACCCAAGGCATATAATATTAATAGAAGTTCATTTGGCGACATAGAGCCCTCGAGGAAAGACGATGATACCTTGGAAAAGATGGATCTTGTTAAGCACGGTCGTGTCGGTTGAACGACGAAGGTTGAACTTGGAAAGAGTTACCGTAACTACGGATTTATAAATGAACTTAATCAACTCCTTGGGTTAGTTCTTCATGATGTTCAAACGATGACATTTGGGTTATGCTATAATAGAATAAGCATGTAGGTCCTTTGATTATAGCATCGAGTGAGTTCAATGCAAGTAACTCTAAGCAATCATCCATGTGAGAATTTTGATGATCAGAGGCGACATTCTCAAGTCATTTTATTGGTAAAATAAAATTGTTGGAAGTTGAGTGCTTACCAGTTGGTGAATGACACCGATTAGAATGGTATGGATTGATCTTGGTAAGAAGAACTTGAGGAGTAAGAACTGATCGATGTTGACTTCAAACCTATTATTTTACTTAAATGGAGGGAAGCTAGGAGTTTGCATAATGATTCGTCTAAGTGGAAGGACGGTGTGTTCTCACAAATGGAAGTAGGGATTTAGCCCTCATGTCTCGTCAGGGAGATATAATAGGATAATTTCATTACACCCGATACAAGAATCGGATGTGGCAGTGCTTACATTGAAGTCAAGGAGTCATTACCTTTACGGAAGTAATTTTTAGATTTTTAGATTTCTTGAGTTGGAGCATACCCTCGATAGTAGCAAGGATGAGATTGATAAGATGATTGACGGATTTGGGACGGTTATAGATAACCACTACTATGTTGACATGACCCGTATAACAATGAATAAACTTAGACAAAAGACGCTCATGCATAAGGGCAATACCTCACTTGACAATCCAACCTAGGTTGATTATTGACCTAGCTTGTCAAGCTAGACGTTGTGGTTTGAATACAAAGTTTGAGAGGTCCTTTGTAAACATATGGTCATTGTTTGACTTGTTGGACTAAATCCGCCATAAACAAATAGGGTTATGGGACGTCAATAACTGGGACATGCGGCGATCAATGTTGAGATGAGAGATTAGATGTTAGGTGAAGATTGCGATATATGTTTATATATCTTGAGGCCATTTATATGTGTAATACATTGAAATGTTCATTTTTGTAGGTGAAGAAATCCCGATGGAAGCTAAGTAGGCAAATTGCGTATGATTATCGGATTATTCGAATACAAATTGCTGGGACATGAGGGTCATATGTTGCTAGCGGAGTATGATGAGTTGTTATAGGATGGATGCGGATGACGTCGTTTGTGTAGCTTTCATCCGGAAGTACAAGTTAACGAGTTCAAGATGTTAAAATTTGTAACTAGATTATGTAAATGACACTTTGGAGTTATGGTTGATGTGCATATAGGATTAAGAGTTCCCAAACTGAAGTATCAAACGTTTTGACATTAAAGGGAAGTGAAAACCCTAAGATGCAACCCCATTTTAGATTTTGAAAAAGCTGAGAAAGTTACCAATAGAGTAGCACTCTCACTCATATTCGAGAGTATCCGTCCTTTTATTCAATGTCATTGGTTGAGAGTATACTTACGGATCTCATGTGAGGGGTTGGTCATTTGAGTTTATGTAATGAGTTGGATCAATTTTTACGGCGTACCCGATAGTTGTCTTAAAGCAAGACATGAGGCAAATGCGACTGAAGCATACTCTAGTATATTGGTTTATTGGTCCAGACTTTGTGAGAACGAGACCACAAGAGACAATGATGAAAGTAATGAACAATTATACAAAGCGCTACGGTAATCTAGTATTGACTTTATAGTTTAACAATTAGTTAGCTCTTGGGTTATGTGCTTATGTATTAAGTTGTCTGAATGTTTATGTGTTATATGCTCAGTGGTTATCTATTTATGTGTTAGATTGTTGTCGGCCTTATGTGATACTTTTAGGATTAGAAGAGGTAATGATAACACTTCCATGGATAGTCTTTACGTATGCCCTCGTGATTTTTTAGATTTAGCTAGATGACCCTCGTATACCTTAATTTTCGGGACGAAACTTATTTTAAGTGGGGATTGATGTAATATCCAGAGTTTTTTGAACAATGTTGGCGAAACTATATGAAGCTCCAATATAAACCATGATACACAATGTCGGGCTTAGGTAGTCGTGATGTCATTTTCGTTATTACTCGTTGTGTTTTAAGTTTTGGGACGAAACTTTTTCTATGTGAGGCTGGTGTAATAACCCTGATTTTTTGTTATCCGGGAGAGTTTTTCGTAGTAGATTTCCTTCGAGTTTGAGATAGATGAGCGGTTTTGGGATATAGTCGGTTATATATTTAAGCGACAAATCAAAACTATTATTTTGGGAATTTTAGAAAAACTTTTGAGGATTTTATCGATATTTTGGTTTCAAAAAATATTGGAATTTGGACATACTCGTAAGGTTTTAGAGAGCTTGCTAGAAACCACCTTCAAAAACCCGCAACACTATTCATCATCTCCTTCCCCAAACCCTAATCCCGATTCATCCCGCTGGCCGCCAACGTTCCGGCCACCAGCACCAACGACCACCACTTGGGTAGCCTCATTCCGGCGTTTTGAACTAGTTGGACCCTCGTCTAAGTCGATGTGGATCGGAATCGAACCACCATGGACACACTCGAGTCGTAGCAAACTCGTATCATATCTCGACATCGATCAACAACCTCCAGATCCGTGTCGCTAGAACCGAAGCCATCACCGTTGCCGAGGAACCCAAATTGCGTTGCCCAAACTCGTACCATATGTTGCCCTAGGTTGCGTCGGGGAGTCGAGAACCGAGTCCATGGGAGTCGGGAATTAGACCGGAGGAAGCCATTTGCTTGCTCGAGCCTCGCCACTGGCCACCGGTTTCCGGGAAGAATCATCCGCCGCCGCCAGCTTCCACGTGGGGGTAATGAAACCCTAGCTGCCGGTCAACATGGGTTTGACCCTTTTTGGATAAATTACAATTTCCGTCCCACACTTTACATTTACGGTTTTTTACTCATATTCTTGGAATTTGTAAATCTTCCCTTCACTGGATAATTACAAGAAATGACCCAAATTTATATTTACGAGAACGACCCATACTTTTCGATTTTACGAAAAATGACCAGAATTGCATTATTACTTAAAGTAGCTCAAGTTTTATTTTTAGGATAGGACCTATATTTTTTTATTAGTTTATGAATTAGTAGCTTGTTGGCATTTGGGGACTAACTTGTGTAAGTTGAGAATTTAAGTGTTTGAGATCTTTTATTGTGGGAATTCTTAGTGATTAATAAAGAGATATAAAATCTATTTTGGCATATAATATAGTCGAAAGTCGAAAATGACTAAGGATAGATTGTACGGTTGAGAGGCATCATGACCTAACTTTGAAGACAAATTTAGGTATGATTGGATTATCTTTTAAGGTTGGATTTTTGATATGTGATAGTTCTTGTGTTTATTTTGTCATGTTCGAATTTGGAAGAAATCCAACGGTTAGATTTAGAGTTATGAGCTTGTAAAGTTGGGTTAAACTCTGTTCGTGAGAAAATGTGTGAAATTTGGTTAAGTGTAGAAATAGGTGTTCTTGAAGGCAACTTTGGAATTTTGCTTAGGTCTTATGACTAAATGTTTGTGGATTTTGATCATTCTAGCTAAAAGTAGACATGACATCATAGGTTTAGGAATTTTCTTGGAATTATTGGGATTTAGTAGAAGGTATATATCCTAAGCCAAAGTAGGGCACTTGACTTGTTTCCTTCTAGAATTTGCTTGTTTGATAGAATATGTTGTTAACACGTTTTTCCGTTTGATCACGTATTTGATATTGTACGTACATGTAGACGATAACGGGTAATGGTTGATCGTCAATCAGTTAAGGTAAGCCTATCTGATGCTTAGAATTGTTAGCTAACGGTTCTCACCATCATGTTGTTAGATTTCTTGTAGGGTAAGAAAGTTACAAAGTGATTCGAAGCGGATGGTCAGTCGGGTCCACGTACTCATATAGTTTGGGTGGTCATTCCTTTGTTGATTCAGATATTAGGGCTTTTGTTTCAGGATATGTTGTTGCGTACAAGGTTCTCTCATGATACATTCACGACATTTTTTTTGCTATATGTTTTCTCATTTGTTGTAATTACATTTGTGTCTTATTGTAAGATCTAGTGAAAGTGTTGCTAAGTTAGGATCGGGACCCATTGTGAGGTTGTAGTCAGTGACATCCCGAGTTTCTAGAATTTGGGGATGTTACACATTAATTCAAGTAATTTGTGTTATTATATATACTTTATTGTAATTTTTTGGTGGTTAAGTTTTTTTTTAATTATAATACATGTATTTTGAACTTTTGTATTAATAGTTAAATTTGTATTTCATTACATTATTTTGAACATTTTATTCTATTAGTTTAAATATTGGTTTTTGAAAGTTCGAACATGTTTCATGTCAAAAAATATATAAAAAAAACATAACTAAAAAATATGAAAAAGATGGAAATTATATTTATAAAAGTATCAGTATTAATAGCATTTAGAATGTCATGTTAACTAAAATTATAAAACTCTAATGTTAAAGGGAATAGTGTATTTTGGTTAAAAAATAAAATAAAATAAAATATTCTTTAGATCTATAACATTTACTTTAAAACTAAAGTGGTATACTTGATAATACATTTTATTTAAATTGGTATTTGGACACTTGTATTTATAATGATAATATTATATCACATCACTTATAAATAATATCTTATTATCTATACAATATTTTCACCAAATGTTATATGGTTCAATTCCAAAGAGAGCATGACATTAGCAAGAAAATAAACATATACATATTGTTGTATTTTAGCAACAAAGTATGAATGCATAGTGATTCTTTTTTAGAAAAAAAAAAACAAAAACTTATGTCCCTCTTGCATGCTTTGATAAGTGATAGTGAAAGGAATTCCTTTCCATCATTTTCCACTCATCTTTTTTCTTTTGTCACTCTCTCTTTTGGTAGTCAAGTGAGCTACTTGCATATGCAAGTCTTATATTCTTCATTTTCTCTCCAAGTTGTACCACTTGATCTTATCTACATCATCCAAATATTAACAAAATTATTATTCAATAATGTTAAAGGTAATATTTTGTGTTGTGACTTGTGACAAGTGTTTTTAATGGGAAATATTCTTTTTTTGTTGTTGGTAGAATTAATGGGAATATTCTAAACAATAATTAAGTCGCATTTTATCAACTTTATTTATGTACGTATAGAGCTATTACAGCAAATAACTAAATTAATCTACTTAGAAATAGGGTAATAAACTAAATAGTTAATCAATTCTATATATTACTATTTATTTAACTATATAAATATAAATTAATTAGGATATTATGTGACATAACTCTTATAATATTATCCGTATAAGTAATATAATTTTATGATAGAGATAATATTTAGATGTGGTTATCATTATTTCTAAAACCACTCATTCTTGTAACTTTATTTTTACAAATCTATCTTTGAAAATCAGTATGAAACAACTCAACAAGTTTCATCAGATTTTGATATATTATATAAGAGTATTTGTTGCTGATATAGTGATATGTCACCAGTTTTACGGGCTGTACGCGAGGTGGGCCTATTGGGCTTTCGTGGGCTTTTTTACAGTTCTGTTTATATTTGGGCCTTTTGGGTTAGTACTTTAGAAGTGCATGTTTCACGTGACTCGATTATTTTCACGTAGCATCTTTTTTAACTGTTTTTGTGCGTTCAGATGCGCGAAGATCACTGACTCTCCTTCACACCAAACGGCTAAAGGCCAAAATTTGGGTCGCTATTTTCAAAATTAATATAATTTTCAACATAACTTTAATGTATATTTTTAACCAAATACCATGTTTTAGAAAAGAAACCCGACAGTCATTTCTTATTTTATTTTTTATTTGAGTGTCGTACTTATAACAAATCAACAAACTTATCATTTTTTAGTTATTTTTTTTATTAAAGGGATATTTTTACATTTTACTAACATTATATAATGAAAATAGTAATTATGCATGATAATCCTAATTTATCGCCAAATAAGATACTCCGTAAGTAATATATATCGCCAATAAATTTTAACAAAATATAATATCTAAACAAAAATTAGAAATTGCAAAAGTCGAGTTGAAAAAAATCTTACACTTATGAATAAACTCTATTTTTTTATTACTAATTTTCGATAAATGGTTAAAATTTATTTAATTCTAATTTGGTGGACTCAAATATTAATCTTCATCTTTAAAAACAAATCTCAAATTCTGATTGAAATGTTTATGAAAATCGTTGGATTCTCTGTACTGCATTTGAAATCGAATTCCAATGCCCGCCATTCTTTCACTTTCATCCTTTCTCCCTCTCCATTTTTTCACATCAAACCCTAAACCCCCAAATTATCTCCCTCCATTACTTTCTACCGAAAACTCAAAACCTAAAACCCTCCAAAAACAAATAACATTTGAATCTAAAAATGAAAACCCATCGAACCTTCTTCAGCAACAATCCCTCCACGATTAAAGATTCAATCTTTAACTTAAATAGCCCACCCTTTGACCCTTTCCCCAATACCCACAACTCCAGATCTCTATCTCTAAACACAATCAATGGCGGTTCAATCTTACAATCTTTCCTTCGACGACAACAAAGAAAACATCATCCCATCCAGTACATTGCATTGCATTCCAGCTCAATTGTCCAAGACAAAGAAGCCCAATAAGTGGAAACGAATCAGATTGCCCCTTACAGACATTACCCATCTCTTCAACTCCTCAACTGTTCATTCCTCAGATTTTGTAGCTATGGAGTCAAAACCGAGAAAGAGGAAGGTTGTTGAAGATGATAATACTGTTTCTTTGAAGCACAAGGAAGTTTGCAGATCGCTTCGAAATTTTAGGTAGAATTTATTTTAGCTTTAGATTGTGATTTTGACATTCCATTACACATAATACAGATTTACTTCAGATATTTGCATTGCTATTTGACTTTGCTGAAATGGTATCCTTTTATTTTTTTATAATAATAATTAGTGGGAAAAATTGTGGAGGTTAAGCTGACAAATTCGCCACTTCACAATGGGCAATTGCTCCTTCTGATAATGGATTGTCTAATCTAACCATTCACAGCAGCCAAGGCCAAATTTTGACATTGCTGAGTTATCTCAAATTATTGTGTTGGCTTAATGTTTATCATGAGCTTGAAGAATCAGCTGGTTAGAGCTCAATGTTGAAATCTGAGATCATTGTTATTGCAGATTAGACTTTTAGAAAGTTCTGGATCTCAAGTTCTCAATGCTATCTTTTGTGGGCCACTGATCACGGTGTTCTTGATAATCAATCATACTTTCCACTTCTAAATTAAAATTTCTAATGCTCTATCCATTTTGTTTAGTTATATGTAAGGTTTGAATAGGAAAAGCTAAAAAGTGTTTCCATTTAACATGTAAAATATAGACTTTTGAGCTTTTTAGCATCAAAATGCTGCAAGAAAATACAAATGCAGTTACTGCACAAATGTTTATATGTATGTAGGTCCGATTCATAGTGGTCAAACCTTGAACACTGATGCCTTAACTGATTTCCGTCCATTCGTGCAATCCTCAATGCTAATCTTTTCCTGCGTGATCATTAAAAATTTAAAACAAAGCTTCTTTACTTTGCTGATGGTTGGTGATCTAAGTATATTGGCCAAGTTGCTAGATTTCATTAATGGAAATCCATATTCATCATGACAGTGACATACTGACGTTCAAATGATAGAGAAGCAAAAGGAGAAAGCAATGATAGATTGTCCTACTTGTATATTTAAACAAGATTGTCTGCCGTTCTTGTAAAGGTATGATGTATACTCACTGGAAGTATTGATTGTGAGCTGGTGTGTTCTTAGTTTAATCTTAACTTTATTGTAGACAGAAAGAAGGAAAAAAAAGGTGTAATTATGTGTAAAGTTAAGTGCTATAATCATCATTCAGCAACAACTTATAAAGAAATCTTGAATTCATGGAAAACGTCAGTAATTGCATCTAAAGCTTCTCGGATTTGTGAAGTCGAGTCTTCACGTAACTGTATAGATTCGTGAATATACACCTCATGATCCTTGCTTTATAAGATGCATATTATCCTACCACCACCATCATTATCATATAACAACAGTTCATTAAAGCAAAATTATTCTTGTATTCATTTTGTCTCTTATTGCCTTCTTTTTTTTTTTATTTTTTTTTTTCCTGAACTCTCAAAACAACTTCAGTATTCAGCAACTAAAAGTTTGACACAGTCATTAGAAATTTGCTGTTAAAACAGCAAGAACCCAAGAACTGAATTTGATTCGTTAATGTTAATCTGTCATATTTCAATCACCTGATCCATCTTACCTATGCAAGCCTTTGCACTCGTGGCATTCCTATCGACTGTCAACGATGTGTCATCAATTACTTGTAGTTGAACTAGTTTTCCTACGTGTTGTCAACTTATACTTATATATATATATATATATATATATATATATGAATATATATACACTGTGCTTTCTTGCATGCCTAAGCTCTTTTTTTTTTTTTTTTTTTTTTGCTGAGTTGAAGGTAATTAAGAATAACAATAGGAGGTGGTCCTTGTTAATCAGCCTTTCAAAATCTCAAGAGGGAATTATAAGGTCATAATTTTTGCTCAATTAAAAGATTCATAAGTGGTTGATGATGGAAAGATCCAATCTCAAATAAACTGAACTCGAAATAAAATGAATGAATTCTTTTTGGTATTTAAGATAATTTCTATAACACAAACTATAGAATTACATATAGACAGTAGTTCAAGCTTCAGCCATTGATATTGAGCTTGAGTGCTGTTTTGAATCTTAGTGCTAGACAACTCCATTAAAATTTGATCTATTTGTCTTTGTTAGATTTCCACTTAATTCATGCATTAAAACTCTATAAATTCTACCATTCATTCATTCCATTCCAACTCAGAAGTCAGCCTAACATCAAACAAAGATTCAAAACACCAAAAATGGAAAGTCAACTCTCAAAATTCTTGGTTCTTATGATAATCCTACTTTTCCTAGTCAGAAGCTCAATTTGCCGACCTCTCAAGCCAAGCGAAATGACGGAAGAAGAAGAAAGATATGAGAAAAGCTTAAGTAGTCATAGACTTGAGTACAAAGTGCATGATGATGAACACTCGAAAGTGCTTCTGGAGCTAAAGAAACAAGTGAGGTTGTTGCAAGCGACGTTTGACAATGGAGATGAAGATTCAATGAGGTATAGATATGACCCTACAAGAATCAGCCCTGGAGGGCCGGACCCGCATCACCATTGACTTCCCTAAAGAAAGTGTTGTTCGTAAGTTGTAACTTTCTATTTTTGATCTGAAGTTGTAACTCGTGCTGTAATAGCTTTGTAACAAAGTGATCCTCTTTCTCATGCATTAGATCCTTTATTGCTTAATATATGAAGGATCATTTTCCTATTTTGATAACTGTTAGAGCGTGGAAATGTCCCACATCGACAATACGATAATACGTGAACGTTTTAGATTACTCCTTTTGTCAATTGATTTTAGATAAAACTTAAAAGACTGGTGTAAGTTCACTTTGATGTACATGTCCTCTTTTTCGTGATCTTCTTGCCCTCTTACCGTTGCAAGCTTAGTTGTTGGTTGGAATAAAGTGATTACGTGATATATAAGTTTATCCACGTACTTTTATTAACTGCATGCTTCTTTTGCATGTGCTATAATTCATATATTTAGCATAAAAATTATATGTGTCACACAAATTGTGGAAACATGTCATCCCACGTCTTGGGGTTCTGTATTATATGAGATAATAAAAGTTTCCTTGTAAAGTAGAGTGACCGATTGTATAAGTTCGGTGGATTACTCCGTCTTGTGTAAGACCAAAACGGACGATAGACTAGAGTAATGTGTATACGAGTGAACATGTGTGTTAGGCCGAGTCTATTGAAATTCATCATAAAAATAATGATATAATAGTGGTTCACCAACCTTATATACATAATATAAGGAAAAAACTGTAGTCGATATTAAAACAAATAGATTAAAAATTTTGTTGTTTTTATAATCTACCCACGTGTTACGATCGAAGGACCGAGAACAAAAAGTTTTTTTTTTGCATCGAGTTCAAATGTTGTGTTTGGTATATGAATCTTCTTTCCAATGTAGATTTTATAATTTCGCAGGGATTAAAAACTCATTCTATTCAACCTTCATAAATGTAGAGATCCAATCAAGTGACCGCATTGAAGTAGACTCGGCTATTGTGAAATTTTGATGACGTCGAAACGTCAGAGCATATATCCGGCCATATTAAGACGATCAATTGACATTTGACGATAAGAGTAGTAACCTCACGTTTATATGGTAATCTTATCTGTATAGCACTTAACACATCTTTTCTTTCTCATATGGATATTTTAATCTCTTTTATAGTTCGTTTACAATTTTTTTATCTTCCTTTTTTTTTCATATCATTTTCAAGTACACGCCTAAGGTGAACCTATCCACACAAGCATACAAAATTTTATACTTATACTCAAGCATGAAAAAAGTAATTTGTAAATTTATGTGGTATTTTCAATTACTAATATGTTTTCGATGTAAGGCACATTCCTTTCCTACATGTTAATGCTTGTTAAGTTCCATCTAAAATCTTAACTAATCACTTCAAATGACAAATGACTCACTAAAACCGATTTTTCTAGGTAAAGTCGTACGGGAGAAAAGGCATCGAGCCTCATCTAACTATAAGAGGCGAAATATCAACTAGATGTTGATCAAAAGTCAGAACCAACATAAAAAGTGGATTAAATTTTACGAGCAAGTGCCATACATACACATATCATATTTAGCAGGACAAAATAAGGTAGGTTATTACGTACACAAAATATAAAAATATATTTGTCACACTAATTGTGGAGATATGTCATCCCACGTTTTAGGATTCTATCTTGCTGAGATGATAAAAGTTTCCATAGATCGATTGCGGAGATATGTCATCCCACGTTTTAGGATTCTATCGTGTGTAGACGAGCATGCGTTCGCGTTAATTAAGCCATCCTAAAAGCAATTGAAAATATATGTAGCTTGACGGGCCTTATATGCGTAGAGAACAAACCTTAGTCGATATTTGACCAAACTGGTTTAACATCTCATTCTCTTATAATTTAGCCAGTGTTTGGATTGACAAATTAAATCAATCAGGGTAACCTCTCTGTACTATATTAAAGCTCAAAGTTGTTTGCATAAATTTCAAAAGCCATCTTTGGGTTTTGAAATTTCTTTCCAGGTGAGATTTTATATTTTTGTAGTGATTGAGAGCTCGTTCTATAAATCAACCTTCATATAGGTAGAGATCTAATCAAGTGACGACGTTGAAAGTAGATTCAGTTGTTGTAATATTTTGACGGATCAAATATGACGATGAGATAGAGTCCAACACATAAGCCTAAATTTAATAATGTTCTATCTTTATCCGGGCAAACGCGGACATGCTTGCCCGCAAAAACGGACGACTATGGCGCATAAGGCAGGCCCGGCCGAGCCGCTAAGTGCGGCCCGTCAAGTCCACCGGCCGGGTACAAACAAGGGTGTAGGTCCGTCCGGGCCGCTAAGCTTGTCCCGAAAGCCCGTATTTTTTTTTAAAGTTTAAATATGTAAAATATATATGCGAATAGTAGGAATCGAACCCGATACCTCAAGATAAGGTTCAAATGTTCGCGACCATTGAGTTACTTTGAATTATGTGTTATAATTATATTTATTTTATATTTAATATGTATAATTTTTATTTTCTTAAATATATATATATATAGTGCCCCGTCCGCCGGCCCGAAGCATGTTCCGTGCGGGTACGAATAAGACCCCAGGTCCGAAGTCCGGACTCGGCCCGAGTCCGGCCCGCAAAACAAGCCAAAATTTCACAAAAGCCCGCCCGGGTCCGGGGATGCCCAGGACCAGTTCTATCCTAAATAGTAGGTAATAACATCAAATGACGGGTAATTTCACTAAAACCAATTCTGTAGATAAAGTCGTACGAAAATGGCTAACGCCTCAAGCCTCATATAACCGTAATGTCTCTTGACACCACCCTTTCTAGTTTGGTATGTAAGTGAGGTATGTAAGTGTCAAGATATACTTAAAAAAGGGACTGTAATATTCAGTTCTGTCGTGTCTACCGCGAGTCGAATAAAGTAGCGAATTGTATTGCTAGTTTAGCTTTGGTTTTCAAACTGGTTTAAGTGTATTTTTTTTTGAAACTACGAGGTAAGAAATTAGGATGAATCAACTCCTCGAGACTCTCCATCCTACAACATCCTTCCGGATGAGTTCATCGACATGGAACATTGATGAACTGGACATCAACTGGTCAACAAAGCCAAGCTCAGCCGGTGAATCCGCTACCCCGTTAATCTCACGGAACACATGCCTTACTCTAACCTGACAGAAACCCATCAAAATAGAAGAAATGTTAGACAGAATAAGGTCTAAATCCCACGGCGGTTTCCAGATTCTTTTGACTGAGTTAATTAACACAAGACAGTCACCCTCAACTTCAATATTTTTAAAACCAAGATCAAAAGCTACTACCAGTCCTTCTCTTAGCGCACACGCTTCAACATGTAGGGCCGATATGTTACCACATTGCCCAAAACCAAGAGAGACCTTCCTAGCATTGTGATCTCGGATAATGAATCCATAAGCGGATTCCCCGGTTACATTTTTTGCTCCATCAAAATTCAATTTTATAAATCCACTCTCAGGTTTGTTGATACAAACGGGGACGATCTAGATCGAGGAGAAACTCCAACTACTCCTTCTTGGTCGTTCGTGGCGGATCAAACGATAGAACTAGGTTGATGGGGGTTTAGAAATGGATGCGGAAGCGTACGGTCGATCCGATCTAGGTTGATCGAATCATCCACGAGGTGGAGCGGGATAGTTGATCCTTCAAAAGGATCCTCGAGTATGAGTTCTTGGATCAAAGACTAGATCCAAGATAGATATTTGAGGAGGGGAAGAAGAGTGATGCCTAAACCAAGAGGAGGATTTCCCTTCACTATTCTTGGATTCAAATTAGACATCCTTTACAATGAAGGCCAACACATCCTTATATAGAGGGTGTTTGCCTACTTATGGGTCAACGGGCCAACACAAGTTCATAACGAAAAGCCCAAAAGGAAAAACCCAAAAGATAAGATCAAAACCTAAAAGATAAGATCAAGAGGGAATATTCCACAAGAATATTCCTTCTTTTATTACATAATTAATAAAGGAAAATAACTAAGGAAAATACTCAAAATGACAAGCTTCATGCCATGGCTAGACATGCCGCTTGCGGGGTCCTCTTAGTTGGATAGACGGATGGCCTCGCCATCCGAGGGCATATCATTCTCCTCCTCTTGGTTGTGAAACGTCCTCGTTTGCACGGTCGGAAAAGGAAGGAGAGACATTGAGAACAAGACCCTTGACTTGAACTTTGGTTGCTCATTCTCGGAGTCGGGCGGCTTGGACTTGTAATCTTTCAAGATGATGGTGACACCGAGCTTGTCAAATATGCCGTCAAGGCACGAGACCAAGTATTGGTAACGAATTAGTGACGGTTGATGGTGCCGGTACTCCTTGAACTTGTGCACAAAGCCTTTGATGGGTGGTAAGCCGGGTGGTATAACAATGACAAACTCCGGATCGGGCGGCTCAAACTTATAGTACATGTGAATGGTGTCGCCGGTGAGTTTGTCTATCATGCCGTCAAGACCGTTGACGGTGCACATTGGGGGCATGCCGACAAGAAGCAAAGGTGAGTCGGGAGGTAAATAATTTGACATAACAAAGACAAACCTCGGAACGGGCGGCTCAACTTTGTTGTCCATCAAGATATTAGTGCCATTGTCGGTGACGGCTTCGACTTTGTTGATGACGGTGTCTTCCTTGTCCTCTTCAAAAGGCTCATCATTCAATGGATTGTCAACTTGAAGTAGAGTGCCGTTGTGGATTCTTCAATGACTTTGCCCATGGCTTCGACTTCGTCACACAAAGAGGTGACAACCAACTCACACCTTGGTTGTGTCATCGCTTGCTAATCCTTGGGTTGGGCGGCCATCTTGCGGGCAAGACCTCGGGCCTTAAGAGCTTCTAACTATTGCTTCAAGGAAGCGTTTTCTCGGGTCAAAGCATCAAACTTTTGTTGTGCCTTCAAAATTCCTAGCTCACGCTTCAAAGCAACATTATCCGCCTTGGCTAAGTCATACTTCTCTTGGGGACTCAAACACCGTTGTGGGACCACTTTGACATCTTTTTCTCCATACAAACCAAACGGATCATCATCGTCATGCATCATGATGTTTTATGACGCACGGAGAAGAACGATGATGAACATATGAAGAACAACTCAAGAAAATTCAAAGAAAATTCAAGAACATTCAAAGAAAACTCAAGAACATTCATGAACATTCAAAGAAAATTCAAGAACATCAAAGAAAATTCAAGAACAATGAAGAACGATGATGAACGATCAAGAACAAAAGTAAAGAACTTGACCTCAATCCCGAGCTCTGATACCAAATGATACACACGGGGGCGATCTAGATCGAGGAGAAACTCCAACTACTCCTTCTTGGTCGTTCGTGGCGGATCAAACGATAGAACTTGGTTGATGGGGCTTTAGAAATGGATGCGAAAGCATACGGTCGATCCGATCTAGGTTGATCGAATCATTCACGAGGTGGAGCAGGATAGTTGATCCTTCAAAAGGATCCTCGAGTATGAGTTCTTGGATCAAAGACTAGATCCAAGATAGATATTTGAGGAGTGGAAGAAGAGTGATGCCTAAACCAAAAGGAGGATTTCCCTTCACTATTCTTGGATTCAAATTAGACATCCTTTACAATGAAGGCCAACACATCCTTATATAGAGGGTGTTTGCCTACTTATGGGCCAACGAGCCAACACAAGTTCATAATGAAAAGCCCAAAAGGCAAAACCTAAAAGATAAGATCAAAACCTAAAAGATAAGATCAAGAGGGAATATTTCACAAGAATATTCTTTTTTTTATTACATAATTAATAAAGGAAAATAACTAAGGAAAATACTCAAAATGACAAGCTTCATGCCATGTCTAGACATGCCGCTTGCGGTGTCCTCTTAGCCGGATAGACGGATGGCCTTGCCATCCGAGGGCATATCATTTGTCCCACCTAATGTTTTTGGTTTTTCTCTTCTTGTTTCTTTTCTTATCTATGTTATTGTTCGCTTTGTCATAAGCTGCGTTCCACTCCATGGTTTGGTTTTTAACTTTAAGGTCTATATTTTCTGGATCTTTATTATTAAAAATTTTCTAATTCCTAGTGGACCACAAATTCTACCAGAATAGAGCGAGGTAAATGATTTCTGACTCTGACATATTTGACCAGAGCCAAAACATCTTCTTTGAGATTTTATCACCCATCTCATAGCTACTCCTAATGAATTCCTTAATCGAGTGATTAGTTAGTGAATTCTTCAAGAAATGGCACTTAAAAAACAAATAATCAATGGATTCAAATTGGTGGTTACAAAGGCAACAAGCAATAGGGACCGCTACTCTTTGCTTTTCTAAGTTTTTTTTTGTTGGTAATCCATTAATTGATAATTTCCATAGGAAGTTTTTAACTTTTGGCATAGTGTTTAAGTGTCATATCCATTCATTCTCACAATTCGCGATCCCCTTCTTTGCATAAATAGCGTTCATTGCTGCTTTTGTTGTATAATTTCCCCTCTCATCCGGGTCCCAATAGAGACGATCCCGAATGAAAGTTTTTGGAAGTTGATAAGATATAATCGAATCAATTATTCCCTGTGGTAATAAATTACCCACTTCTTCTCTAATCTTCCTTTCATCCCACTTGTTTTCATTTATACAATCCTTAACTATGAGCTCTAGATTATTTGGTTCATTATTTTTAACATGATCGATAAAGGGTTCACTCAAGAGCCATCTGTCTTTCCAAAAATTGACAGAACTTCCATCGCTTGTATTCCATCTAAACCCTGATTCAAATTCGGATCTTAGTTTCATAAGTTTTTTTCCATTGCCAAGATGTGTTTTGTTTAATCTTATACTTCCATAAAATCAAACCTTTAAGATATTTTTCATTTACTTTTTAACTATTTTCAGGCTCATTTAAAAATTTCCATAGTAATTTCATTTGAAGTACTTTATTCATATCTTCTGCTTTTCTAATTCCGGTACCTCCGAATTTTCTAGGTCTACAAATTTTATCCCAACTAATAAGAGGATGATATCCTGGTCCT
This sequence comes from Fagopyrum tataricum, assembly GCA_002319775.1. Classification (NCBI taxonomy): domain Eukaryota; kingdom Viridiplantae; phylum Streptophyta; class Magnoliopsida; order Caryophyllales; family Polygonaceae; genus Fagopyrum; species Fagopyrum tataricum. Next base: position 46,784,317 of record CM008283.1, read on the forward strand.
TTATTCCAGAAGAAATTCTGATTAATTTGGTCTAGTTCCTTATGAATACAGGAGGGGAGCATAAAACATTTCATTATAAATTTTGGTTTAGCGTTTAGGTTAGCGTTGATAAGTGTAGTTCTCCCTTCTTGGGATAGGGATGAAGCTTTCCATTTGGTTAGTTGTTGTTTTGATTTAGTAATAACATCAGAAATACGTTTTTATTTACTCTGCTATTAATGATCGGACAACCTAGATATTTTGCCAAGCAGGATGAGTTTTCAATGCCCAAACAATTCTTAATAAGGCTTTTCGTATATTGTCTACATTCTTTGACGTTTGGAAAACAGATTTTTGAAGATTGATTTTTGCCCTGAGATCCTACAATACCCATTCAAAATTTCTAGATTTTTTGAGCCAGCACCCACCGATGCTTTAGAGAAAACCATAACATCATCAGCAAATGCTAGAAATGGAATGAGGCTTCCCTGTTTGATTATGGAAAACGCTATAATTTTCTTATTTAGATTACTCCCTTTCTGAATATTTCGTGCAAGAACTTCAACCCCTAGATTAAAGAGCATTGGTGAGATCGGGTCACCTTGTCTCAACCCTCTTGTTGGTAATACTAAATCCGACGGGTTATCATTGATTAGGATAGAGTACGAAACTTTTGTAATACATTCCATAATCCAGTTAATAAATTTGCCATTGAAACCGAATTTTTCCAGGACAGCCTGGATAAAGTCCCATTCAACTCTATCATAAGCTTTTTCCATATCCAATTTAATAGCCATGTAGCCTTCCTTTCCTTTCTTCATTCTATGCCCATGAAAAATCTCATGAGGAATTAAAATATTATCTTAGATCGCTCTATTCTGGACGAAGCACTTTGGAGGGGATGAATTAATTTTGGTAGTATAACTTTTAACCTTGCTGCAAGGATTTTAGCTATGATTTTATAAATCGTAGAACAAAGACTAATAGGTCTAAAGTCGTTGGTAGTAATTGGATTATCATTTTTCGGAATAAGGGTAATGAACGTGTGATTAATTTGTTTTAGTAACTTGCCAGAATGGTAAAAGCTTTTAACAGCCTTACACACATCCTGCCCTACAATATCCCAATGTTTCTGGAAAAAACCTGCTGACATCCCATCAGGTTCCGGAGATTTTTCACTTCCGATATCAAAAACAGCCTTTCTGATATCACCATTCGTAAATAGTTTAGTTAACAAATTATTATCCTCCTCAGTGACTTCCTTAGAAATCACTTGAAGGAATTGTTCACACAAACGATGGTTTCCTCCCGATGCCTTGAATCGATTCTTATAATCTTTTATAAATTCTTTATTGATGTCTTCTTCCTTACTAACCCATTGACCGTCACTACATTTAATTAAATTTATTAATTTCCTATTTCTTCTTCTAGTAGCCTTTCTATGGAAGTACTTCGTGTTTTTGTCTCCTTTTTCAAAATCTGTAGATTTAGCTCTTTGTCTCCAATATTTCTGTTGATATTCATTTAGACATTCTCTTTTTTTATTTAGTCTTCTAATCTTCTCATTTCTCTCTTGATTGTAATTTCTATAGTTTGAAATTTTGGAGTATCTCTATATCGATGTCAATCTTTTTGACTTGTTTGTTAACATTTCCAAAGTTGTTCTTACTCCATACTTTTAATTTTGTTTTAATAAGGTTTATTTTTTTTTACATAATTTGAACATATGAGTTCCTAGGACATGGAGACGCCACGCTTGTTTAGTAATAAATTTGAAATCTTTTCTATCATTCCACATCATCTCATATCTAAAAGGTTTATTTCTATATTTTTGTTTTGTTTGACACAGGTTGAGATAAATCAACCAATACTCAGTTGGTCTAGTGGGATGTGGTGCTAAGCTCCTTAAGTGTTTAGCTTGGAGATTCGAGTTCGAATCCTCCTGGCGGCATGTATGAAAAAAATGATATTGGGAGGGTATCCCCAACAATGGGCCACGACTTTCTACCCGATCCGGACGTAGAGCGGCTAAGCCGATCGAACCGGGTGGTCTCCGAATTTACCATTACCAAAAAATAAAAAATAAAAAATAAAAAAATAAATCATACAATAATCAGAAGTAGTGAAGGCATGATTCCATATATGAATCTGGTTGTACTTATTTATAATTTCGAAATGAGCTAGAACTCTATCGAGTTTTTCGAAGGTGTTATTAACACCTTCTTTCCTTTTCCTCCAGGTAAATTCATTTCCTCTTGAGATTAGGTCCATCATATTACACTCTTGTATCACATCATTAGTTCTCTAAAATCTAGTATTACTCGGGAGGCAGCCCCTAACATTATCAGATAAGCCAACTAAATCATTAAAATCACCCATAATCATAGACGGGTAATTGAGGTTTTTTGTAATATTAATAATATTTTTCAAAAACTCGTCCTTATATTTTTCCATAGGAGGGGCATATATAAAAATAATATTACAAATAAATTGTTTTCACTATTCCAATGTTCAATAATCAAAAATCTCTCTCTCCAGAATGGATGATTTTGATATTTTCATTAAAAATTCTATAATCTTTCCAGAGGAGACATAATCCACCCACCCTCCCAACAAAGGGAATAAAGAAGCAGTTATCGAAACCAGCGTTACGCCAACAATATTCAATAGGTTCAATGTTTGTTTTAATTTCAGACAACATTATCATATCAATATGCTCATTTTGAACCGTAATTTTAAGATCGGTCCAAAAATTCTTTTTTTCCATACCCCACAGTTCCAATAAGCGATCTTCATTTTAACTCGCTGAAATACACACCTCGTTCATGGATTCTATATTCGACTTTATTATTTGTTGCTCTAATTTTTGTAATGCCAAAGTTAAAATACAAGGTTAAGAAACTCTTCCTCCTAACTCTGATCACCCTAACTTTAGAATTATTATATTTAACTTTGTTATATTTTGCTAACTTGGATCTCACAACCGGCCCAGGACCACGCCCCATTACATTCACATTCTTGTATACACTTTCCCGAAATGTACTGTGTCTGTTCAACCAAATTGATATAAAAACTTCCTTTTCTTTCCTTATGATCACAGTGTTAACCAACATAGAAAACCAATGCTGCCATAATTCGATCCCACGATATACTAATATCACAAATTTTATACCAACATCCAAGATCAATTCAGAGTACACATTCAAAACATTCCAACTGGACGGGGAAACATAAAAAAACGAAGCCTACACCCAATTAACATGTTACAGTCATCACAATTAAGGTTCCAAAAATTACAGAGCATAATACAACTAAACTTTCTAGATTGAGTAATTTCCATATAAGCCGAGGAAGTTCTCGTATTTTGATTTGAAAGATGTTCCGTCATTAAAAGCGCCCTGAACAAAAGGTTAGAGTAGTAGTATTCAAGGAAAGGTTTGGTGCATTTGTCAAACTGCATTTGAGCATAAATATTGCTTAATTTCAAAGCTTTGTAAAGGAAAGATAAAAATTTAGGTTTTGTAAGATTTCTACGAGACATGTTATAGAGCCTCATTGTTCCGGATCTCCAGCGGAGATTGTTCATATCATCTCGAAAAGGCGAGAGATTAGTTCGAAGAACGGTCGAGAACTGCAAGTTAAGATGGGCTTACCATCACTTAAGCAGATAAACACCCACCGGAGCTTAGCTCCTTGATTGAAACCAAAGCCTCCGGCCAAAGCAGTGAGAACAAACGTCTACCGGAGCTTTGCTTTTTGACTGAAACCAAAGCCGTCTTCCATATCATTGAGGGTTTGGAGCTTCTTCCTTTTACTTCTTTTATTGATTTTCATCTGGAGGAGTATTAGATTTGGCATGTGGAAACTTCCGAACTGTTTGACAAATGTTCTCTTTCTTATCATCCAGGAGCACACTCCGTCGATTGTTTTTTGTCTTGACGGGATTCTTTGATTGAGGACGGATCCTCTTGCTTTCGACCTTCGATCTTGTTTTGGTTCTAGGGTTTTCCGCGTCGGCCATTGCTGATTCTTTGTGTCTTGGGATTTTTGAGGAGTGCGTGGTGGAGCGAACTCAAGCCTCCATGGGAGAGAGAAGCCCAGATCCTCCGAATCTGGGATAATAGTGCCATCGACAATAGAAAACCTAAGTGTTAGGTTGCCTAATCCACGACAGAGGTCGCATAATAACACATACAAGGGGCGGATGAATCTATTCAAACACGGGTAAAAGACAAAGATCAAGATCACGACTCCTCCCTGATACGGGAATACACCCGTGGTTAGCCGATCTAGGTACGATTGAACCCAAAGATGGTCAAGAAAAACGCGTGGATATAGACAAGATGGATATGTAGAAAGAGATGAACCAAAGACGTCGGTGGAGGAACCTTGACAAGATTATCAAGACCCCTTTCTCACGTAGAAATTCAACCCAACCCCAATACAACCTTACCCAAGCTCTCGAGACAGAACTAGCACAAGGAGGGACTCATGAAGGTTTGAAGCACCAATCCGAAATTGATTGACACAAGCAAATCCAACCTAAGCAATCACAACACACAGTGCCAACCAAAGCTCTCTATTCTCTGATTGATTTTGTAAATGAATAACAATGTTTAGCAATAGCAAAAATAACGTTCCTAACTAAGAAAACTAAGGAGAATATATATAGACTCCCTTTTCTAAAACAAAAATAATTAAAGGAAAAAAAATACATTAGTGGGAAGAGATAACAAGAGAGCTCCCACAAATGTAGCTAACAACTAACAAAGAAACCGCTGGTCCAAAACAACACCAAAAAAATAGGCTAACTTCTCCAAGGAACCCATCGGCAGCCGGGCGGGTTTTAGGGTTCAGTCGGGTGGGTTTTAGGGTTCAATGGACGGGCCGGGCGGAAATTAGGGTTCAAGGTCTCGGCCGGCCTAGGCGTTGAAGACACAGAGATCGTCAACCATTCCGGGCGGAGGCTCAGGCTCCGTGTGGTTGGCGTCGAGGAGGTCGGAAGCGTCGGGTGGAGATTAGGGTTCGAGACTGAAAACGCCGGGCGGGAATTAGGGTTCACGGCTGAAGGCGTCGGGAAGGCCGGGCGGGATTTAGGGTTCGAGGCGGATAGCGTCGAAGAGGCCGGGCGGGATTTAGAGCTTGTAACGGATGGCGTCGGAGAGTCCGGGCGGGACTTAGGGTTTGGCGCCGAGGACTCCGAGGGCGCCGGGCGGAACCAAGAACTTGGCGTCGATGGCTTCGGTAGCACCGGGCGGAAATTAGGGTTTGTCGCCGAGGACTCCGAGGACGCCGGGTGGGGCGAGGGACTTGGCGTCGATTGCCTCGGTAGCGCCGGGCGGAAATTAGGGTTTGCTACCCCTGTTGCCGAGAGCGTTGCACTAAAGGCCGAGGGCTATGCCGAGAGCGATGCGTCACATGTTGTACCGTCCGTCTTTGTGCTTCCGCCTGGTTCCGTTCCGTGGCTTGCCTAGATCACTTCTCATGCTTGCTTCCCCTTTGTTTGCTCCAACTTCCACCTCCTTCTCACAATGATCCAACGTTTGCATGGCCTTCATCTCTTGTCCTTTGACTCCTGAGATCACCAAGAGATTAATAAGTGACTTACGAACATTAAATAACTCATGCATGGTGCCATGCATTAACAACTCCCTTGACGTAAACTCTTGGATCTCCTTGGCTCTTGGCGTCGATGACTTTGGTAGCGCCGGGCGGAAATTAGGGTTTGCTACCCCTGTTGCCGAGAGCGTTGCGCCAAAGGCCGAGGGTTGTGCCGAGCGCCGCGTCAGATGTTGTACCGTCCGTCTCTGTGCTTCTGCCTGGTTCCGTTCCGTGGCTTGCGCCTAGCTCACTTCTCATGCTTGCTTCCCCTTTGTTTGCTCCAACTTCCACCTCCTTCTCACAATGATCCAACGTTTGCATGGCCTTCATCTCTTGTCCATTGACTCCTGAAATCACCTAGAGATTAATAAGTGACTTACGAACATTAAATAACTCATGCATGTTGCCATGCATTAACAACTCCCTTGACGTAAACTCTTGGATCTCCTTGGCTCTTGCCCTTGTAATGGGTCATTGGGTCCTATGTGATGGTTCTTGTGAGTCATGCAATGGCTCACGTAATGGTCCTCCATCATCCACCTCTTATTGGGAAGAATTCGACCCTGAATTTTCTCCTTGCTCACTCTCTCCTTCATAGAGGCTCAAATCTCCCACGTTGAAAGTTGTGCTTACTCCATAGTCCTCCGGTAACTCTAAGACATATGCATTGTCGTTAACCCAATGTAGAATTTTGAACGGCCCATCACCCCGTGGAGATAATTTAGATTGACGTTTCTCCGGAAACCTCTCCTTCCGTAGATGTAACCAAACTAGATCCCCGGGTTGGAAAACCGTTTGCCTTCTTCCTTTGTTGTTTCTAGCCGCTACTTCAACTCATTTCTTTTCAAGTCTAGCCTTGGTCTTTTCATGTAGTTCCTTAATCAATTCCATCTGTTACCAAAGCATCAAAAGCTACTCGATCCTTTTGGGGAATCGGTAATAGATCCATAGGAGTCGAAGGGTTAAAGCCATAAACACATTTAAAAGGAGATAGAGAAGTGGAAGAATGTACGGTACGATTATAAGCAAATTCAACATGTGGCAAGGCATCTTCCCAACCTTTCAAGTTATCTTTCAAAATGGTTCTTAGAAGTGTAGTTAAGGTCCTATTAGTGACTTCCGTTTGTCCATCCGTTTGAGGATGGCTAGAGGTCGAAAATAACAATTTAGTTCCCAACTTTTCCCAAAGAGTTTTCCAAAAGAAACTTAAGAACTTAACATCTCGATCACTAACAATGGTTTTAGGTATTCCATGCAATCACTATTTCCTTAAAGAATAAGTTAGCCACATTGTAGGCATCATCAGTCTTATGACATGGAAAGAAATGTGCCATTTTCGAAAACCTATCTACCACCACAAAGATTGAATCTCGTCCTTTCTTAGTCCTAGGCAGCCCTAAAATAAAATCCATACTTATGTCTTCCCAAGGAGCACTTGGCGTTGGTAAAGGTGTGTACAAACCGTGTGGTTGAATTGTGACCTAGACTTAGCCTTAAGACATTCAATGCATTTCTTAAGCATGTGTTCTACATCTCTAAGCATGTGGGGCCAATAAAAGTGGGTTTGCAACATGTGATAGGTCTTATCCCTCCCAAAATGTCCCATTAAGCCTCCCTTATGGGCTTCATCCACCAATAACAACCTAAGGGAACATCTAGGTATGCAAATCTTACCCACCTTAAATAAAAATCCCTCAAACAAGAAATACTATCATAAGGTCCCTCTGTAGTACATTTATGAAATATCTCTCCAAAATCTGCATCATCCACAAATAATTTCTTAATGTAAGTGAAACCTAACAGACTAGAATCCAAAGTGGTGATCAAGGTGTGTCTCCTAGATAAGGCATCAACCACTACATTATCTTTTCCTTTCTTATACTTGATAATGTAAGGAAAAGTTTTCATGAATTCCATCCATCTACCATGCCTTCTATCTAGCTTATCTTGGCTCCTAAAGTGTCTAAGTGAATCATGATCCGTTTTTAAAACAAACTCTTGGGGTCAAAGATAATGTTGCCACGTCTTAAGCACTCTAAACAAGGCATACAATTCTTTGTCATATGTGGAATAATTTAAGCATGCAACCTTCAACTTCTCACTAAAGAAAGCTAGAGGCTTACCTTCTTGCATGAGAACACCTCCTATGCCTATTCCGGAAGCGTCACACTCAACCTCGAAAGGCTTAGTGAAATCCGGTAGAGCTAGAAGTGGTGTTTGGGTGAGGCATTTCTTCAACTCCACAAATGCTCTTTCTTGAGGTTCATTCCACTCAAAAGGAACCTTCATTTTGGTCAAAGCCGTGAGTGGTGTATCAATGGTACTAAAATCTCTCACAAATCTTCTATAGAAGGTAGCTAAGACATGGAAGCTCCTTACATCACCAACCGATCGAGGGGTAGGCCATTCATTGATTGCTTTGATCTTTTCCTCATCCACTTGCAATTCTTCGGCACTCACTACAAAACCAAGAAAAATGACTCGGTCAGTATAGAAATCACACATTTTCATATTAGCATACAAGTATTCTATACGCAATGTAGAAAGCACATCCCTCAAATGTTCTTTATGTTCTTTTAATGACTTACTATAAACAAGAATGTCATCAAAATATACCACAACAAACAAGCCAAGGTAAGGTCTCAAAATATGATTCATCAATCTCATGAAGGTACTAGGAGCATTAGTTAGTCCAAAAGGCATCACTAACCACTCATAGAGACCAAACAAAATCCGTTTTCCATTCATCTCCTTCCCTCATCCTAATTTGATGGTAGCCACTCCTAAGATCAATCTTGGTAAAGATTGTGGCTCCATGTAGCTCATCAAGCATATCATCTAGACGTGGGATGGGATGTCTATACTTGATAGTAATGTTATTGATTGCCCTACAATCAATGCACATTCTCCAAGTGTTATCCTTCTTAGGTACTAAGAGGACCGGAACGGCGCAAAGACTTAGGCTCTCTCTAACATACCCTTTATCTAGCAATTCTTGGACCTGATTTTATATCTCTTGGGCTTCCTTAGGATTCATCCTATAGGATGGTCTATTGGGAAGAGTGGCTCCGGGAATTAAATCTATTTGGTGTTCAATGCCCTTAATGGGCGGCAATCCAGCCAGAATCTCCTCATGAAAGACGTCCTCAAATTCTTCTAATAGTCCTAGGATAGAGCTAGGGAGATGAGTTTTGGCATCCTTGGTTATAGTCACTAAATACTTACACAAACTCATCATTAGGACATCCATAGAGGCATAGTTATCCACATATTCCTTTCTAGACTCAAGGTATCTACTTGTTGGTTGGGCTAAAAGAGTTTGATGGGTTTTATCCTCCTTATACTTAGACCGTGGATTCTTAGATTTTTGTGAGGCTTCTTGGTCTATCCTCTTTTTCTCATAATATTCGGCTATTTGTAAGGGTGTCATAGGCTTAAGTGTTAAAGTTTTACCCTTATACTCAAAACTATATTTATTAGAAAAACCATCATGCACAACCTTCCTATCATATTGCCATGGACGGCCAAGCAACAAGTGATAAGCATTCATAGGCACAACATCACATACAATGGTATCCTCATATGATCCTAATGTTATATTGACCCTAGTTTGCTTATTTACCTTAAGTTCCCCACACTCATTCATCCAATGTAGCTGGTAAGGTCTAGGGTGATAAAATGTCAAAAGTTGTAATTTATTAACCATTTCAGTGCTAGCAATATTACAACAACTTCCTCCATCAATAATCACATTACACACTTTCCCTTTAATGCTACATCTTGTATGAAATAGGTTTTCACGTTGATTATCCTCACAAGGTGCTAGTTGGACATGCAATGTTCTCCTAGCTATCAATGACTCACCATGCTCATACTCAATGCAATCATCACTTTCATTTTGTTCATAATCATCAATTAGGGCATTTTCATTCTCATAATCAAAGTCATCTTCACTTTCATATTGTCCTAGATGATTAATGATCAAAGTGCATCTATTAGGGTATTCCCTACTCATGTGACCTCTCCCTTGGCATTTAAAGCACACAATATCCCTAGTTCTAGAGGCAGAGTTAGAAGTACTCCCTCGAGGACCACTTGAAGGCTCATTCAAGGGTCGTGGTGTAGTGGTAGGTGTGGTAGTTCTTTTCTGGCCTTCTTGTCCCATGGTTGCCGACTTTCTCTCCTCTTTATGGCTTCCTTGACCCCTACCTTGATTAGGCGGCCGGCTACCTTGTGACTTCCAAGCATTGGACGTGTTGTATGTTGGTTTGTGCTCTCGGTTCCTTATCTTAGTCTTCCTTTCCACCTTGATTGCTAAGTGTAGCAATTGCTCCATGGTACTGTAGGGATACATATCAACTTCATTAGTCAAATTAGAGTTAAGGATTCAAAGATACCTAGCCATAGTGTTTTCTTCATCTTCTAGTACGTTGGCCTTCACCATAGCTACTTGCATGTTGGTATAGACTTCCTCAACACTAAGAGATCCTTGTCTCAAATTCTCCAATCGTTGCCGTAGCTCTCGGGTGTAGTGTGGAGGGACGAACCTTGACCTCATGAGTGCCTTCATGTGTTCCCATGTAGTGATTTGAGGGTCTAATGTCCGTACTCTCTCTTTAAACACATGATCCCACCATACCAAGGCATATCCTTGGAATTCTAGGGCGGCTAGTTGAACCTTTTTATGGTCACTGAAGTTGTGACACAACCAGATTTGTTCAACCTTAGTCTCCCACTCCATGTAGGTGTCGGGATCACACTTGCCTTCGAAAGCGAGAATCTTGATTTTTACCTTTCCAAGACCGTCTTGCTCTAAGTAAGGACGGAAAGGTTTCTCTTTCCCTTCCACACCTAGGCTACTGGTATGGTCCCGGAAAATCCTCCCAAGCTTCATTGTCAAAGGTGTCCCTTGGTACTTGCTGGAATTCATCAACAAAGGGAGGTATGTTAGATACATTAGGAGGACCTTCGGAAAGTCTATTACCTTGTCGCCTTGGGACTTGATGGTCCGCCTCCCGGGTAGGTGAGAAAGGCCACCAAACTCATACGTGGATCTTATGGGCGGCGTTCGCGGAGGCGGCGTCCTTGCCTCCATAGTCTCCATCCGTTTAGAAAGGCTTTCAACTGAGTCGGACAACCTTTGAAGTAGATTAAACACCTCAGGAGCAATGGGTGCACTACTTGCCTTGCTTGGGCTTCGTGATCTAGACATGCTTCACAACAAACAAAACAAGTGAAAAGTTAAGGTTAGTTGAAACGATAATGCCTCACTTGTGTATCGCTCACGTTTGTGTCTCTTCTTGGTGTTTGCTCAAGCTTGAGGTATGATTTGCAAGGATCAACACCTTAGGATCTCGGTTCTTTCCTCCGAGATATCTTCCTGATTTAGAATGTCAGGATAGTTTGCGAGGGTTAAGGATGGGTAATGACGAACTTGCAAGAAAATGGGGTAGTGAACGTGGAGTTTGGCTGAATGACTTGGGTAAGAGGGTGTAATGAACAAAAATTTTGTGGAAATTAATCACTAGATAGGTCCTTTCCTCGTGCTTGGGTGGTCTTGAATGGGTACCGGCAAGTGAGGTAACCAAGGCTCTTAGTAACTTTTTTTTTTGTACTTGGAACGGCTACTTGACTAATAGAGGAAACGTAGGAAGAAGTAGTCTTCCCCTTCAACAAGAGAATGAATTGTGGTGGTAAGTAACCGTTTTTTTTTTGAAAGTAAGCTCAAGGCTTTCTTCTCAAGGGATTGGCCGGCCAAACGTCCCAAACAAAGGAACCTAGGATTTGACAATCACTCAAGTACGAGTCAGGATCCATCTAATTGGGCAAGGAAAAGAATTTACGGGGGGGGGGGGGGGGGGGGACAAAAGTACCAACTGAGCTATGATACCAACTGATACGGGAATACACCCGTGGTTAGCCGATCTAGGTACGATTGAACCCAAAGATGATCAAGAAAGATGCGTGGATATAGACAAGATGGATATGTAGAAAGAGATGAACCAAAGACGTCGGTGGAGGAACCTTGCCGAGATTATCAAAACCCCTTTCTCACGTAGAACTTCAACCAACCCCAATACAACCTTACACAAGCTCCCGAGACAGAACTAGCACAAGGAGGGACTCACGAAGGTTTGAAGCACCAATCCGAAATTGATTGACACAAGCAAATCCAACCTAAGCAATTACAACACACAATGCCAACCAAAGCTCTCTATTCTCTGATTGATTTTGTAAATGAATAACAATGTTTAGTAATAGTAAAAATAACGTGCCTAACTAAGACAACTAAGGAGAATATATATAGACCCCCTTTTCTAAAACAAAAATAAACAAAGAAAACAAATACATTAGTGGGAGGAGATAACAAGAGAGCTCCCACAAATGTAGCTAACAACTAAAAAAGAAACCGTTTGTCTAGAACAACACCAAAAAAATAGGCTAACTTCTCCAAGGAACCCATCGGCAGCCGGGCGGGTTTTAGGGTACAACCGGGCGGGTTTTAGGGCTCAATGGACGGGCCGGGCGGAAATTAGGGTTCAAGGTCTCGGCCGGCCTAGGCGTTGAAGACACTGAGATCATCAACCATTCCGGGCGGAGGCTCAGGCTCCGTGTGGTTGGCGTCGAGGAGGTCGGAAGCGCCGGGCGGAGATAAGGGTTCGAGACTGAAAACGCCGGGCGGGAATTAGGGCTCACGGCTGAAGGCGTCGGGAAGGCCGGTGGGATTTAGGGTTCGAGGCGGATAGCGTCGAAGAGGCCGGGGGGATTTAGGGATTGTAACGGATGGCGTCGGAGAGGCCGGGCGGGACTTAGGGTTTGGTGTCGAGCACTCCGAGGGCGCCAGGCGGAACGAAGAACTTGGCGTCGATGGCTTCGGTAGCGCCGGCGGAAATTAGGGTTTGTCACCGAGGACTCCGAGGGTGCCGGGCGGGGCAAGGGACTTGGTGTCGATGGCCTCGGTAGCGCCGGGCGGAAAAGCTACCCTTGTTGCCGAGAGCGTTGCACCAAAGGCCGAGGGTTGTGCCGAGAGCGCCGCGTCACATGTTCTACCGTCCGTCTCTATGCTTCCGCCTGGTTCCGTTCTGTGGCTTGCGCCTAGCTCACTTCTCATGCTTGCTTCCCCTTTGTTTGCTCCAACTTCCACCTCCTTCTCACAATGATCCAACGTTTGCATGGCCTTCATTTCTTGTCCCTTGACTCCTGAAATCACCAAGAGATTAATAAGTGAGTTACGAAGATTAAATAACTCATGCATGTTGCCATGCATTAACTACTCCCTTGACGTAAACTCTTGGATCTCCTTGGCTCTTGGCGTCGATGGCTTCGGTAGCGTCGGGCGGAAATTAGGGTTTGCTACCCCTGTTGCCGAGAGCGTTGCACCAAAGGCCGAGGGTTGTGCCGAGAGCGCCGCGTCACATGTTGTACCGTCCGTCTCTGTGCTTCCGCCTGGTTCCGTTCCGTGGCTTGCACCTAGCTCACTTCTCATGCTTGCTTCCCCTTTGTTTGCTCCATCTTCCACCTCCTTTTCACAATGATCCAATGTTTGCATGACCTTCATCTCTTGTCCCTTGAATCCTGAAATCACTAAGAGATTAATAAGTGACTTACGAACATTAAATAACTCATGCATGTTGCCATGCATTAACAACTCCCTTGACTTAAACTCTTGGATCTCCTTGGCTCTTGGCGTCGATGGCTTCGGTTGCGCCGGGCGGAAATTAGGGTTTGCTACCCCTGTTGCCGAGAGCGTTGCACCAAAGGCCGAGGGTTGTGCCGAGAGCGCTGCGTCACATGTTGTATTGTCCGTCTATGTGCTTCCGCCTTGTTCCGTTCCGTGGCTTGCGCCTAGCTCACTTCTCATGCTTGATTCCCCTTTGTTTGCTCCAACTTCCACCTCCTTCTCACAATGATCCAACGTTTGCATGGCCTTCATCTCTTGTCCCTTGAATCCTGAAATGACAAAGAGATTAATAAGTGACTTACGAACATTAAATAACTCATGCATGTTGTCATGCATTAACAACTCCCTTAACGTAAACTCTTGGATCTCCTTGGCTCTTGCCGTCGATGGCTTCGGTAGCGCCGGGCGGAAATTAGGGTTTGCTACCCCTGTTGCCGAGAGCGTTGCACCAAAGGCCGAGGGTTGTGCCGAGAGCGCCGCGTCACATGTTGTACCGTCCGTCTTTGTGCTTCCGCCTGGTTCCGTTCCGTGGCTTGCGCCTAGCTCACTTCTCATGCTTGCTTCCCCTTTGATTGCTCCAACTTCCACCTCCTTCTCACAATGATCCAATGTTTGCATGGCCTTCATCTCTTGTCCCTTGACTCCTGAAATCACCAAGAGATTAATAAGTGACTTACGAACATTAAATAACTCATGCATGTTGCCATGCATTAACAACTCTCTTGACGTAAACTCTTGGATCTCCTTGGCTCTTGCCTTTGTAATGGGTCCTTGGGTCCTATGTGATGGTTCTTGTGAGTCATGCAATGGCTCACGTAATGGTCCTCTATCACTCCCACTCCCAGATCTGCACTCAAAGCAGAAAAGTCAAAAACCAGGGCAAGAGAGATCTGAACGAGATACCACAGTTCAGAAGGGAAGAAGGTGGCGACAAGCTTGACTGACATGATACAGGATGGAGGGGGCGAAGCAAAATTCCCTAGGTTCGTAGAAGGCGATTTCATCGGCGCAACCCTAAAAAGGAGGCACAAGAGGGGCGCGTGGGAATGGATCAAGGCGCGTTCTTTTTTTGAGTTAAGGGTTTCTTTAAACTGATTTAAGTGTATTGTTTGAACTTTCCGAGTGTATAGTTGATCTTTTACTTGTAAGGGATCATCCTATCCTGATTGGTTTCTATTTAACCTCTTTTAATTATATAAAACATAATGGAGATTAATGATTTTCCTTCTTATAAAAAGAAACATTAAGAGACGGAATATCATATTGATCAAAAGTCAAAACTAACATAAAAAGTGGATTAATTAATTTTACGAGCAAGTGACATGTATGCATACTATATTAAGAAGGACAAAATAAGGTAGGTTATTACGTACACATATATATTCTTTGTGTTTTTTTTTTTTTTGAAGGTATATATATTCTCTGTGTTACAATATATATTATACTCTTATTTTATTATATGTAGCCATACATGCAATTGTTAGGTGTCCCTTTGAATATCCCATCTACTGGAGTCGGACAATTAAAAGTGGTTGCGCGCGGCGATCACTTATTATAATTTTTAATTATGATTATGCCCAACTTTTTTATTATTATTAGTTCCACGAATTTTATTTATATATATAAAGCGATGGGTTGAATAAGGAGATTCCTTGTGAAAAAGAGCATAAATTTTACTTATTTTTTTGTATGATCTAGTTCAGTTTAGTTTCGTTAATTATTTGTTTTTCTAATTTTTATAAAATTAACGCTTATACTGAAAAATGTTATAGTGTAAGGGTGTGTAATCGAATCAATTCGAATATCAAAATTATCGAGTCCCTATTTCTCATTATAGGGAATTTTTACTCATATATCGGATATTCAATTGATCTGAGTAATTATCCGGATAAATCCGATCCGTAAGTCCTTCTGAATATATGCTCGTAAGATTAGTCCACTTTTTATGCTGGTTTTGACTTTTGATCAGCTTCTAATTGAAAAATGATATATTGGATTTAGATCATCAAATAACAAATATTTTGGGAGTTGGATTTTTTCGGATTAGATCTTAGGATAGCAAATCATATCAGCATAATCGGATATTTTTACTCCCCTCTACGAGATACTTTAACTTTTAAATTTAATTATTAAAATTTAATTATGTAAGACATTTTACATATTTTTAAAAATCAAGTCATAATAATAATAATTTTTATGTAATTTTAACCTTTTTATTTTCATAGTGACGATTAATAAGGGCAGTATAAGTGTATATATAAATATAAAATCATATCATCCGGATCGATCACTTATCTTCTGAATTGTTTTATAAATAAACATACATTTGGTTTTGAATTAATGTACATTTTTCATGATTTTTTAAAATGTTTAACTTAGTATTATCTTATATATGTTTATGATAACGAAAAACTGTTACGTTGATTCATTTTCTAGAAACGGTCCAACCTAAAACATAATTAAGAATGAGAACACAAAGTCCTAGCTAGATTATCATAAAAACTAGTGTTGATGATGTCGAGTGTCTCAATTGAATCATGTGGTCAACAATACTATTAACTTTCTTTGAAAACATGAATAATTTACACTTCATCAAAAAGACAAAGGTAAATATGTAGTCAGAAATGTTAATCTTGATATCCACGGACAACTCCAAAGGCCTATAAATGTTTCAACCTTATGAATTTGGATTTTACTAGCTTCTTTCAATCCAATTTTAAGGACATAAAATTCCACTTTATCACCGATGTTATGAATATTTTTTTATGCACCGAAACAAACAACCTCTCCATAGTAATTCATGATTACATATATAAAGTCATTTTAAGTCGAATTTAAATCCGTCCGTCAAAGTTAAGTTTATAGAATCCTATTTTCGGAGTATGTATATTCATCCACTTTATATAAATCAATCCACATGGACTACATACTTGGGTGCATATGTTGCATATCAGTTGGAAGTTTAAGAATATGATGACTCGAATTTTGACTTTATGAGATGTTATTATTGGAATTCTTGGTAGGTGACAAATTTGTTTATGGATACATAGACGAATAATTTTTGCCTTTATGGTAATATATATCATACAAAAAAAAATCAAAATATTATATTAATTAATTTAATTATTGTCTGGGCTTACAATTTGACGTTGCAATCCAGGCCCATTAGTCTGAAGCCCAATCGGTTGGGCTGGGTTGACCCATTGTGAGCATCTATACAATATAAACTGATCATTAAACATACTAATCTACTACTAATAAGTATGCTTGTCTAAAATCTCGTATCTCTATGGGCGAGTTCCGCTTTGATATGCTCATATCCAACTCATTTAGAATCCGGTTGAACTTAGAATTTGAATCGATAAATTTGAAACGCGTTTAAAAATATACTCATATTCAACTTGTTTAGTTAAGTGAACGAGGTTAAGTAGATCTTTTCTTAAGTTGAGCTCACGTAATCTTATCTATCTATATACTAAAGCAGTCTGTGAACTTACACGTGGCACAGTCTGGTGAATCCACGTCATTAAATTTACACGTGACACAGTCTTATGAATCCACGTCATTAAATTTACACGTGTCAATTCTGTGTTAATCCAGGTCCCACCATGTTAACACAAATTATTTTAAATATTGAATTTACGAATTTATTTTAAATATTTTTTTAGTCCCTCATATTCAACTCATTGAGATTCAAGATGGGCTCGTTGGGAAGAAACTTGGAGTACGGCCTGTAGAGCACATGTAAAGTACAATTTGGATGCTCATGCGGCGGATCTCCAGTTACGATAGCGGTGAAGCGAAGCATTACTGAACAATATATTCACGTGTTTGATACAAATGACTTATGTTTTTCCGACATATCACACTCTTGGCCTCTGGTCAAACTACGAGCACGAATAGGTAGATTATATAACTACCCTATGAATGTCTCACATCTTTCGAATCTTACATATTTAGGGATCGTTTGGTACGATTCCCATGGAATCAAGAATCGGAATCGAAATCGGAATGATTCCTACCAATACCTCGTGTTTGGTAAGGCTTGGAATCGGAATGAGAATGAATGATTCATTCCAACTCTAGATATTAGACTAGATCATCTTCTTGAGACTCTCCAACCTAGAGCATACTTTCGGATGACATCTTCCATCGGGGGTGGTCGATGACAAAACCTGATGGTAGCAATGTCCCAATTCTACAAGCTTATTGACAACATAGTTGACTTCTCTGAAGACGTGCCTGATCCTGACCTGACGGAAACTAGCCATAATGTTAGAACTATCCGAAATAATAAGATCAAGTTCCCATGGGGTTTCCAAATTTGTTTAATAGAATTGGTAATTGTAAGGTTATCCCCTTTAATTTCAATTTTGGTAATTTCCAAATCACATTGTTTGATAAGACCTTCCCGTAGCGCACATGCTTCAACATGGAGGACTGATATGTTTCCACATTGTCCATAACCAAGAGTAATGGTCGAAACATGTTGGTCTCTAAGGATAAATTCAAAGTCAGATTCTCCAGATCCAAGTTTAGAGCCATCAAAATTTAGTTTGATGAGTTTATTTTATGTTTAATCCAATGGATATTCCGGGTTTTCTTATTGTTTTTAGGTATGTTTGGTTTACTTCGAATCTTCCTTTTTTTCCGCTTCTTCTCAATCATTTATTTGCGTTTGAACATCTAAATCAATGTTCAGTGGTTTCTTATTATTAAAAATACTTTGATTTTGAGTGATCCAAATATTTCACCAAATCATGGCGAGTAGTACTAGTGTTTTATCATCTACTTTATCTATTAAAAGAGTAAACATGTCAGAAATGTTCTGGTCTGTTTTACTTAGCCGTTGAAAATTTTTTTTTCTATTTTTTTCTATTAATTATGTTATATATCAAGAATTGACATTTAAAAAATACATGTTTTGCTGACTCATATAATAGTTTCATAGAATATATATTTACCTATATTTGGTAGCTATATAACAAATTGGGGGAAATGATGATAATGGAAATATAATCGTCAAATGGCCCGATGGTACTACGAAGAGCTACCAGATTAGGAAATCATGTGAATAAATAATCATCAAAACTTACATTAATTTTATTGTTTGAACAAACAAATAATTCTTAATCAACACCAGCCCGACACAAATTGGTGCTGCCAACGTTATTTTTTATAGCACTCCCTTGTTTTTTCCTTTTCTAAAAATATTTTTATGGTTTGCAAGTATTAATGCCCATAACGGCTGTGAATCGGAAGTGTGTATACGAGCATAAATACGTGTTTGATCTAAATCCAACAAATAAATCTAGCGAGAAGCGATAATAGGATGAGGAGTCCTACTATCCAAAGTCCAAACGATAAGACAAAACAGAGTATTTAAACTGTAGATGGAAGAGATTCAGCCATCTTCCCGTCAAAACACCAATCACTTCCATACTCATAACTTCTCCACTATAAATGTAAGAAGTTTATTATTTGAACGTTAAGATTTTAGATTATAAGTGGAAGAGATTCAACCATCTTCCCTGTCTGTTAAAAAACACTAATCACTTTCATACTCGTAACCTCTTCAGATGTGAAAAGTTTATTATATGAACAAGAAGACAAAAACAATGAATTTTTAGACTATAATGGAAGAGATTCAACCATTTTCCAGTCATATGTACGTTTTAAAGCATTAGGAGTGTAACCCATAAGCATAGTTTGATTTTGGGTCGTTTGATCGTAATCGTAATCATGGACAGAAACAAATGCAATCCATTTTTATGACACTATTCATTAGGTAGATGCTTCTCCGTTATAAGTGTGATTTTTTTTTTTCATTTTTTTCCTTCTTATATTGTTTCAAAATTTATCATGCGATTCACTTGATATTGGACAATAAAATTAGAAAACATGGGTTATATTTGTTTTCATTTCGTTTTCTCTTCTTTTGATACAATCAAGCTAGTGCTTAGTCTATAACTAATTCGTAATAGACGGAGTTGTTTATCAACCATATATTAGGTTTAATCTCTTTATGTAATAGATTTGATAAATTAGTTTTGTAGACCATCACAACACTCTCAAATGAGAATAAAGTGACAAACATGGTTAACATAAATACATTTTTATCTAAATTTCTTTATATCTAGATTACCAAAAGAATAAAAGTCATGTCCTCTAACTAATGTCGCTATAATATCATGTTAAAGTCCAAAACACAAAAGTCTTACAAATATATATGTGCTAAAACCCGAAATCAATAAAACCTAACATGGTTTCATATTCAAACTAGGCACCCGAGGATCATAAAAGTAGACCATCAAATTTATATATTCATTTGATTATTACGTATATGACAATATTTTTACCCATCTTATTATTGGGTTATGAGGTGTGATGTGTTATATCTCGAGCTGTTCTTTTCAGGTTTGTACATTAATATCTTTATTATTTTCGATCCTATATATTTTTATCTTTAGAGTTTCTATCCATATTAATATTAATATCATATTTAAATTCACGTTGATTATTGTAATCACCATCATAAAATATAGTAGGACATCTGGTTGGTAATGTCCAAATATAATAACAAACTCTAATATAATGTTTAAGTGTATAGTATACTCCATATTATGTAAGTTTAACAGCAAAACAAAGTGTTATAATAACTAAAGTACACCCAAATCAACTGTTAAACATTGCAAATGAAAATAAAGATGCAAAATCCTTTTGGTAGCTTTATATATAATTGGACCCAAAAAAATATAATTGGACCCAAATTATAATGGATTTGAATCCGGTCTAGTTCCAGATGTCAAATAGAGTGAACCCCCAATAAAAATGAAGGTGACCCACACTCAAAGTAACATATTAAAGCTTATGAATTTAGGGTTTGAGTGCTTCTTTTTGCCGGTTTAACCAAAATAGCATTGAGATTATAATATTACTTTTTAGGTGGCCCCTTAACCTTAAACCTGTGGCTATATATACATATTACAACAATATATAATCAAAGTTTGATAGTTGATTCTCTTTATCCTTGTCATATTTATTTAAGGAGATACACGAATTGTTAAAACGGCGCCGCCAGCTGCATTAGTCGTAATAAAGCTTAGTACGTTAGTTACAACCTCAAATTTATTGCCTAGATTCCTTTAACTACCTTTCTCAATATAGTCTTTTCCACCATAAATTTAACCATATTACATGTTAATTTATAATACAATAGTGGTCAAGTCCGCGTTATATACGGTCCATTTTATTTTAATTACCATTAATTTTTCACGTATTAATTGTGATTTAAAAATAATAAATTTAAATTAATCTAATAATAATGATACATATATAATATATACATTTTCAAAAAACGTGTTTTACTATTTTGTAAGATCAAATAATTGATGGATGTTCATACTATTGTTTCAGCTTAGGAACTAACAAATTTAAATTAGTCTAAAAATAACTGTATAATATATTTTTTTAATTAATTTATTTTTATTGTTTTTAGATTTTTTTTAAAAAAAGTGGATTGAATCGTACTTCAAGTTCATTGTTAGGGTGTCTAATGTAGTTGAACATTGTCATTGTAAATTTTGGAGAAGAGCTCATACGTGTTCTTAACGGTAAATATTAGTTGGGATTGTAGTGATAACTAAGAAAATATCATTAAGAACATTGCCTTCAAAATAAAACATATTTGTATAAAAATGTTACTATCAAGGTAAAATTTAATTATGTTAATTTAATTATCAAAATAATCTATTTCAAGGACATTTTTTGGTAATTTAATCTTGACAACTAGTTGTACATTAGTTGGGAATACCATTAAGCTATATGCAATGTTTTTTGTGATTAATTTTATTAACATATATTATATAAGTATAATTGTGACCACAATTAATAGAGGTATTAATTAGGCAAACATCTTACTTTATATATATAATATTAAAAATAAATTTTAGTAATCTAAATATAATATAATCAGTAAGTTATTACATTAACTTAAAAATAATTTAATAATTTAATTATTTATCAATAATTAATGATATTATAAAAATTACTAATTATGAACTATATATTGTGCCAAGATACATGTAAAATTATTATATGACATGTAAACTGCATTGACAATTAAGTTGAGATTTAAATTTAAGTATTTGGTTGTATTTGTTGGAGATAATAAGTTTTTACATGAAAAGTAGAGATATTTCAAGCATAATATATAAGTCTGGTAGACAATTATTTTTTATGTCAATTGATTTTAGGATGAAATCTTACCAAACTTATGAGTTAGACTAATGTTTAACATGTATGTACGCTTGTAAGCACGTAATAACACTCCACAACCTGTTTGCGTTGAATTTTAACAGTATTGAAGGAAAATAATATGAAATAATAATAATCTAGTCTCCGTGTGTATATATATATATATAGATTAAGAATGTGTATTATTTATTAATGTTTTAGAATGGTGGTGGTAGGTGAAGTCGTAGAAAAAACTTCACTTATAAATTTAAACCTAACTATACACATGTATATATTCATTTTTTTTGGTAGAATGCATATGTACATGACTTTCGGACTATAGTTCGATGCTTAAATGATTGTATACGATCGATACTAAACTCGGCAATGCCAACCTCAGCTTGGCCATGCACACGTGCAATATCTACGTGCTAGTACATGATGATTGTAAATACATAGTACTCTACCTATTTATATAGTTGTGTCTAGGGATGAGTATGGATGCATGAAGTATTAATCACGCGAAATAAGTTTTGAGTTTGGTTTGTTGTGGATCGATCTAGTTAAGGTTGTTGAACGAGTTAAAATTTTAGTTTGTTTATGTTAGTAATAAGTTTATTCAACCCACGAGCGTTCCACCAGACTCGAGCCCGTTTTTAGAAAAATTAGATTCCTATACGACTTAATCGGCTTGAATCGTTAAAAGTTTGATTGAGCTTGGTTCATGTTGGATTCAAGCTTCATTTCACATTGAGCTAGGTTCGTGTTAAATCGTTAAAAGTCCGGTTGCAATAACCAACGAGGATAAATTTAAAACAAAATATAATTAAAAGAGAAAAACCCTTAGAATATAATATGTTGGACCGTGGACGTAATACATGGTCCGAAAAAAAATTCAAAATACAATACATCAGACTTCACAATCAATAGAGCCTAATCTAAATCTTTTTTGAACCGAATTCGAACCAAGCGTGAATAGTTCTACTCACGTAACAACACTACACCTAACTAGCCGGTAACATAGTTGGACTTAGGTTGGATACAACTATGTAATTTGGATTATGTTAAAAGTTAAGTGTGTTAGGTTTGGTTTGTGTTTAAGTAATGTGTACTTTCAGGGTTTAGACGTGCAATTAGATGTTTAGATTGAGGTAAAGTGGTCGTTATTTGTTTTATTACAATTAAGATTTTTTTTAATAATTTTACGTGGGTGTAAATTTATGTTGGACTGAATGAGATCTAGACCTAACATCCATTAACGAAAAAATAATTAGGTAGGAGTAGATCCATCGTTTTCAACACACATACGTTCCTTCCTTATAATTTGCTTTAATATAGTTTAAGTTAGTTATAATAAGTTCCTCCATCTTACCTTTCTTTTTTATTTTGTTTTATTTTATTATTATTATTATTTTTTAGTTAAAACTATACTTCATCCGTTCATAAATAATTGTCGTTTTAAGTTTTGACACCTTTATTAAAAAAACCATGAAATATACCCTTATACCCTAATCATACAGATTGCATTACTCCGCCCTGCGTCTCTCTTGTCACGCAGGTGCGTCTTGTCCCGGGTCTACCTAGAGTTGGGTAGATCCTTTCCTTTCCTAGTATGAGAGGGTTAGTAGCATGCTAGGTACGTGTATGAGGATGTGATATATATGTATGCCGGTTATGGCTTTGAGGTTTATGTGTTAGGATACGATCCTTATGGATCTCTTGGGTCTAGGTGTGACCCTTTGATGGATATGAGTCTGATATATGTTATATGCCTTGATATTAGGCAGTGTTGTCCTCCGGATTGGAGTGGACGTATCTGAGAGTTGATCGTGGTTGAGTTTACTCCTGAGGTTGAGGTAAGTCCATAGGACTTACTTAGCTACTATCCTTATATTGGATGTATGCTTGAGTGGTGTTTGTTATATGCTTTGTAGCATGTGATATGGTTCATTACCGACCTATGTTATATTGACCACCCATTGTAGTGGCTGTGACAACTTATCTTTCATCCCGTAGTGAAGTCTGGGAAGTTCTTTGTAAGCTAGTTAGATTTGGTATACGGGAAGGGCACCTACCACTCCATATGGTATACGGGAAAGTGCGCTGATACCACTCCAGCTAGCTATTGCACGCAAAGGCGAGAGTTATATACATTCCCCGTGTCACATATATTCATATACATCTATTTATACGATTGAGTGATTGAACTTATTAAAGATAATAAACCGGGTAAATGTGTGAAAGCATGTTGATATGTTATAATTTCTAATGTGCGTTTGTGCGCTAGCATCTTCTTATATATGTGTATGGTTAGCTAACGGTTTTATACCGTGTTGTAGATCATTTGCATGTTAGGAGAGCTGCAGAGTGATCCAGAGGGGTGATCTGATGAGGGCTCCGTACACTGGGGCGAAATCGTGGGATATGGGATATTTATGTTGTACAGATTTATATTTTGACTTTGTACTCAACAGTATTCCGTATTACCTTTTGATATGTATATATATATATATATATATATATATATATATATATATATATATATATATATATATATCAGTTTTATGTTTTGTTTTAATCTATTGGTGCCTTGTTGTAAGATTCAGTGAACTTGTTGTCAGGCTAGGGTCAGGATCCATTGTGAGATCCTAGCCCATAGCACCTCGAGTCCTACGGATTTGGGGTGTTACAAAGTTGGTATCAGAACCCAGGTTGACAACAATGACACTTGTAATCTGCGATAAAGGTCGAATAGATAAATAAACAGAACCCGAAAGGGGTCTGACTTTTCAAAAGGTTTTGGTTTTGAAATGAGTACAAATGTTTTGGGATATCGTGTATGTGAGCCATCGCCCCTCTGAAGATCTCGATAGTATAAATATATATATAGATATTCTGTTGTGATTGATTTGGTATATATCTATACATATGGCATATATATAGCCTTCTGAGTTAGGTTTACGTCCTCTGCAGATGGTTCATACTAGAGCCTTACCTGCAGTTGGACGAGGTAGAGGTAGACCCCCTCTAGGTAGAGGACGGGGTAGGACTTCCGCTGTTGAGCCACGTGCAACGGAAGAGGTTCACGAGGACGTTGCTGAGAGTGTCGTTCCTGAGACTGGGAACGGCGTAATTGGGGGACAGGGTCCACAACAAGTCTAGTCAGATGACTAGGATTATGTCTCCATGGGAGGACTTGAGTTCCGCGAGTATATCCGGCGAGTGGAGGAGGCTGCCAGAGCGGGTAGACCTATCCCAGATCTGCCAGCACATGAGGGACCATCTGAGAGATCCCACGGGATTACTCAAGTGCCAGCTGCACCGGCACCTGTTGCTGAGATCGCTCGAGCTACAGAGGAGCATAGAGGATCTAGACCAGACACTTGGTTGAAGCCTTTTCATCAGATGGGTGTACCCCCTTTCTTTGGGAAGGTGGGGTTAGAGGTGGAGCTCTAGATTGGGCATGTGGACTCAACTCTGGAGTCCATTAGGTGTCCTGTTGACCGGCAGATAGAATTGGTGCAAACTCTATTCAGAGACTTAGCACAACACTGGTGGAGATTAGTACGGGGTCAAGTTACCAGTTATGAGCATATGAGGATGATGATCAGAGAGCGTTTATGCCCTGCCTCACTGAGGAGGGAGAAACTGCGGGATTTTGTGGAGGCTGTGTTTGAGGATGTACCAGTCTCCGAGGCTATCAGGAGGTTCCAAGAGGAGCTGGCATTGTTGGGTCCAACTGCACCTCCTGCAGATCAGCCTGTATATCTGTTTTCCCGACGACTGAGGGATACTACCCGGATTTACATGACAGGGTTTCACTGTGAGACCTTGGTTGATTATCAGGACATAGCTTCCGATTATGAGAGGGGGCGAGCTGGTCAGAGGAGAGCATCTCAGACCGGAGGGTCTGAGAAGAGGCAGCGTACAGGGCAAACTAGTGGTACTTGTGGTGCTGCTAGTGTTTGGCGAGGTCAGAGACGCCATAGTCACCCCTCATCTGCACCGGTTGCAGATAAGGGACGTCAGTGTTTTAACTGTGGTGATCCAGGACACATGAGGCCCGAGTGCACGAGGCCATTAGTGACTTGCTACACCTGTGGTAGGCAGGGTCACAGAGTTGTTTACTGCCGCCAGGGCGGAGCTTCATCTCAACAGGGTTCTTCCCCTGCCAGTGTAGCGGGAGGTGGGCAGAGGCCACCTCAGCAGCAACAGACACAAGGACAACAGAGAGTCCCAGATCGCCCTACGACTCAGGGATCTGCTCCTGGGCCGAGTAGAGGCCGAGGTCGTGGTGGGAGCACCACTGATACCAGAGGCCCACAGGGTCGTGTTTTTGAGCTGAGGAGTGCAGAGGAGCCAGCTGCACCGACTGCTACATGTACCATTCTGATTCATGGTTTACTTGTTAGAGTGTTATTTGATTCTGGTGCTACGCATTCTTTTATTTCTGATGCCTGTGTAGAGCGTCTGAGTCTAGATACGGTTGAGGGGATGCCAATTATTATAGGGTTACCCGATGGTGGTAGAGTCAGAGGTACCCGTGAGATTCATAGCTGTCCCATTTCTACAGGGACTCGTGTGTTACTAGTTGACTTCTTTGACATGCCATTAGAGCATGAAGAAGTCATTCTAGGTATGGATTGGATGGATAGACACTCTACAGTCTTAGATGTAGGTAGGAGGACTGTTACCCTCTCTACCGAATTAGGTCAGATAGAGGTTTTCCAAGGTTGGGACCTTGGAAAGACAAGCACATTTATCAGTGCGATACGGGCAGCTAGACTGATTGCACAGGGTTGTGATGCCTTCTGTTATTATGCCATGAAGGAGGGGGAGAGTCCAACATTAGAGGATATTCGAGTTGTCTGTGATTTTGCAGATGTATTTGCTGAGCCGTCCAGTTTGCCGCCTCAAAGGAGTGTGGATTTCAGTATTGAGTTAGAGCCTGGTACGAGACCGATCTCGAAGGCCCCATACCGGATGACGCTTGTTGAGATGCTAGAGCTGAAGAAGCAACTTGAGGAGCTGGCTGAGAAGGGCTTTATTCGCCCTAGTGTGTCCCCATGGGGAGCACCTGTCCTCTTCGTACGGAAGAAGGACGGATCGTTGAGGTTGTGTATAGATTACAGAGAGCTGAACAAGGTGACCATCAAGAACAAGTATCCACTGCCTCGTATTGATGATTTGTTAGATCAACTTCAGGGATCGACTGTGTTTTCTAGGATTGATTTGCGTTCAGGGTATCACCAGCTGAGGGTGAGAGAGCAGGATGTGCACAAGACAGCATTCCGGACCAGATATGGCCACTACGAGTTTGTAGTGATGCCATTTGGGCTTACGAATGCCCCAACTGTCTTTATGGAGTTGATGAACAGTATCTTCATCGACTTCCTGGATCAGTTTGTGGTGGTATTCATAGATGATATTCTGGTATATTCTCATAGTAGAGAGGAGCATGCAGGACAGCTGAGGACTGTTTTGCAGGTTTTACGGGATAGAGAACTTTATGCTAAGTTCTCTAAGTGCGAGTTTTGGATGCCAGAGGTAGCATTCCTGGGTCATGTGGTTTCAGCTGAAGGGATCAAGGTGAATCCAACGAAGATAGAGGTTTTAGCAGCTTGGACGACACCGACGAACGTCAAGGAAGTACGTAGCTTCCTTGGCCTAGCCGGTTATTATAGACGCTTTGTGGAGGGATTTTCTGTGATTGCCCGTCCACTGACGAGTCTACTGAGGAAGACTACCAAATTTGTATGGTCTGATCAGTGTATGCAGAGTTTTGAGGAGTTGAAGAGGTGTCTGACTTCTGCTCCTATTTTGGCATAGCTAGAGGGTACAAAGGATTTTGTGGTATACAGTGATGCATCCAAGCTAGGCTTGGGATGTGTATTGATGCAGCGGGGCAGAGTGATTTCTTATGCGTCTTTATAGCTGAAGACGTATGAGGAGAACTACCCGACCCATGATCTGGATTTGGCAGAAGTAGTTCATGCACTGAAGATCTGGAGACATTACCTGTATGATGCTACATGTCAGATCTTCACAGACCATAAGAGTCTGAAGTAAATTTTCACGCAGCGGGAATTGAATAACCGCCAGCGTAGGTGGCTCGAGCTGATCAAGGATTTTGATCTGGAGATTTTGTGTCATCTAGGGAAGGCGAACGTTGTCGCCGATGCCCTGAGCAGGAAGACGCCTCGAGAGCAGGTGATTGCGTGATTGACAGTTCAACATCAGTTGCAGAGAGACCTGATCTGGTTAGAGTTGGACATCTAGTTTCCTGATGAGGATGCCCAGCTGCGTACTTTAGAGCAGGAAACCCCTACACTGATGAGGATACGAGATAGGATGTCTCAAGATGAGGCACCACAGTTCCTGCTAGGAGCAGATGGAGTATTGAGGCGCCGCGGTCGCGTCTGTGTACCTGCTGATACAAAGCTGAGACAGAGGATTTTATAGGAGGCTCACTATACACCTTACTTTGTACATCCAGGTACGAGTAAGATGTATCAGGATTTGAGACGTCTATATTGGTGGGAGGGCTGAAGCCCGATGTGGCCAGATTTGTGGCACAGTGTGCGACCTGCCAGCAGGTCAAGATAGAGCATTGCAGACCTGGAGGTGAGCTCCATCCACTTCCTGTTCCACAGAGGAAGTGGGAGGACGTCACCATGGATTTTGTTACTGGCCTGAGACCGAGTAGGAGCTTTGATGCCATCTAGGTTATAGTAGACAGATTGACGAAGACGGCACGTTTCATTCCTATTAGGGAGACGTGGCCGGTGAGCAGATTAGATGAGGAGTACACTAGGCAGATAGTGAGACTCCATGGTGTACCGATGATGATCGTCTTTGACAGAGATGGGCGATTTACCTCAAGATTCTAGCAGCAGATTCAGACTGCCCTGGGGTCGAGTTCGCACTTCACGACTGCGTTCCATCCTCAGACAGATGGTCAGTCAGAGAGGACCATTCAGACCCTGGAGGATATGCTGCGAGCTTGTGTTGGATTCGGGGCAAGTGTGGACGGATCATCTCCCACTTGTTGAGTTCTCATACAACAACAGCTGACATGCATCTATTGGGATGGCTCCATATGAGGCACTGTATGGACAGAGATGCCGTACTCCGCTATGCTGGGATGAGCAGAGCAATGTTAGTGGTTTGACACCTGATCAAATTCAGGATGATGTGGCTCGAGTAGCACTGATTAGAGAGCGGATGCTGACTGTGCAGAGCCGTCAGAAGTCTTATGCTGATAGGAGGCGTAGACCTCTAGAGTTCAGAGTTGGAGCCCATGTGTGGCTGAGAGTGTCCCCGACACGAGGAGTTAGACGTTTTGGCATTAAGGGGAAGTTGAGCCCCGATATGTCGGACCGTTCGAGATTCTGGATCGGGTTGGGAGCGCAGCTTACAGATTATCCTTGCCTCCGAGATTAGAGGGTGTTCACCCTGTATTTCACGTGTCTCAACTGAGGGAGTACATACCAGATCCAAGACACATCGTGAGTTATGAGGATTTGGTGGTTGAGCCGGACCACACTTTTGTTGAGCACCCGATTGCAGTCCTAGATCGAGGTATGAGACGCCTGCGTTCGAAGGACATTCCTATGCTGAGGATCCAGTGGTCGAGACGAGGACTTGATGAGGCTACATGGGAGACTGAGGATAGTATCTAGAGGAACTATCCGGAGTTTTATGCTGAGTTAGATGCACCAGTACTATCACCGAGTAGATCTTAGTACTATCTTGGTGAGTATTATGTGCTTATATGCTTATATGCTATGATGTGTTTATTGTCATACTAGCTTTGATGGGATTTATGATCTTATTAGATCTTGTTGTGCTAGTATGATTATTGTTTATAGCTGAAGATGGCTCTTTCCTCCATGCTATTGTGATACGTTTAGGATTCACCTAGAGATGTTATTCGTCCATGCTATTTTGATGGACATAGTGTTGCTGGAGATGTTTTTCCTCCATGCCTTTCTGTTATGAGTATGATACGGCTAGAGATGTGCTTCCTCTATGCCTTGTGATGTGTTTATAGTTTGGCTAGAGATGGTTTTCCTCTATGCCTTGGATAGTGTTTTGTTGCTGGAGTTGATGATTTCCTCCATGCTTATGTTTGAGGTTATAGAGAGAGTTGTACCTCGGCTTGTGAGTCCGAGTGGTTTGAGGATTTTACATGTTTCGGGACGAAACTTGTTTTTAGGGAGGGTGAGGTGTAAGAGCCTTAGTCTTTTGGACCTAGTTTACCTTAGCCGCCCCGCGGATATGTGTGCCGCCCTAACGGGTTTCCGCCCCTACGTCTCAGGGAACCGCCCCTGCGGTTTCCGCCGGCTGCAACCGGTTTTGTTGACTCTTTGACCGTGCTTTACCTTCTACTTTCCTTTCTTCTTAAGCCTCTTTTGTGGCTCATGAGCAAGGGTTTCCATTCCTTTTCCCAGCCTTACGTCCTTCTTGCTTCCTCTTTCATCTCCTTGATCTTGTGTGTGAGTTCTCTTGAAGTTTGCAAGAGGGTTGTGGTGTGGCTTTACTGAAGTTGCTTTTGTGTATGATTGTTGAGCTTGTGATGCCAGTTGAGAGTGTGTTTGTTCTTCCTTTGGGTGATCACAGCAGTAGAGGTGAGCTTCTTGCTTCTCCTTCCTTTCTTTCTTTCTTTCTTTCTTGTTCTTCCTTCCTTAGCTTAGGATTAGATGAATTGGATATAGATTGATGTTGGAATGTGTATGTATATGTATGTGTGTGAATCTGGAATGAAGAAGACGTGATTTGATCATGTGAAGAGTGGAAGAGAACTCGCGGGACTACGTTCTGCACTATCGCCACCCCTGCGTCTGGAATCTGCCGCCCCTGCGGGAACCCAGTCACCGCACCGGCGCCCGGATTCTGCCGCCCCGCGGCCACTGTCCTAGCGCCCGCGCCAGCGCCTGCGTTGCCCGCGGCTCTGTCACCGCGCCTGCGGCTGAGCTTTTCCGCGCTTGCGGATTGCCTTACTCCGCCCTGCGTCTCTCTTGTCACGGAGGTGCGTCTTGTCCCGGGTCTACCTAGAGTTGGGTAGATCCTTTCCTTTCCTAGTATGAGCTGGTTAGTAGCATGCTAGGTACGTGTATGAGGATGTGATATATCTGTATGCCGGTTATGACTTTGAGGTTTATGTGTTAGGATACGATCCTTATGGATCCCGTGAGTCTAGGTGTGACCCTTTGATGGATATGAGTCTGATATATTTTAGATGCCTTGATATTAGGCAGTGTTGTCCTCCGGATTGGAGTGGACGTATCTGAGAGTTGATCGTGGTTGAGTTTACTCCTGAGGTTGAGGTAAGTCCATAGGACTTACTTAGCTACTATCCTTATATTGGATGTATGCTTGAGTGGTGTTTGTTATATGCTTTGTAGCATGTGATATGCTTCATTACCGACCTATGTTATATTGACCGCCCATTATAGTGGTTGTGACAACTTATCTTTCATCCCGTAGTGGAGTCTGGGAAGTTCTTTGTTAGCTAGTTAGATTTGGTATACGGGAAAGGCACCTACCACTCCATATGGTATACGGGAAAGTGCGCTGATACCTCTCCAGCTAGCTATTGCACGCAGAGGCGAGGGTTATATACATTCCTCGTGTCACATATATTCATATACATCTATTTATACGATTGAGTGATTGGACTTATTAAAGATAATAAACCGGGTAAATGTATGAAAGCATGTTGATATGTTATAATTTCTAATGTGTGTTTGTGCTCTAGCATCTTCTTATATATGTGTATGGTTAGCTAACGATTTTATACCGTGTTGTAGATCCTTTGCAGGTTAGGAGAGTTGCAGAGTGATCTAGAGGGGTGATCTGGTAAGGGCTCCGTACACTGGGGCGATATCATGGGATATGGGATATTTATGTTGTACGAATTTATATTTTGACTTTGTACTCAGCAGTACTCTGTATTACCTTTTGATATGTATGTATATATATATATATATATGTATATATATATATATGTATATATATATATATATATCAGTTTTATGTTTTGTTTTAATCTATTGGTGCCTTGTTGTAAGATTCAGTGAACTTGTTCTCAGGCTAGGGTCAGGATCCATTGTGAGATCCTAGCCCTGTAGCACCTCGAGTCCTACGGATTTGGGTTGTTACAGTAGCCATTAAAGATTTTGGATCATATGGATTCACCTTCAGATTCTTTAACATGGCCGATAAAGATAAGGTTATGAAAGGTAGGCCTTGAATTTTTGATGATAATCTATTGGCTTTACAAGAATGTAATTCACAGCTTTCTCCTGAGGAAGTTCAAATCAATACCTCCCCTTTTTGGATTCATGCAGTTAATATCCCAGTAGGATTGAGAAATTCTTTGCTGGTAGAATCTTTAGCCTAAAAAATAGGTAGTTTTATTCAAATTGATGAACGCAGTATTTCTGATTTGAGAGTTAGAGTTGATTTAGATTTTACAAAGCCTTTAATGAGAGGAATTTGGATTAAAATTGCTAATCAAGTTAGATGGGTCAATTTCAGATATGAGAGGCTCCCAAAATTTTGCTATTTCTGTGGAATTATTGGGCATATCTTCAAAGATTGTTCTATGAATTCTGGGGTGAATAATGACTCTGTTACCTTTCAATTTGGCTCTTGGATGCATTACTTTTTTTCTGGAACTAGAGCTGACCTATTACAAATTGAGAAGAACTTTATTAATAAATGAGAAGCAGATGTAACACCCCAAATCCATAGGACTCGAGGTGCTACTGGGCTAGGATCTCACAGTGGATCCTGACCCTAGCATGACAACAAGTTCACTGAATCTTACAACAAGGCACCAATAGTTTAAATACAAAACATAAAACTGGTATAAAAGTACCAAAGGTTTATACAACGCTGCTGAGTACAAACAAAACATAACGTATATACATGGTCAAAATATCCCGTAGCCCACGAGTACGACCCCAGTGTACGGAGCCCTCAGCAGATCGCCCACTCTGGATCACTCTACAGCTCTCCTATCCTGCAAAGTATCTACAACAGTATAAAACCGTTAGCTAACCATACACATATATAAGAAGATGCAGGAGCACAAACACACATCAGAAAGTACTAAACACCTCATCATGATATCACGCATTTACCCGATTTATTATCTTTATAATCATAGTCCAACACTCAACTCATATATATAAATATCTCAATATGAACATATGTGACACGAGGAATATAACCCTCGCCTCTCGGGAATAGTGCCAACTAGAGTGGGGATCCGGTCCCACCTCCCGTGTACCTTGTGGGAGTGGACAGGTGGCCGGCCCACTGAACCATATTGGCCTGCCCGTAGAGAACCTCCAAACTCCCGGCGGGATGAAAGGACAAGTTGTCACGGCCCTACAATGGGCAATCAATAGACCATAGGTCGGTAATAACAATATCATAACACAGGCTATCAAGCATGTACACACACCACTCATGCACACATTCGATATAAGGATGACAGCTAAGTAAGTCCTATGGACTTACCTCAACCTCGGGAGTCTCAGACTCAAACTCAAACGGCTCCGCTCTAGAGATCAACACAGCCTAACAAGGTATAACACATATATCACACTCATATCCATAACAGGGGTCACACCTAGACCCAAGGGATCCATAAGGATCATATTCCAACTCGTAAACCTCAAAGCCGTAAACGGCATAAACGATATCGTACTCAACCTGATTCTACCCTCATACTCGTACCTAGCATGCTACTACCGCTCATACTAGGAAAGGAAAGGATCTACCTAACTCTAGGTAGAACCGGAACAAGACGCACCTGCGTGAAGGAGAGACGCAGGGGCGGAACACAGGTGACCGCAGGCGCGGCGACACTCAGCAGCGGGGGCGGTGACACGGGCCGCTGGCAACGCTGGCACGCCGCTGGCACGGCGCGGGCGCTGCGACACAGGTGCCGCGGGGGCGGCGACAACGCAGGAAGTTATCCCGCGGCTTCTCTTCGGCTCTTCTCGTGATCAAATCACGTCTTCACTCATCCAAAGTTACATACAAGTATATACATACATAAACCCACATCAATACACACCTATATATGCATCTAAACCTAAGCTAAGGAGATGGAATCAAGGAAAGGAAAAAGAGGAAGCAAGATCACTTACCACCTTGGGAGTTCTAGGTTGCAGGGGGAGACCACACACCTTAGTAGCTGGCTTCCAAGCTCAGCATACATCATCCATCCACCACTAACACAAGTTACACTCAAAACTCTTCCAAAGCCAAAAGAGAACAAGAACAAGATCAAGGAAGGGCAAGGGAGCAAGAAGACAAGCAAGGCATGAGAGCTGGGAATAAAGATGAAGAAGGAACCCTTGATCAGCTAAGGTAAGGAATAAGAAGAGTAAAGGGTAAAGCACGGGTCAAAGGAGTCAACAAAGCCGGCTACAGCCGCCGGAAACCGCAGGGGCGGCAACCAGGGCCGCAGGGGCGGGAAGTTGCAGGGGCGGCACCAAGTGCCCGCGGGTGCGGCTGGCCAATCTCGGCCCAAAGCCAATCTCGGCTATGGTCCGATCATGGTCCGAAAGACTAAGGCTCTTACAGCAGATATGAGTAGTAGTAATACCATTCGGTCTGAATCAGCTATTATTAATGATACTGTCCATCACAATGATGTAGATGTTAGCACTGAATCTACTAAGAATCAATCAGATTTTGCAAATTCAAAGCTTGATTTGCAACATTCAAAAATTCTTGGAAAAAGGATTTATGTTAGTAGTCATAATATAGAAGACAATACTGATTCTATGATACACAAAAAGCCTAAATTCAATACTCCACAAGAGAGGAATTATATCTCAACAGTAACGGCAATTGAAGATTGTTGTGAACAACCATGAAACTACTTAGTTGGAACTGTCATGGGTTAGGTAATCCCAAGACAGTCACAACCCTCAGAGATAGAATATGGAAGCATAAACCTAATGTCGTCTTTTTGATGGAAACTATGATAAATGAATCTGTTAGTGCTTCTGTTAAGCGCAAGTGTGGTTTCTCTTGTGGTATTAATATCTCCAGTAATGGTCTCTCTAGTGGTCTTAGTCTTTGGTGGAACAATGATGAATGCTCACTCATCTCTTACTCTAGTAGACATATCATGGCTGATTGGCAAAATGGTGATGATAAATTCGGTATTATTGGAATTTATGGTTATTCAGCTACAGCTAGTAAAATTGAAACTTGAAATCTTATGCGTAGTCTCTATTCTGCTTATAATGGGCCTTTAGTTTTTTTGGTGACTTTAACCAAGTCCTTTTCCAACATGAAAAACAAGGGGGTATTCCACGTTCTGACAATGTTATTAATGACTTTCAGAATGTTGTTACTGATTGTGATCTTATAGATGCAGGTTGGAGTGGGATCAAGTATACTTGGAAACGAGGTAATACAATTAATTCTCTAGTCAAAGAGCGTCTTGATCGTTTTCTTATCTCTAATTCTTGGCATACTACTCATAGGAACTATAGTGTTAAAATTCTCCCTAGATATTGCTCTGATCATAGTATTATTATTTTGGATTCTATTGGTTTTCGCCAGGGGTTTTCTTCTCATAAAAAACACCAGTTTGAGAACTGGTGGCTTAATCATGATAATTGTAAAAATATTGTTTCTCAAGCTTGGAATAACTCTCTTTTCTCTGATGTTCCAGGGAAACTATCTGAAACTATGACAAAACTCTGCAGTTGGGGTAAGTATGACATTAATAAGTGTAAAGAAGACATTAATTTTTTTGCAGAATGAGCTTGCTAATATTCAGGGACAACTTCCTACTGAGGCTTCTATTTGTCGAGGAAAACTCATTCATACTCAACTTGATGGTCTTTATAAGGATGAGGAAAGTCATTGGTATATTGGATCTAGATCCCAGAAGCTACGTGATGGTGATAGGAATTCTTCTTATTTTCATATGTCTGCTACCACTAGAAACAGATCAAATAAAATTAGTAGACTCTTAACAACAGATGGTAACTGGGCAGAGAGTGACTCAAATATTCAACAAGAGATTGTTTCCTTTTACTCTAATCTTGTTACAGGTATAAGTGAAAGAGATAACATGGAAAGCATTATAAGTGACATTGAGCCTAAAGTTACTCATGAAATGAATGATGATTTTATTAGGTTGCCAACCTATGAAAAGTTACTTATCCCATTACTCACTCAAAATCTTGGTCAACTCTTGGATCAGATGGTTTTCATGCAGGTTTTTTTAAGCAATTTTGGAACATTATTGGATATGATATTACAAATTATATTCAAGGATGGTGGCGAGGTGATTTTAATTTGGATAATATTAATGATACTATTATCTCTCTAATTCCTAAATTTTCTTCTCCTACTTGTATTAAAGATTTAGACCTATTAGCCTTTGCAACGTGCTATATAAACTGATTACTAAAGTCATTGTTAAACGTCTTAAAGGTATTCTTCCTAATATCATCACTCAAAAGCAAAGTGCCTTTATTAAACAACGCTCTATTTCTGATAATTCTTTTGTTGCTCTTGAATGTTTTCATTATATGAAACATAACAATTTTAATATTGGGAATTTGGCCCTGAAGTTAGATATTTCCAAAGCTTTTGATCGCATTGATTGGTATTTTCTTAAAGCTATCCTTAAACAAATTGGTTTTTCTAATCCTTGGGTTAATCTGGTTATGTAATGCATTACATCTGTTTCTTATGCTTTTAAAATCAATGGTAAAGTGGTGGGTAAAGTCAAGCCGTCTAGGGACATTAGCCAAGGGGATCCTATATCGCCTTTTCTTTTCATTATTTGTAATGATGTCTTCTCTTATCTCATTAGAAATGCTATCTCTAACTCTAATCTTCATGGGATTAAAATTTGTCCGGGTGCTCCTGTTATTTCTCATCTCCTTTTTGCAGATGATAGTCTCCTTTTTGCTCAAGCTACTGAGGCTGATTGCTATACTATCAAAAACATTATTTCTAAATTTGAGCAAGCTTCAGGACAATTAATTAATCTTGATAAATTTGATGTTTCCTTTAGTCGAAATGTTTCTTTGCAGAATCAGGTTCATCTGGCTTCTATCCTCAATGTAAAACTTGCAGTTGGGCATAAGAAATACCTTGGAGTTCCTACATTAATTGGAAGGTCAAAGAAAGCTCTTTTCAACAACATTATTGATCGTATTAGAAATAAAACACAAGGGTGGAGGTGTAAACTACATTCTCAAGATGGAAAGGAAGTCATGATAAAATCAGTCCTGCAAAGTATCCCTGTATATCTAATGAGTATCTACAAATTCCCTTCTGGTGTCATAGATAAGATTCATAGCCTCTTTGCAAATTTTTGGTGGGGAACTACTACAGATAAAAAACGTATTCATTGGCGCAAATGGGAAGACATGTGTTTACCGAAAAATATGAAGACTTAGGTTTTCGAGACATGAGAGTCTTCAACACTGCACTTTTAGCTAAGCAGGGCTGGAGGATTTTGAATCACCCTACTTCTTTAATCAGCAGAATTTTTAAAGCTAAATATTTCAAGTGTTGTGATTTTTTAGATTCATCTTTGCCTGGACTTCCAAGTTTTCATTGGAGAAGTATCTGGGGAGCAAAGGAGCTTCTCTTAGAGGGACTGGCATGGAGAATAGGTAATGGCAGACGAGTTAAAATTTGGGAAGATGCTTGGATTATGAATGAATCAGGATGACCTTCCAGGCCTGTTATACCCTATCTTAGTAATCCAGATATTTCACTTCATGTCTCTGACATTATTAATGACCAAGGTAAATGAAATTTACCTCTCATTGATAGAACTTTTGAGGCCCCAGATGCTCAGAACATTGCTGGTATGATTTTAAGATCAAGAAGCCCTGAAGATTGCTTATTTTGGTGGCCTGAGCAGAATGGAAATTTCTCTGTCAAGAGTGCTTACAGATTAGGGAAATGTGGACATATTGAAAATTGGCAACTTTTACTCACTCGGAGAGAGTCAAATTTTTGGAACAGGTTGTGGAGATTACGATTACCACCAAAGGTTCTATCTTTTGCTTTGAAGTTATGCAATTTTTTTGAGTGTGGGATCTGTGCTTTATAACAGGCACATAACTGGTACGAAAATTTGCTTCAGATGTGCTGATTCTGATGAAACTATCTATCATGCAATTTTTGGATGTAATTTTTCGCATGATGCTTGGTGGGGTTCTCCGGTTTATCCTATCATTGCCAATCTAGGTCTTAGTCAACCTAATGAAATTTTAACTGTCCTTTGGGATCAATATGAGCCAATAATGGTGAAGGAATTTATTGTCTGCTCTTGGATTGCTTGGACTTACAGGAATCTTTTGTACTTTTGTCAAAACGGTGAACAGCCTAATATCACTCTCATTCGGGAAGGCTTCAGGAAACTTGTTTAAGATTATGAAGCTTTTGTCATAGACAATACCGGGACAACTGCAGTTGCTTTTGATCATTGGTTACCTCCTCCTTTTGGTATTATAAAAATTAATACTGATGCTGCGCTTGATGATAATTGGTATGGGATTAGTATTACCTTTCGAGATCATATGGGTCTTCTAAAATCTGCAGTTTCGTTCACAATATCAGGCATTATTGATCCTTTAACAGCTGAGCTATGTGCTATACATAAGGGCCTTCTAGGTGTTTTAGAATCCGGTTATATTCAAGTTTCTGTAGAATTAGATTGTCAAATGGCCATTATGTCTATTAATTATGATGATAAAATTCTCTCTCCTTTGGGTCTTGTTATTGATGATATTAGAATGCTTTCTAGGTGTTTTAGAATATGCACTTTTTCTTTTACCAGGAGAAATTGTAATAAGGTAGCACATTACCTTGCTAGCTTTAATATGGGTCCTGAGTCTAGTTTCACTATGTTTACTTCTTCGGATTTCCCAGCTATGCTTGTAAACCTCATCCATACCGATTTGGCTTAATCAACATATGTCTTTTTTTCTCAAAAAAAAACTAACTAAATAATAATGATTAGAAGGGTAAGTGTGTAAAATGATGATAAAATTAGCTAAAACGACAATTATTCTTTAACAAATTTGAAAGACTAAAACAACAATTATTTTTGAACGGAGGGTGTATTAGATTTTATTTCTCGAGAGGTAAATGATGTGGCGAGACCCCTACTGTAGGTTTGCGACCAAGTGCCAGACTCGTGAGTTACTTTTGGCCCGAAATATAATTTATAAGCGTTCAATCATAATACAACGCATGATAGTTGATTTTTCCAACCAAATGTGATAACTAGTTATGCTAATTAACAGTTTCTCTCGTACCAAATTGAACTACCATGACATCAACTATGGTAAAACTAATCCGACTTGATCTTGATGGTGAAACTAATTTGACATAAATATACGGAGTATATGGGTATTATACGACGTGGATGGAACACGTCAAGTGAGCTATACATACAAGCACACGATATTTTTTTCTAAAATAAATTGACAATATATATGAGGAGTAACTTATAAACTTATATGCTAGTCTCACAACGTATGTTTTGTGTTATTGATGAGGTCCCCTCAAGTGTTAACTCTACCTGAACTGTTTAACACTTGGCACGATTTTTTCCAGGTCAAGCATCTCAATCTTTTTATAGGAAATTATAGCTAATCCCCGAACACAATTTTCAACGGGTTCTTGCATCTCGTTCTCTTTTTTTAGCTAGTCCCTAGAATTCAAATAACGGACCCGCTCTAATACCAAGTTAATTTTTATATCTGTCTTGAGTCCAAACGACGTGGACGGCACACTGGAAGCCACATACAAACACACAACGTTCCATCCTAAAATCAGCTGACAATAAAAGAAGTAACATGTAAGCTTATATGCTAGTCTCACATCATCTTGTGTTATCGATGTGAGACAACACTATTATCTCAATAATTACCTATCCATCGTGTATATAAACGATTCAAGTCAATGAAATAAAACAGTCTTTAAACCTTCTATTCGGTACAATATCCTTTTGGAAGACTATTCTTTTCATACATGTCTTCAAGTTTCAACCGGGTAGGTCCCTTAGTTTTAGAAACATCTCAAGATGAACCGATTACACAAACATATTATCTAATATATAAAGTCAGTAAACTACTCGCTTTAATATTTGTTGAATTTTCCGAAAAAAATTTTTGTGTTGTACTTCTAGCTCATATCTATTTAGTGGCGTAGCGGGGGCGGAGGGGGACATGACCCTTGTTGAAATACAATAATAATTGTAGTAAACGGTATTTATTCACAATGTCATAGTGGTTCAATGGGTAAGAGTAAAAATATTTTTGGAAAAATGGTTAAATAGGCTTTTTTGACTAATATAGCATCAAGTAGGCTAATTTATCTATTAGGTGATAAACTAGACCCCTCTTATTTATTTATCATAAGATTATTTCAAATGGCTATTTGGTAATTCCGATTTTCATAGCCCAAGCCCAACCGAGTTACACAAGCCCATGCCCAATCGAGTTATACAAGCCCAATGTCCAATCGAGTTAGAAAAGCCTAGGTCCAATCGAGTTACACAAGCTCAAGGTCCAATCGAGTTACACAAGTCCAATGTCCAATCCAATTACACAAGGTTAAGTTACACAAACCCAAGGTCCAATCGAGTTACACAAGTCCAAGGTCCGCCGTTTACACAAGTTTGGGTCAATAAGTATAATTATAAATATTTAGGATATTTTATGTAATTAGAAATTTAGTCCATATTCCGTAATTATTCTATACATGACATTTGATGCACTTCCAAAAGTTTGGGTCATTCCTGTAAATACAAACTTGGTTCATTTCATTCTATTATCCAATTTATGCAAAATCAGAAATTCGGGACATTCTTGTAATAATTAATTTGGGCAATCTTTTTTAATTTACCCAAAAAGTTCACAAACAGGATCTAGGGTTTATGGGAGAAAGGCGATGGCGACACGTTTCTTCGTAGCGATGGTGGAGTGATGAGTGCCAAAACAACGTCTTTTTCCCTTATGTTTTCATGCATTTCATGCCCTCATTTCCACATCACCTATAACTTTTCATATGGAAAAGCTCCACTTCCGTACTTTGGTATTTTCCTTGGCTTTTTTGTGTTTCAGTCTTTT
The DNA here is from genome assembly GCA_002319775.1 of Fagopyrum tataricum. Lineage (NCBI taxonomy): Eukaryota > Viridiplantae > Streptophyta > Magnoliopsida > Caryophyllales > Polygonaceae > Fagopyrum > Fagopyrum tataricum. The sequence continues at coordinate 46,824,964 of CM008283.1, forward strand.
TAGGTACTAAAGGCATCGGAAATGCGTTTCAAGAGCCAAAACTTCAAGAACGTCAAATACGACTAAATAGCTGGAGCATGAAATCATCATTTTCTTCCTACACTTGGAAATTCAAGAGCAAATCGAGACTTCTACACTGTTACGCCCCATTACGCCCATCAGGAGAGCGTAATGATCGTCGGTCTTCAATGTCAAGAAGTCCAAAAATGCATCCCAAGCCCATCGGAAGGGTTACGCTATGGGTTACGGTCCCTTACGCTGGGTTACGCCTATGAGGGAGCGTAAGGGAATGTAACAAATAAAGTAATGCCTTATCTTCAGCCGCGGCGATTTTGCGTCCTTTCTAAGCGACTAAATTAGCAAGCTAATTAGGTATTGTGTAAACCTTGGACGCCAATGCTCCCTATATAAGCATGCCTAAGGGTTAGTTTTATATATTAATCTCGGAGCATACAACCTCGTTCTCTTTTCTCTTCCCTCTCTTATTCTAAGTAGGCTATCATTGTTAGAGTTGCTCTGTAAGATTCTCCCTAGAACCAAAACTTGTGAGTTCTTCTCTTCATGTTTTCAGTATATTGTTTTGTTACTTTGATTTTTAGCATGATTGGCTAGTCTCATTCCTTGATCTAAGGATTGAGATGGTCCCTAGAATGCCCTAATTTTATTATTTGCATATATGTTTGTGAATTGAGATCTTTGGTAATCCTTCTTTTCAAAGGGCTTAATTCCACCTTTTAATTACCTTCATTTACCGGATTGGCGTTTTTAATTGGTTTAGATAAAACAAAGTGAAGAACCAAACAATTTTAGTTTATTGGATATTTTGAAAAGAGCTTGGCTAAGAGAATACTACTCTATCGAGGTCTCGGGGAAGCCTAATCATCGTAGATTTTACCGGTCTTCATATTTTTAAAACTAAAGGACCTAACCGAGAAGGTTTTCTTGATCTATTCCATGTTTCTAAGTACGAATGGGATTTCCTATACTCGCCGAACCGATGGATTGAGAGCTACGTTAGTTGAAAAATACGGTCTTGGTTTGTGTATGCCCAAGGATACTTTAGATGATTATTTGTTTTGTCTTTTTTCAATGTTCACTACACATATATGCATTAATGGTCTTATTGTGTTATAGCGGGAATTCTCTACTTCCTTAGATCATTCCTCCCTATAATCGTCCTAAATCAAGAAATTGATTGTGTTCCTTCCTCAGTACCTTCTCATCTTTGCCTACATTATACTGAATTAACTATCTACTAAGGTTTGCTAAATCATATACAATCCTTGAGTTCGATTACCTGTCTACTATAAGTTATCCCGTATTCTTGCGGGGATGTAGTTTTATTACGGTAAAATTTACACGATCAATTTTTTGGCGCCGGTGCCGGGGATTGTTGATAGATTTTGTTAATTTTAGTTCTCACTTATTTAAATTTTCGTTATTTTTTTATTCTCAAAATTTCTTCATTCTTGATCTCTTTTATTTGAAAAAAGACGTAAGCAAAACCCTACCCTTACGCCCTTACGTACGTCCCCCTTACAGAAAATTCCCATGGATTCACCCGGATGAACGAAGAAGATGCCTGGAATTACCTTTTCAATGCTACTGACCACACATGAAAGTACTCAAAGACTCGCATCAAGACAAAAGGAGTCTATAACATTCAAGGTGATGATAAAATTGAAAATAATATGGCTGAGCATGTGAAGGCTCTAATGAAGAAAATTAATAGTAACTCCTCCCACTCTGTCCATAAGTTAGATACTAATTGTTAATTTTGCAAAGATGCAGGGCACGAAATTCAGGATTGTTCGGTCTTCAACGAACACATGAACTACTATGAAGCATTGAAATCCATAAACTACCTTAAAAACCAAAGGGGAAACACTTATCAAAGGCCTCCCTAACCTCAAAATCCATCCCCCCCTCCCTCAATTTGCAAAAAGAAGTTTTTCATCCAAAGATCCCATCCCTGATCAAGCTGGAGGACAAGCTACTACACGTGATGCTCATGACAATCTACTTGAGAAGCTCGTCAATGTACAAAAAGCTCTTATTGGATCGATTAGAGAGATTAGAAACTCAATAATGGAATTTGAGGAGAAATTCAACAAAGCGAAAACAACTGTTGGAGTTCTTAGAAAGAGTCACAAGATGTTGGAGACTTAAGTTATCCAATTGAGCCAACAATTAGAGAAAGCTCAAGGAAAACTCCTTGCAACTACAAAAACCAATATGTGTGGAGTTTGTGCCATCATCTTAAGAAGTGGAAAGGAAACAACAGGCCTTGTTGTACCTAAGGAATCCACGTCTAATCCCCCTCATTGTGGAAGTTGTTGTGGAAGAGGTAATCACTCCACCCTTACTAAGCTTTATAAGCCACCTCTCCCTCTTCCTCAGGCTCATAACATGAAGAAGATAGATGAAGCCTTTGGCCATTTCTTGAAAAAGATAAACAAAATTTATCTTGAGGCGTTGAAACATATGCCTAAGTACTCAAAGTTCATGAAGGACTTGCTCTCAAAGAAGTCCCTAAGACTCTTTTTACCAAGGAATGTAGTGCCCTATTCAGTAAGAAGATGCCACCAAAGAAGGACGACCCTGAAAGTTTTTGCATCCCTTTGACTTTCGGTAGAAGGCAACATTCATGTCTTTTATGATCTGGGAGCAAGTGTAAGCGGAATCTCCCTTCAAATGTTCAAAGACTCGAATCTTAGAGATCCCGTTCTAGTCCAATTTAGTCTTACTCTTGCTGATAACACCTCTATTAAGCCTGTTAGGATTATTGAAAATGTTGTTGTTCTAATTGACAAGCATGAGTTGCTTGTAGACTTTGTTGTTGTTGTTGATGAAGACACTAAAGTCCCAGTCATTGTTGGACGTCCTTTCCTTGCCACTACAAGTGCCCTTATTGATGTGCGTGATGGATCAATCCTTTTTCGCTTTGATGACGAAATTGTGAAGTTTTCTCTTCTTAATATACAAAAGAGGGATTTATGTTTTTTGAATAATTTAGATCCTGCTACTAACTGCATGATTCTTGAGAATTCTCCTACTTGTGAGATGTTTGTTTTAAAAATATCACCTATTAATCCCACAACTGAAGAACTCTTACAGGAGGTTATTCACAATCAATAGGAAATTAGAACGAATTGAATTCTATCAAATAAGGAGTTCAATCAACGACCTTAAGGAATTAACAAGCGACCTTCAGAAGGATGTAGATGTTCAAATAAATCTTCAGGAAGGGATTGAAGTCCGCCATACTAGATTGGAATGCGAGCATGACCCTATTATTGAGCATATGGATTCCTTGGACACAACTATTGTTCAAATCAAGGAAGATCTCAGGCAAGAACCTGCTCAAACACAGGATACCTTGGAATAATCTGACCCTGAGGAAAAAATCTCAATTGATCGAAGGCGTCGAGTTCGACAGTTACGGCCACACTACCGAGAGAATTACTACCGTCAGAGAAGTTGTTATGACCGTAATGGAGCATCACCAGGGCGTAACCTAGAGCGTAACTTTTAATTCCCGGAATTTAGTGGAATTAATTGTCGAATGTCGAGAGCGAGGAGAAATTGGTTACAACACCGTTACGCCCCCTTACCCCCGTTACGTTCAATATGACATATGTAAAGGAGCGTAAGGTCACTATCATAGACGGTGATTTTCGGAAATTATGTGAAGAAGAAACAACCAAAACACCTCCTTACGCCCGTTACCAGGCTATAACCCCTGATTCTCTACACTGTACTTCCCCTCGTTGTGACAATCCCGCTTGCCTAGTTTCACGTACCATCTCGAAATCAACTTCACCTCCTTCATCTCCCTCATACACACCTTATCAGTCTCTATCCTTGTCATCATCGGATTCTATAGCCCGTTCATCACCTCACTCACCCATCATCATTTCCGACAATCCATATAACCCCATCCCAAACTCCTACATACCCCGTAGCCCTTCGCCTTGTTACACCTCTCCCTCCAAAACCTCACATTCGTATCCTGCACATCACAACTTCTTCAACAACTCTTTTCCCATCCCTACCAACCATTCACCAACTCCCCTCATCATGAAACCCCCATATGATGGCCCTTCTTGCCCATTCTCCACACGTCCCGGTCGTCGAGGGATCCCCATAAAGGCACCTTCCCAACTTCGAGTTTCCGTACGTGGATGCGGACGTGGCTGATCACTACCCACCCTACATGTTAGACTTATCACCTAAAATAAAAGCTGCATAGGAGGCAACCCATGTGTTTGATTTTCTTCCCCCCTTTCCTTGTTATTTGCTTCAATTATTTGTTTATGTCATTTGCTTCTATTTGTTTTTCCTTTTCTTGATGACAACCTCTAGACATACTCTATATAGGACTTCTAGAACCTTCGACCTACAAACCTATGGATTTTGAAAGCCTCCATCATTTCACTCCACACTTCTATCAGTTTTCCTCTCTTGCCATCCTATGCATTACATTCCTTTTTGAGTATCATCTTTCTCTTTAACTCTTTCTCACATCGAGGACGATCTTTAGTTTAAGTATGGGGTGCTTATAGTCACATTCGCATATCATATTTTCCCTTCTTGTTACATGTTTCATATTTTGCAATTTTCTCTTTATTTAGTGTTTTTCCTTTTTCGCAAGCATTTTTTAAAACCACAAAATCACAAAAAAATTCTGCATTTAGAGTTGATTGAGTCAACTCTCATTATATACGCTTCCAGAACATGGAATATGTTTTCCTATTTCCCTTGACTTGTCTATGACGCTTTTGAATTACTACTTCTTGCTATTGTCTATGCACATGAGTTTTGGGATGATTATTGATGATTAGCCTATCCAAGCATTACATTTTGAGCGCTCTTGCATATGAACATTCATTTTCTATGTTCTTCTTTTCTTACTATTTGAGTGATGTCCAACATGTTTATTTTCTTCTAGAACTTATGATTGAATCTCTTTCAAAATTGCACGTCTTTTGATTCTATATGCATTGATATTCAAATGATTGAGGCCCTCTTTGATAAGCCTATGTAACTTTTCTCACCTTTATGTATGATTCCCTTCTTTTTTTCCCCTTTTTGCTTTTATCATTATCCCTTTTTTAGTCCTCCTCAAAATGCCTCATAGCCATGATAGCCTTAATTGATCCTATCCGGGGTTGGTTGTGTTTCAAGAAAAGAATGAAGAAATCAAGTATGGGGTTCCTTGAAGAGTGAAAGTAATTTCAAGAAGCAATGCATATGTTTGGAAGAATATATGCCATTATTGAAGATCTTTTTATATTTGGTGGAGAGGACGCAAAGTTCCCGTCAAGTATGCAACAACAAATGAATAATGAATTGGTTCAAAAGTGAAGCAAAAGCTTATCCATGAAGTAGAAGTGAAGATCTAAGAAGTCAAATGTGCTATAGTCCATGAAAAAAAAAATCTAGTATGAAGAATGGTTGAAGTAATGAATGCCTTGAAGGAGTTTGAGTTCAAAAGATCCGACACCCCGGATACATTTTCCGATTTTTCCTACTCTTTTGGCCTACCAACACCAATTCTCCTGTCTCATATCCCCATTACACTCATATGAAAGACCTCATGATATTTATCTTGCATTTTAGTTTCAATTGACAAGTGGTGGAGTTTGAAAACGCCTTGACAAGCCTATGATAAGATTTATCAATGTTTGTTGAGTTTGAGAGTTTATTGATATATCCCTAAACACATTGTGAGATTGAGAGCATACACTTTATCCCTTGAGCGGCTTGGATGGCTATGATCCTTTACTCTTCCCTTTTCTATGATTGATGATATGATGACATGGTTTGAGTTGTTTGTTTTTCCTCCTAGTTGAGACACTTTTTTGATCTTGCACATAGCACACATGCTACATGATCTCGCTCGGAGACGAGCAAGATTTAAGTATGGGGTATTTTGATGAGTGTCAAAATAATGTCTTTTTTCCTAAGTTTTCATGCATTTCATGCCCTCATTTCCACATCACCTATACCTTTTCATATGGAAAAACTTCACTTTTCGTATTTTGGTATTTTCCTTGGCTTTTTTGTGTGTTTAGGCTTTTTAGGTACCAAAGGCATCGAAAATGCGTTTTTCAAGAGCCAAAGCTTCAAGAACATCAAATACGACAAAAGAGTTGGAGCATGGAATCATCACTCTCTTCCTACACTTGAAATTTCAAGAGCAAATCCAGGCTTCTTCACTACTACGCCCCATTACACCCATCGGGAGAGCGTAATGATCGTCGTCTTTCAATGCCAACAAGTATAAAAACACAACCCAAGCCCATCAGAAGGGTTACACTATGGGTTACGGTCCCTTACACTAGGTTACACCCGTCAAGGAGCGTAAGGGAACATAACGAAGAACGTAATGCCTTATCTTCACCTGCGGCGATTTTACGTCTTTTCTAAGCGACTAAATTAGGAAGCTAATTAGGTTTTGGGCAAACCCTGGACTCCAATGCTCCCTATATAAGCATGCCTAAGGATTAAGTTTAGATATCAATCTTGGAGAATCCGATCTCGTTCTCTTTTCTCTTCCCTCTCTTATTCTAAGCAGGTTGTCATTGTTAGAGTTGCTCTGTAAGGTTCTCCTTATAACCAAACCTTGTGAGTTCTTCTCTTCATGTTTTCAATATATTGTTTTGTTACTTTGATTGTTAGCATGAGTGACTAGTCTCCTTCCTTGATCTAAGAATTGAGATGATCCCTATAATGCCCTAATTCTAGTGTTTGCATATATGTTTGTGAATTGAGATATTTGATAATCCTTCTTTTCAAAGGGCTTAATTCCATCTTTTAATTACCTTTGCATATAAGTCCGCCATCGAAGTCGTCGGCCTTCCTACAAAAATGCTCTCGCAAGCCCGTCGCCATTGTCCGCCTTCGACACCCCCGGGTTTTGGCGGTGTTGAGAGAGGGGAACTGGTGCAGGCGACGCTGGGGAAGGGGAACCGGTGTAGGAGGCTTTGGGGGAGGGGAACCGGTGTAGACGGCTACAGATGGAGAGCCACAACATCGGCGAATGGAAACCCTAATTGCGTTTCTTCAACTTTTGTTGAAATTACAAAATAGATAATATATTTATAATTACGTTAATGGTCCAAAATTTTGAAAGTTGCAAAAGTGCCCCGGATTGGTTAATTATAGAAAATGGTGTAAATTCACAATTAAAGAAATGACCCAAACTTTTGGAAGATTACAAATTGCCCTATTTTAGTTAATTATGGAATTTGACCCAAGTTTTTGAAAAATGACCTATACTTTTATAATTGTATATTAAGTGTGTATTAAGTTATTAACATTGAGTATTTGGGAAATGACCGATTTGGTTGATTACAAAATTATAACATTGTATATTTAGTGTGTATTAACATTGTGTAAATGAAATTGTGTAGTAACATTGTGTATTAACATTAGGTTAAAAGTATAACTTTAAAAGAAATAGCAGGGCAGGCTTCAAGTGGGAAAATTTATCCGATCAAGGGTTGGGGCACAAAGGTCTTGGCCTATGATCATCCAAGCAACAAGCCATAGATGTTGAGAAAGGGCTTCTTCTTGGAGTCCATGCCTGTTCTAGCATCTCTTAATGTTAATCCAACAGCTCGTCGATCGGAGGAATGGGAGAGAGTTCAGTCCCGGGTGGGCCTCCGGGGAATTTTCCCTCCCATGTTATCTCCCCAAACAATGAGTTCCGAGAAAACGGAGAGGTAGAATACAAAAATTAAGTTAGTACAAGTGGAATAAGGGTAGATTTGTCGTCCCGAGTTCGAAACCACTAACTACAAGATTTGTATTTTCAACCTTGTGTAACTCGATTGGACGTTAAACTTGTATAACTTGATGCTAACAAAAAATGCCTATTTAACAACTCCCCCAAACTCGAATAGTTGGATTAAAAATCTTAACATAAAAAATGATAACAGTCAAAGTTATTGTGTCAAATCTTAACGTAAAATTTATTAATTTCATAATCCTACCATTTATTCCTGTTTTTAGGTCTGCAATATTATGACAATAGTTATCGCTACGATTTTGATAGATCACCCAAAGCAAACAGAAGGTGAGATCGACTCACAGACTTAACGAGATTGTATCCTAAGCTCCCAATAGATTTCAATTTTTGTAGGGGATTATTAGACGTATTGGTTGTTACCGTAACTACACACTTCGCGTTCGTAGTTGAGTAATTTTCAACTACGCATATGGGTATATAGTTGGAGTCCGTAAAAAAAAAAGAAAAAAATTGAACTATGCAAGTGCGTACGTAGTAGAAGTAAACAAAATTCTTTTTACCTACTACTTCGCACCCAAGTGCATAGTTGAGTGAAATCTCAACTACGCACGCAAATACGTAGTTATTATGTCAAATAACAATTTTCACCGGTATATTTACAAACCATTTTTTTTAATATCAAAACTTTACAAATATCTCCTCACTTCTTCGTGAAGGCACAATTTCCACCGGCACTTTCACACACTCACAACACGAATGCGTCATAGACTCGCAGCACATTTGTAACTTCGATGTTCCAAAGTTCGAATTTATATAAACGTACAATGAACATGTCTTGTTAACGTTATCTGATTAAGTAAAATCCTTTTCTTTTCTTTTTTGATTTAACATTTTCCCTTTCTATAAAACGAAATACGTACCTTTATCCGTTAATTAAAAAGGAGGCCATTAAGTACCCATTTGGAAAGGGGAATATTTTTATTTAATAAAAAATAGTCGGTCATGATCGACAATGATAGAAAATTTGATATAAACTTTTAAAAATAACAAAACAAAAGTGTGACTCAGCTAAAGTTAGCTTGTATTATATAGTTTTACATTAAAATGAAAAGAAAGATCTCTTTTATGATATGACCTATCTTCTCCTAGGCTTTGCTAATATTCCAATTTTAATTAGTTATTAGTAATATTATATAAATACAAAGACTATATTTTGAGATTTTATAAATTTATACAATATGTAAGAAAATGAATATCTACTTAAGATATCATATAATTTTATTTACGCGTTATTAACAAAATAATTATTAAGGCTAAGTCTTCGTTCGCTTCAACATTTACTTATTTTAAGTTATTTTTATCACATATACTTTGTTTATCGAAACTTGATATTAATTTGATATAAAGTTCAATTTATCTCAAACCGCGAAAAATCCACTTATTATAACATGGTAAGAATTTCTTCTCGTGGTTAACGAAAAATCCACTAATTATAACAGGGTCAAACGATAATTTATTAATTGTTATCATCTTATAATAATTAATTATTAACTTTCAAAATATAATGTGGATCCAATTCATGTACGGAGAAAAATACGGGTACGATCGTACATAGTGATATGCACTGTTGAAATGTTTGATGCAACTGTCCAGATTTATCCACGTCATTTATTAAATTATGGGGAGCGCAATGACATTTTTGTAACTATAGGAAATACATGCGACATTTTTTTGCCCTTTTAAAAATATGTTTTTTTAAAAGAGGGGGACGCGGTGACAATTTTGTAATTTTCATGAAAAAATTTAACAGTTATTATCTCAGTTCACGAGTTTAGATCAATTCGTTCATACTGTTTGTACTAATGACTCATATTTTTGTTTAATTATTTCAAACTATTTGTTCTGATTTTCTTAATACCTTTTTCATTCAAACAAATTTTAAATTCATAGTATAAAAATTTTGAACTTTTTTACTCTAGTTCCCCCCTATTCTCTAAGTTTAAATTGTTTGTTCTAATGATTCATATTTTTGTTCAGTTAGTTCAATTTTTTTTGTTATACTACGTAGTTCTTATTTTTTAACACCTACATTTTCGTTCAAACATTTTTAAAATTAAATATTATAAAATTTTGAACTTTTTTTAAAATTACATCCCCTTTTGGTTCATTTTTTGTTCATTAGTTCAAACTGTTTGTTCTAATAATTTTTATTTTTTTAACACTTAGTTCAAACTGTTTACAATATTAATTCAAAATTTGGGTATCATAATTTTAAATATTGTGTACAATTAGTTCAAACATTGTGTTTTATTAGTTCAAACATGTACGACTAAAAAGTGCATAAGAACATAACTACAAAATTAACAAATAAATACGTGAACTAGTTATAGAAAATATTAGAATCGATGGTGTATACTTTTGAATGAATTGATCTAAAATTATGAAATTTTATTTTATTATTTCAAAATTTGGGTATCATTAATTTGAATATTGTGTACTATGAGTTCATACATTGTGTTTTATTAGTTCAAACAAAAAGCGTCTAAAAGCATAACTATTAAATTGACAAAATAATGCATGAACAAACTATAGAAAATATTAGAACTTACATTGTATAGTTTTGAACGAGTTGATCAAAAGACTATGAACCGAGAAAACTGTAGTACAACTACTACAGTTTTCTCATGAAAATTACAAAAAAGTCACTACGTCCCCCAATTTTAAAAAAGATTTTTCAAAAGGACAAAATTGCCCTTATGTTGGATTTTAGGTGTCCGGTTTTAGACCAAAGGGCCGTAGTCTCACTTAAGTGAGTAGACGGTTCTCCTAATTGCCAATCAGATTTATATATATATATATATATATATATATATATATATATATATATATATATATATATATATATATATATATATATATATATATATATATAATTATCTTGAAGTGAAATCAAATTATTAACAAGGGTTCGTAATCTCCACAAAGGAGTATACAAAACCCAACCAAGAGTTTGTAATCTCCGAAAGGAGTAGACGAAACTCTAATATAAATTAAGTTCAATTGCAAGTCTTATAAACCGATTGTTATATGTTTAAAACATTGACTTGAATTATGTAATGAGTCATTCATAAACGAACTTTCCTTCTAAGTGTATTTTCCCCTACACCGGGAATATCCAAATACCTAAGTGGAATAAAATGTTACACGTTACAAAAACTAAGTTAGTGACTTACTTGTCTTACTTTGTAAAGAAAGGGTATTCTTAGGTTTCGTCAATACAAAACCAATCTAAGATGGATGCCTATCCTTTGTCAATACAAAGGAACTATACTGGTCTTTCGAGTTTTGCAAACAAGCTATAAGAAGGCCTATCTAATGTCAATACAATGGAACTAAAAGCTTATTTGTTGCAAAAACGAATGAAGAATCAAGTGCAAATGGAATGGCTCTCCCTTATATAGGCATAGGGGCCAACGTTTTTGGAAGTTATAACCGCCAAAACGGTTAAAAGCGGTTAGGGAAAGTTACATGGAAGTTGCTTGGATGATGGGCCTTGAAACCCTAGAAAGGCCCGAGGCCCAAGGCCCAAACAAGGAGCCCAAAACCGCTCCCGGAGCTAGCTTAGAGCTAGCTTATTTTTCTTGGTCCAAAACACTTCCAATGAGCTTTATTCACTTTCACATAGCTAGGGTAAGCTCTCGCAAGATCCTCAAATACTCTATTATTTGAGGGCTTGGATTGCTCCAATTTTAACCACATGTTCTTTAGCCAATATAAGGCCTAAGAACCAAAGGTGTGCCAGAAACCGTGGCTAAAAAGCCCCAAGTATCGGCCTTGTAAAATCTGGCACAGGTTAACCTTGTCGTAGATCACCTTGCTTCGATTCGACTCCCCTTACAATACTAGTTGCTCTTAGTGCCGGTCACTTGCTTGGCCTCCCGCAACCCAGACCATAGTGACACACATGTGAACAACTCATTGCACCTTGTCTCGAGACAAGCTCAATGGTTACAATGAAGACTTAGCCCAAATCTCCAACATTCCTCCCCATTTTGAGCAAAGTCAAGAAACTTTTTATAGACATACATCCAAACAAAATATTCGCATAATCATAAATGTCTTTCGATTGAATTTATTGAATTAGTATAATTACACATTCTGCACTAAAGAATCGTGGTGTCCCAATGGATTGAACCACTTAACTTGTCTAAGTACATGAAGGCAACATACACGAAATTTACATTTCCTTTACAAATAAATGACACATTTAAAGGCTATTGTGTCCTAATCCTCTAATGAACATAAAGGCGAGTCGACCATACACTCCCTTGAAGAAGCCTTGACACTTCATGTTCACGTAGCCAACTCTCTTATGATCTTGCACCTATAATTGCAATTTTTCAAAAGAGTTGTTAAGAAATTGCTTATTTCAAACTATACATATTATATAGGCATAGAGCATTACCTTGGATGGACATTTTATGCTCACAACTTCTTGGAATGGGCTTGCCTCATTGAATTCGGATAAGGCATCAAGCCATATGCGAATTGGGTGTCCCACGACAAGTCGTTTTTTAGTTTAGGTCGTTAACCCATCCCCTTGGCTGACTTTTGAACTAAGTCCCTAGCCAAGCTCTTGGTTAAATGATCGGCTAGATTATTGTGTGTTCTCACAAAATCGACCGATATTATACCGTGAGTTATGAGCTCTCTAACCGAGCTATGTCTCACACCAAGATGTCTTGATTTCCCATTGTACGTTTGACTATAAGCTTTAGCCAACGTAGCTGCACTATCACAATGAATTGAGATAGGAGAAACCGGTTTTGGCCATAGAGGAATTTCTAGAACCAAATTCCTTAGCCATTCAGCTTCCTTGCCGGCAGCGGCAAGTGCCACAAAACTCGGACTCCATGGTCGAGGTTGTGATGCACGTGGGCTTCTTTGAAGCCCACGAAATGGCACCACCACCACCTAGCAAGAAAACCCATCCAGTTGTGGACGAGTGATCCTCTAAATTACTGATCCATGACGCCATTCTAGAGTATACCTTCCTATCACCGAAGGATACTTAGTATACAGGATGCCAAACCCATGGTTCCCTTGAGGTACCTAAGCACACGCCTTAGTGCCTTCCAATGTTGTGAGCTAGGACAACTCGTGTACCTACTCAATTTACCAATAGCAAAAGCAATATCTGGCCTAGTGCTAGTCATTGCATACATACAACATCCTATTACTTGTGCATACTCAAGTTGAGAAACGGCCGATCCTTGGTTAGGCATCAACTTCTCACTTGAGTCCATAGGAGTACTAACAATTGTACTCGTATCACATTGGAAGCGTTTGACAACCTTCTCAACGTAGTGTGATTGCGTGAGGCTTAAGCCTTTAGCATCACGTTTGATTCTTATGCCTAGAATCACATCCGCCTCACCTAGGTCTTTCATTGAAAACTAGTAGACAAGAAATCCTTGGTGAGGTCTACTTGTCTTTGGTTTGTTCCAAAGATTAACATGTCATCAACGTATAAGCATATGATCACACCTTGACCGGTATGATCAAACTTACTATAGACACACTTGTCAGCTTGATTTATCTTAAATCCATTTGACAATACGACATCATCAAACTTTTGATGCCATTGTTTTGGAGCTTGCTTTAGTCCATACAAGGATTTGATCAAGCGACACCCTTTGTGTTTTGTCCTTTCAGACAAACCCTTCGGTTGTCTCATATACACTTCCTCATCTAGATCACCATTAAGGAATGCCGTCTTGACATCCATTTGGTGAATCACTAGATTGTGTATAGCCGTCATAGCTATTAATAACCTAATGGTTGTAATCCTAGCCACCGGAGCGTATGTGTCAAAGTAATCACACCTTCCCTTTGTCTAAAGCCTTGGATGACCAAGCGTGCTTTAAACTTGTCAATGGAACCGTCAACTTTCATCTTCCTCTTGAAGATCCATTTGCACCCAAAGGTTTGCAACCGGAAGGAAGGTTGACCAACTCCCATGTGTGGTTGCCCACAATGGAGTCCATCTCCTCTTGGATTGCTTCCTCCAAAAGGCAACATCTTGAGACTTCATGGCCTCCTCAAATGTCTTTGGATCCTCATCTATATGAAAGTAAGAGTGACGATCCATTTCATTATCCCTTGATCCTTCAACCAAGAACACTTGGAAAATTGATTTTTGGGACAAAATAGTGCTCATAGGAGCAATCTCCGCCGAGTCAAGCCCATGTGAGGCTTGCCATGATTCAACTTGAATCCTACGACGTTTGTTTGGGTGTTCCTCATCTAAGGTCATGTTGATCACTTCCCTAGGCCTAGGAGCCGAGGTGAAAACGATCTTCATCAAAGATGGCATCCCTAGACTCTATAACGTATTGACCGAGATGAAGTCATTCGGTTCTATCACATAGAACCTATAAGCTTTGGAGTGTTCGGCATAGCCAATGAACACACACTCAACACCTCTTTCACCTAAAGTCTTACGTTTATTGTCATTTAGCCTAACTATGGCTCGACATCCCCACACTCGCAAGTAGTGTAGGTTTGGCTTCCTTTTGAACCATAATTCATAAGGAGTCTTCTTGCTTCTTTTGTTTGGAACACGATTAAGCAAGTAGTTTGCCGTGAGCATAGCTTCACCCCAAAACGAGTTCTTAAGACCCGAGTAAGAGAGCATCGCATTGACCATCTCTTTAAGCACTCGATTCTTTCGTTCGGCCACACCATTTGATTGTGGTGTGTAAGGTGCCGTGGTCTCATGTATGATCCCGACACTCTCAAAGTATTCCTTATCCATAAATTCACCACCACGATCCGTGCGTAGTCTTTTTATTAAGGTACCTTGTTGTAACTCAGATTCATTCTTAAATACATAGAATTTGTCTAAGGCATCACTCTTTGCAAAGAGTAGATATACGTAACAATACCTAGAGTAATCATCTATGAATGTTACGTAATACTTCTTCTTTCCTAATGAAGGAGTAGAGTGCAAGTCACCTAGATCCGAGTGGACTAAGCCGAGCATAGATTGTTCTCTTTCAATTCTAGAAATGGAAGTCTTGTTATTTTGGTCAACATGCACGTTTTACACTTATCTTTTGGTAAGTCAAGTTTAGGTAAAATACCATCCTTAGTCATGTCATTTATACGTTTAAAGTGAACATGTCCAAGTCGTGCATGTCATTTAACAAAATCACAATTGGAAGAAGATGACAATGTAAATAAACTATTCTTATTATTATTAATATTAGAAAGTTTATTACATAAAGAGAGAAGAAACATATTGTTGTTCCAATGGCCAAAGCCTACAAATGTTCCTCTCCTAGATAATACATAGCGGTCGGCTTCTATGACTTGTTTGAAGCCAAGCCTATTAAGTACACCACCGGAAACCACATTCTTTCTAATGGCCGGTGCATGTAGAACATTTGATAAGACTAGTGTCTTGCCACTTGTGAAGTATAGATCAACCCGCCCTCTTCCTAGAACGGGGTGGTAGACTCGTTTCCCATATGTATGAGTGCTCCATCGTTAGCGACGGTACGTCTTGAACCAACGCCGATCTTTGCAAACGTGAGTTGTTGCACCCGAGTCCACCCACCATCCAAGGTCATCATCCTGCATGGACAAACATTCAATAGTCAATGACACATAATTCAAATCAGAATTTATATCAAAGTTAGAATCAAGACTCATAAGAGAGTTACCTTGGTTTGGGGGGTTTTGGTCACTTTGACCTCCACCCTTGGATCCATCGACCTTAGCCTTACAATCCCGCTTGAAGTGGCCAGTCTTGCCACACTTCCAACAAGCACCTTTCGGTTTCTTGTCAATATTATCCTTCTTGGACTTCTTGGACTTCTTTCCCTTGTCCATGTCCTTTCCTTTGGACCTCTTCCTTTTGCCCTTGCCATCCATCATGTTGGCCGTGGGAAGTAGAAGTTTTATCATCCTTCTTGATTCCACCCTCTTGTGCCCTAAGGCCTTGTTCAATTTGAAGGTGTGACCCAAGTTCCACCAACGTGAGTTCTTCCTTCTTGTGCTTTAGCACATGGCGGAAGTCCTTCCATGAAGGGGGAGCTTATCCATTATAGACGAAACCGCAATGGCCTCATCCATATGCATGGCATGTTGAGTGAACCTCCCAAGAATCCGGAGCAATTCATTATATTGTTCCATTACCGGCCTTGAGTCCACCATTTTATACGAGTTAAAATCCGAGACTAAGAATTGCGAGATGATGCATCCTCCGCCATATATTTAGACTCAAGTTGATCCCACAACAATGTTGATGACTCTACACTTTGGTAGACGTCAAACAATGCATCACTCATGCCATTGAGAATATGACCACGACATATGTAGTCATCATTATCCCATTTGCTCCTTTGTCGGACAACCGATATTTCCTCCACCATATCATCAACCGTCGGCGGTCTAGGTGTCGTGAGGACATAAGCAACTTTCAGTGTAGTCAAGAGGAAGTGCATTTTCTTTTGCCACCTCCTAAAGTCAAGTCCACACCATCAAACTTATCCAACTTCCCAAAGCGAGAAGTCATTTCCGTCATTAACGTCTTACTCATTATTGACCAATCCAATTCTACAAAACAATAAACAAAACACAACAAATACACTTAGAAGATTGTTGGATTTTAGGTGTCCGGTTTTAGACCAAAGGGCCGTAGTCTCACTTAAGTGAGTAGATGGTTCTCCCAATTGCCAATCAAATTAATATATATATATATATATTTTTATATATTTATTATATATATATATATATATATAATTATCTTGAAGTGAAATTAAATTATTAACAAGGGTTCGTAATCTCCACAAAGGAGTAGACAAAACCCAACCAAGAGTTTGTAATCTCCTAAAGGAGTAGACGAAACTCTAATATAAATTAAGTTCAATTGCAAGTCTTATAAACCGATTGTTATATGTTTAAAACATTGACTTGGATTATGTAATGAGTCATTCATAAAAGAACTTTCCTTCTAAGTGTATTTTCCCCTACACCGGGAATATCCAAATACCTTAGTGGAATAAAACGTTACACGTTACAAAGACTAAGTAAGTGACTTACTTGTCTTACTTTGTAAAGAAAGGGTATTCCTAGGTTTCGTCAATACAAAACCAATCTAAGATGGATGTCTATCCTTTGTCAATACAAATGAACTATACTGGTCTTTCGAGTTTTGCAAACAAGCTATAAGAAGGCCTATCCAATGTCAATACAATGGAACTAAAAGCTTATTTGTTGCAAAAACGAATGAAGAATCAAGTGCCAATGGATCTCCCTTATATAGGCATAGGGGCCAACGTTTTTGGGAAGTTATAACCGCCAAAAAACGGTTAAAGCGGTTAGGGAAGTTACATGGAAGTTGCTTGGATGATAGGCCTTTAAACCCTAGAAAGGCCCGAGGCCCGAGGCCCAAACAGGGAGCCCAAAACCGCTCCCCGGAGCTAGCTTAAAGCTAGCTTTTTTTCTTGGTCCAAACACTTCCAATGAGCTTTATTCACTTTCACATAGCTAGGGTAAGCTCCAAGATCTGCAAATACTCAATATCTTAGCTCAAGCTAGTGTAGCTCATAAAGAAGCTCACTAGCTGCTTCATCGACATTCACTAAGCATTTGAGCTTGGATTGCTCCCAAATTTTAACCACATGTTCTTTAGCCAATATAAGGCCTAAGAACCAAAGGTGTGCCGAGAAACCGTGGCAAAAAATCCCCAAGTATCGGCCTTGTAAAATCTGGCACAGGTAACCTTGTCGTAGATCACCTTGCTTCGATTCGACTCCCCTTACAATACTAGTTGCTCTTAGTGCCGGTCACTTGGCTTGCCTCCCGCAACCCAGACCATAGTGACACACATGTGAACAACTCATTGCACCTTGTCTTGAGACAAGCTCAATGGTGACAATGAAGACTTAGCCCAAATCTCCAACACCTTATGCCTTCTAAAAATTACCACCACGCCTCTCCTTATTCATTAAATGACGTGGATGATTGTAAGTCATTGGATCAAGTGAATCAACGACCCAAATTACTCCATAAGGCCTTACCACAAAATACTAGGTCCTTACTTTAAACAATCCCATATAATATACCTAAATAATTTACATTGAGATAAATTACTTTATTTACATCTAGTTCCCACAAACACACAAACTAATTGAGATCACACATAGTACAATTATGAGAAAATTAGTGTAATGTGACCTTTTTGTTTATGAGAAACAAACTAGGCCACTTTTTAATCATTAAAATTTTTAATTAACTTAATTAATAAAAATAAATTATCAAATAAACCTTAGACCTTATTTGTAGGGTTTCATGATTAGTGGTATATAATTGAAAATAGATGAACCAATAAGTAAAAATATTAATCAACTTAATTAATAAAAAATATCAATTACACTTAAAAAAATTCAATTACCCAAACAAATTTCATGTTAGTTATAGTTTATGAAATACTCAAACACCGTAGCGTTAGCAATTACCAAATTAATTTTTTTTCAATGTACCCAATCATTTACCAAATACCCAATATTAATATATATGTTAGTTCGGAATTACCCAATTAGTGACGTATACCAAAACAAATTTTAATTATCCAAACATTAACATTACCCAATTATTTTTTCTGAATTATCCAAATAATTACCAAATACTCAACCCTAATATACACGTTATTTCTTAATTACACAAGCACGTATACCCAACAAATTTCAATTGCACCAACAAATTCCGTGTTAATTGTGAATTACCCGAAAAAAGTAGCTTTAACATTTATCCAATATTTTTTCTAAGAACACCGCATCCCCTAAAGCCAAACATGTTTTGACGAGTGCTCTTTTTAGTAAGAGAGTGTAGGCGAGGGAAGCAATTTTTGATATGACCCTCAAACAAAAAGAGATTTTTAAGTGTTGGTAGTTAGCGCATAGCCAAGAACTCCTTTTGGCCATACCCATTGAGGGTCTTGGATAGTGTATGTCTCCAGTTGAGTATCGCGGGATACTTAAGTATTGCCTTATGATTCCTTTGTTTTCAGTTGATGCGATTTTTCCTATGCCCAATTGTCGGAGACTTGGGATGTTTTTTGGGAGCATGTGGTTCATTGTAAAGAACTCCCTAGTTCCAAATATATGCATGATCTGATTTGTGATGTTTTATGTGACGTGTTTAGGAGAGCAGGAGTTTCGGCTAAGAAAGAGGCGCTTGTGGCCTTCTTAACTGATTCGCGTGTAGGGAGATTTACGTTGAGGCCGGCGGATGTGTTAGTGTTTGGATGGGTCGGTGGAAAACATTCTTGTATTGATTTGACGGGGTCTCTCCTTTGATTTGATTGGGTGTTGGGCCTTTTTTTGTGGGTAAGGCGGACATCAACGCGGCCTCTACGAAGGTGGCTAAGCATGAAAGGACTTGCATTGAAAACCAACATGTGTTTCTTCCGTTCGCTTTGGAGACGTTTGATTTTCTTGCTCCTGATGCCGTCGAGATTCTCAAGAGGGTGCAACGACTGTTGCATGGAAATGTTGTGTCTCCTAGATCTTCAGATGTAGTGTTTAGGATGATCGGTTTTTCTATCCAAAAAGGGTTACGGCACAACTTGTTCCCCAGGAGAGCTCGAACTCACGACGTGGCCGTTCGTCATCTTCCTCTTGGTTTCTATGTTTAGTTTCTATGTTGCCACCAACGGGATTCGAACTCATAACCCCTTGATCTCGCCTTTTTCTCTGTGTGGTTTTGTTGGTCTCAGGAGGAATCGGAACCCCAACATGTGAACTCCCAAAAACCTTACCTTTCCGCCCTCTTTTTTCTTCATCCATTCTCGAACCCGTGACAACTAGGATTTGGCCATGAGACGCCTCACATTTTCTTTGCAGCCAAGGAGGTTTGAAGATAAGATCTGTTACTTCGTTTTTAAGTTTCCATTCCGTGATGTGGCCGAGACTCGAACGTGTGACCAGTGGGTTTGAATAATTTGTTTTCACTACTTTATGTAGGATTCGAACCAGAGTCTTCAAGTTAGCCGACCTCGTTGTCCGAGGGCAACTGGTGCCATCTGAATCCATTTGACTTGTTACCCATCCATTTCCAATTAGATCCGAATTGTTCTTTCCGTCAATTTAATTTCCGTTTTTAATTAATAATTTTGGACTATTTTTTTTATTAGTAAATGTTGTGATAATATAGTTAATTAACTTAGTAGATGTGTTAGTAAGTGTTAATTGTGAAATGATTTATAGTGCGGAACTAGTTAGAACACCGGAATGTTTAATTTAGCATAATTGAGAAGGTATATTAATGGAACCGGCATGAGAATGTTAAGCGAATTGATAACGTTCGAACAATTATGGACTTCCAAGATAGTGAGATTTTAATGAAACGATTATGCTGATGATAAGATAAATTAAAATGGACGTCTAGGTCTGTAAACCTAGGGCGTAGTAAACATCAGGTTATCGATGCTAGATATCATACCTCAATTGATTAGAATGATAAGTCAAGCAATGTTAAGGGTTGAAATAGTTCTAAGGGTTGATAAATATTGATCAGGGAAACCGGATCTTTGACTGGCAAGATCGCGAGAAAAGTTGAGACCAATCCTGATAAGGTGAGTTCATAGGACTCACTTAGTTATCTTTTAATACCGAGTGTGCACTAAGGTAGTGTACCGTAGCTTTCTGTCTGGGCCGATGGTGCCTGAAATTTTCCCCGCGACTAGTCCAGTAGCGTATACGTGGAGAATGCATCAAAACCAGACCTACTAGTTAACAGGGATGGGGGAAAGGGTCGGGAGACTCTTGCACTACCATGAAATGTTGGAAAATAGATGAAAAAATTCACCAAAGAGAAGATAATAACCGCGACCTTGTGTGCTGCATGTTGATTGATTTACACTACCTCCTTAAATGTGTGTGTGCCCTAGTCACCTTAGTATTAGAATTGTAGCTAACGCTTTTACCGTGTTGTTAGACTTTGCAGGTTAATTAGATCTCTACCGAGGAATCGGGAGTGGAGTGGCCAGCTGGGGTTTCCGTACTAGGCATGTTGGTTATTCATGCAGTTCTTTTGTCGTACTTAAACTTTATTTCCATTCCATATATAGTTTTCCGTTGTGTCGAGTGGTGTCTTTATAAACTTATTGTTATCTTTTATAATGATTTGGCTTTTAGTATTTGTGCCTTGTTGCAAGGTCCGTATTTATTGTTGTCAAACTAAGGTCGGGACCCAATGTGAGGTCCTAGCCAGTGACGCTCCGAGTTCCTAGAATTTGGGATGTTACAACATGATATCATAGGTCTAGGTTGGAAACAATGGCACTCACAATCTTATAAAAAGGCCAAGTATAAACAGAATCTGAAAAGGGATCTGGTTTACCAAAATGAATTTCAAAGTTTATTTATTGTTTAGTCAGGTTGGGTAGTAGTGCGGAAACCACCGCTCCACTCTACAGATCTCGTAGTAGTAAGTTAGTGTGACTTTTACTTAGAGATTATAATACTAGTTATAGTCGTCTGTCGCGTATAGACGAGGCACACCAAGATAGTAATTGTGACGGGTCGGGGTAAGGTAATTACCTTTCCACCCTTCCTGCACGGAGTAGAATTAATAAGATGCTACATACTAAGCACACAAGTGTGACCCTGCTGAGTACCAGGGAGTCAAAGACACGACCAACCAAAACAGGTCACACCTCGAAGGGAACTCCAGGGTTCAAAGAATGATCCCGAATTCTTGAAATACGACTGATGTTGACTTTCCAAGAATATAGGACTAACAAACAGAACTACAGTAATTACAATTACACCAAGTTGCACCATAAAAAGAAAGAACAGGTGAAAACGATGTGGAAAACACGCGAGATCCAACAAAGGAGTCCTTTGGACAAGGACTCTAGACGCTAATGTCAAGAGCTCCTCCTAAGAAACGGGAAAAGGAAGATAAGAGCATCATAATGCTTGGAGATTGCAAGAATAAGTCCTCTCGCAGTTCCATGAAGTACAATCATGTCAGCTGGACGGCGGGAAGCTAGAAGTTTGAGAAGCTGTGATCATTCGCACTGGAAGTCCAACATGCAGTATGTAACACCTCAAATCCGTAGGACTCGAGGTGCTACTGGGCTAGGATCTCACAATGGATCCTTTCCCTAGCCTGACAACAAGTTCACTGAATCTTACAACAAGGCACCAATAGATTAAATACAAAACATCAAACTGATATATATATATATATCAAAAGGTAATACATAAGTACCGCTGAGTACAAATAAAACATAACTGTACATCAAAAGATCCCATAAACCCCGATAACGACCCAGTGTACGGAGCCCTCAGTGGATCACCCACTCTGGATCACTCTGCAACTCTCCTAACCTGCAAAGGATCTACAACACGGTATAAAACCGTTAGCTAATCATACACATATATATAGATGATAAGCATAAGCACAATCATACCACAAAGAATAATAATAACACATCATCATGCTTTCACACATTTACCCGGTTTATTATCTTTATAAAGTCCAATCACTCAAGCGTATATATATATATATATATATATATAAATCAATATGAACATATGTGACATGAGGAATATAACCCTCGCCTCTCGGTGGTAATGCCAGCTGGAGTAGTCAACCGGGACGACTCCTCCGTGTACCTTGAGGGAATGGAGACAGTGCCTGTTCCGTGTGTGAGAGCCTTTTCTTTCGGACCGAGATTGGACCTTAGCCGAGATTGGCTTTGGCCGAGTTTGGTCTTTCCGCACCTGCGGGCAGGACTGCCGCCCCTACGGGTTTCCGGCGGCTGCCGCCGGTTTTGTTGACTCCTTTGACCCGTGCTTTACCTTTACCTTACTTCTTCCTTTCCCTTGGCTGATCAAGGGTTTCATCTTCACTTCTCTTACTCTGTGCTCACGTCCTTCTTGCTTCTTCAACCCTTCCTTTGATCTTGTTCTTGTTCTCCTTGGAGTTTTGCTTGAAAGTTGTGCTTTGTGGTTGATGATGATGCTACTGATGTGTATGTTGAGCATGGAAGCCAACTACTGATGTGTGTGACTCTCCCTGCAGCCTAGGATCTTTAGTAGTGGTGAGTTCTTTCTTGTTCTCCTTCTCTTCTTCTTTGTTTCCATCTTCTTAGCTTAGGATTAGATGTTTGGACATAAGATGATGTTGGAATGTGTATGTTGTTGCATGTGTGTGAATTGGATGAGAGAAGACGTGATTTGATCACGGGAAGAGCCAAAGAGAAGCCGCGGGTTTACGTTCTGCACAGAGGCCGCCCCCGCGCCTAGAAGCCGCCGCCCCTGCGGAAGCCGTGCTGCAGCGCTAGTGCCAGCGCCAGCGCCTTGCCTGCGTTGCCTGCGTCCCTTGTCACCGCGCCTGCAGCTGTTCCCTGCCGCGCCTGTGGGTTGTCTACTCCGCTCCTGCGTCCCTTGATCACGCAGGTGTATCTTGTCCCGGTACTACCCATAGTGGGGTAGCTCCTTTCTTTTCCTAGTATGAGGAAACTAGTACCATGCTAGGTACCGGTTTATGATGAGTATGTTATAGATATGCCGGTTACGGCTTTGAGGTTTACGAGTTGGATATGATCCTTATCGATCTCTTGGGTCTAGGTGTGACCCCTTTGTGTGATAGGAGTTTGATATATATATATATATATATGCCTTGTATAGGCCGTGTTGTCCTCCAGTTTGGAGTGGACCTAAGTGAGAGCTGATCGTAGTGATACGACTTCTGAGATTGAGGTAAGTCCATAGGACTTACTTAGCTACTATCCTTATATTGGATGTATGCTTGAGTGGTGGTTGTTATATGCTTTATAGCATGCTATATGGATCATTACCGACTTATATTATATTGACCGTCCATCGTAGTGGCCGTGATAGCCTTTCCCTTTCATCCCGTAGTGGAGTCTGAGAGGTTCTCTGTAGTCAGGCCAAATCTGGTATACGGGAAGGACCCTCACCACTCCCATAGGGTACACGGGAGGTGTGCTGATACTACTCCAGCTGGCTATAGTACTCAGAGGCGAGGATTATATTCCTCGTGTCACATATCTTCATATACATCTATTTATACGAGTGAGTGATTCGACTTATTAAAGATAATAAACCGGGTAAATGTGTGATATCATGATGAAGTGTTAATATTCTTGATATGTGTTTGTGCTCTAGAGGGGTGATCTGCTGAGGGTTGTAGATCATTTGCAGGTTAGGAGAGCTGCAGAGTGATCCAGAGGGGTGATCTGCTGAGGGTTCCATACACTGGGCGTTATCGTGGGATTTTGGGTTGTTATTATTGTACGGATTTCTATTTGACTTTGTACTCAGTAGTACTCTGTATCATCCTTTTGATATATATATATATATATATATATCACTTTTATGTTTTGTTTGAATCTATTGTTGCCTTGTTGTAAGATTCAGTGAACTTGTTGTCAGGCTAGGGTCAGGATCCATTGTGAGATCCTAACCCAGTAGCCCCTCGAGTCCTACGAATTTGGGGTGTTACACTGTGTACCAGATCTGGATGTTCCGCAAAGAACCTCTCAGTCTCCCATAGGGATGAGTGGGCAAGGCTGTCACGGCCCTACAATGGGCAGTCACTAAACCATAGGTCGGTAATAATCAATCCTCACATGCTATCAACACATATCAAACACCACTCATGCACACATCCAATATAGGGATGGCAACTAAGTAAGTCTTATGGACTTACCTCAACCTCGGAAGTCTCAAACCCAAACGGCTCCAACTCTGGAGATCAACACTGCCTAAACAAGGCATAACAACATAAATCAAACTCATATCCATCACATGGGTCACACCTAGACCAAAGGGATCCATAAGGATCGTATACTAACTCATAAACCTCAAAGCCATAACCGGCATATCTATATCATACTCATCAACATCCGATACTAGCATGGTACTAAGTCCCTCATACTAAGAAAGGAAAGGAGCTACCCAACTATAGGTAGTCCCGGGACAAGACGCACCTGCGTGATCAAGGGACGGGGCGGAATAGATAACCCGCAGGAGCGGTGATAAGGGACGCAAGCAACGCAGGCAAGGCGTAGGCGCTAGCGCGGGCGTTGCGGCACGGCTTCCGCAGGGGCGGCGGCTTCCAGGCGCGGGGGCGGCGACGATGCAGAAAGCGATCTCGCGGCTTCTCTTCGGCTCTTCACGTGACCAAATCACGTCTTCTCTCATCCAAAGTCACACACATACATAACATACACATTCCAACATTAATCTAAAGTATGGAAGGAAGAAGAGAAAGAGAAGATCACTCACCACACCTGTGGTCCTAGGCTACAGGGAAGATCAACACTCACAACAGCTGTCTTCCAAGCTCAGCATACCAACCACTAGCATCAACAACAACATCCACCACAATAACTCTCTTACAAACTCAAGGAAAAACCAAGCACAAGATCAAGAAGGAGAAGGAGAAGCAAGAAGGACGTGAGCAACAGAGGAAGAGAAGTGAAGAAGAAACCCTTGATCAACCAAGGGAAAGAATAAGAAGAAGAAAGGGTAAAGCACGGGTCAAGGAGTCAACAAAAACGGCTGCAGCCGCAGGAAACCGCAGGGGCGGTTCCCTGAGCCGCGGGAGCGGAAACCCGCAGGGGCGGCAGACATGCCTGCGGGTGCGGCAAGGCCAATCTCGGCCAAAGCCAATCTCGGCTAAGGACAAAACTCGGTCCGAAAGACTAGCGCTCTTACATCTCACCCCCCTAAAAACAAGTTTCGTCCCGAAACTTGGAAAGTCTTGAAACCACTCGAACTCAAAAGCCGAGGTACACTCTCTCTATAACCTCAACATAAGCATGGAGGAAAACATCAACTCCAGCAACAAAACACTATCTAGGGCATAGAGGAAAACCATCTCTAGCCAAACCATAACCACATCATAAGGCATAGAGGAATCACATCTCTAGCCGTATCACACTCATCATCATCATAACAGAAGGGCATGGAGGAAAAAACATCTCCAACAATACTATGTCCATCAAAATAGCATGGAGGAATAACCATCTCCAGCTAACTCCTAATCATATCACAATAGCATGGAGAAAAAAGCCATCTCCAACTATAAATATCAATCATACTAGCACAACAAGAACTACTAAGATCACATATCACATCATAGCTAGTACAAAAATAAACACATCATAGCATATAAGCACATAAGCATAACATCACCAAGATAGTACTAAGATCTACTCATCGATCCACTGGTACATCTATCTCGGCATAAAATTATGGATAGTTCCTCTGGATACTATCCTCAGTCTCCCATGTAGCCTCATCAGGTCCTCGTCTCGACCACTGTATCCTCAGCATAGGAATTTCCTTTGAATGCAGGCGTCTCATACCTCGTTCTAGGACTGCAATCGGATGCTCAACAAAAGTGTGGTCCGGCTCAACCACCAAATCATCATAACTCACGATGTGTCTCGGATCTGGTATGTACTCTCTCAGCTGAGACACGTGAAACACCGGGTGAACACCCTCTAATCTCGGAGGCAAAGCTAATTTGTATGCTGCACTCCCAACCCGATCCAGAATCTCAAACGGTCCGACATATCGGGGCTCAACTTCCCCTTAATGCCAAAACGCCTAACACCTCGTGTCGGGGACACTCTCAGCCACACATGAGCTCCCACTCTGAACTCTAGAGGTCTACGCCTCCTGTCTACATACGACTTCTGACGGCTCTGGGCAGTCAGCATCCGCTCTCTAATCAGTGCTACTCGAGCCACATCATCCTGAATCTGATCAAGAATCAAACCCCTAGCCGTACTAGGCTCATCCCAGCATAACAGTATACGACATCTCTGTCCATACAATGTCTCATATGGGACCATCCCAATAGATGGATGCCCGCTGTTGTTGTACGAGAACTCAACTAGTGGGAGGTGATCCGTCCACACTTGTCCCCAGTCCAACACACAAGGTCGCATCATCTCCTCCAGCGTCTGAATGGTCCTCTCAGACTGACCATCTGTTTGAGGATGAAACGCAGTCGTAAAGTGTAAACTCGTCCCCAGGGCAGTCTGAATCTGCTGCCAGAACCTCGAGGTAAATCGTCCATCTCTGTCAGAGACGATCGTTCTCGGTACACCATGGAGTCTCACTATCCGCCTACTGTACTCCTCAGCTAATCTGCTCACCGGCCACGTTTCCCTGATAGGAATGAAACGTGCCGTCTTCATCAATCTGTCCACTATAACCCAGATGGCATCAAAACTCCGGCTCAGTCTCAGCTTTGTATCAGTAGGTACACAGACGCGACCGCGGCGTCTCAATACTCCATCTGCTCCCAGAAGAAATTGTGGTGCCTCATCCCGAGACATCCTCTCTCTGATCCTCATTAAGGTTGGGCAGGTCTCCTGCTTCTGTTGGATCTCACCCAATAGATCAAGTAGAACCTCTAAAGTACTCAGTCGAGCATCATCATCAGAAAACTGGATGTCCAACTCTAACCAGATCAAATCCCTCTGTAACTGCTGCTGAACTGTCAGTCTCGCTATCGCCTGCTCTCGAGGCGTCTTCCTGCTCAGGGCGTCGGCGACAACGTTCGCCTTCCTTGGATGGTACAGAATCTCCAGATCAAAATCCTTGATTAGCTCAAGTCACCTACGCTGGCGGTTATTCAATTCCCACTGCATCAACACACATCCCAAGCCTAGCTTGGATGCATCACTGTATACCACAAAATCCTTTGTACCCTCTGGCTGTGCCAAAATAGGGGCAGAAGTCAGACGTCTCTTCAGCTCCTCAAAACTCTGCATACACTGATCAAACCATACTAATCTGTAAGTCTTCCTCAGTAGACTCGTCAGTGGACGGGCAATCACAGAAAATCCTTCCACAAAGCGTCTATAAAAACCGGCGAGGCCAAGGAAGTTATGTACTTCCTTGACGTTCGTCGGTGTAGTCCAAGTTGTTACTACCTCTATCTTCTCCGGATCCACCTTGATCCCTTCAACTGAAACCACATGACCCAGGAATGCTACCTCTAGGATCCAGAACTCGCACTTAGAGAACTTAACATAAAGTTCTTTATCCCGTAAAACCTGCAATACAATCCTCAGCTGTCCTGTATGCTCCTCTCTGTTACGAGAATATACCAGAATGTCATCTATAAAGACCACCACAAACTGATCCAGGAAGTCGATGAAGATAATTTTCATCAACTTCATAAAGACGGTTAGGGCATTCGTAAGCCCAAATGGCATCACTACAAACTCGTAGTGTCCATATCTGGTCCGGAACGCTGTCCTATGCACATCCTGCTCTCTCACCCTCAGTTGGTGATATTCTGAACGCAGGTCAATACTGGAAAACACAGTCGCTCCCTGAAGATGATCTAAGAAGTCATTAATACGCGGAAATAGATACTTGTTCTTGATGGTTGCCTTGTTCAGCTCTTTGTAATCTATACACAGCCTCAACGATCCGTCCTTCTTCCGTACGAAGAGGACAGGTGCTCTCCATGGGAACACGCTAGGGCGAATGAAGCCCTTCTCAGCCAGCTCCTCAAGTTGCTTCTTCAGCTCCAGCATCTCGACAGGCGCCATCCGGTATGGGGCCTTCGAGATCGGTCTCGTACCAGGCTCTAACTTAATACTGAAATCCACACTCCTCTGAGGCGACAAACTGGACTGCTCAGCAAATACATCTGCAAAATCACAGACCACTGGGATATCCTCTACAGTTGGACTCTCCCCCTCCTTCATGACATAACACCAGAAGGAATCACAACCCTGTGCAATCAGTCTAGCTGCTCGTATCGCACTGATAACCATGCCAGATTTTCCAAGGTCCCAACCTCAGAAAACTACTATATGTCCTAACTCGGTAGAGAGGGTAACAGTCCTCCTACCTACATCTAATACTGCAAAATGTCTATCCATCCAATCCATACCTAGTATGACTTCTTCATGCTCTAATGCATGACAAAGAAGTCAACTAGTAACACACGGGTCCCTACAGAAATGGGACAGTCACGAATCTCATGGGTACCTTTGACCCTACTACCATCAGGTAACCCTATACTAAAGGGTATCCTCTCAATCATATCTAAACTCATACGCTCTACACATGCATCATAAATAAAAGAATGCGTAGCACCGTATCAAATAAAACTCTAACAGGTAAACCATGAATCAGAACGGTACCTGTAGCAGTCGGTGCAGCTGGCTCCTCTGCACTCCTCAGCTCAGAAACTCGACCCTGTGGTCCTCTGGTATCAGTGGTGCTCCCACCACGACCTTTGCCTCTACTCGGCCCAGGAGCAGATCCCTGAGTTGTAGGGCGATCTGGGACTCTCTGCTATCCCTGCATCTGCTGCTGCTGAGGTGGCCTCTGCCCACCTCCCGCTACACTAGCAGGAAAAGAACCCTGCTGAGATGAAGCTTTGCCCTATGACCTGGTCGGCCACAAGTGTAACACATCACTGTCTGCCTCGGACACTCCGGTCACATATGTCCATATTTACCACAGTTGTGGCACTGTCGTCCCTTATTTGTAACTGGTGTAGAGAAGGGATGACTCTGGAGACTCTGACCTCGTTTGCACTAGCAGCCCCACCAGCACCACTGGTCTGCCCAGTACGCTGTCTCTTCTTAGACCCTCCGGTCTGAGAAGCTCTCCTCTGACTAGCCCGCTCCATCTCGTAGTCGGAGGCTCGGTCCTGATAATCCATCAAAGACTCACAATGAAAACCTGCCATGTAGGTTCGGGTAGTATCCCTCAGTCGTCGGGAAAACAGATATACGTGCTGATCCACAGAAGGTGCAGCTGGTCCCAGCAATGTCAGCTCCTCCTGGAATCTCTTGATAGCCTCTAAGACTGGTACATCCTCAAACCCAGCCTCCACAAAATCACGCAGTTTCTCTCTCCTTAGTGAGGCAGGGCAGAAACGCTCTCTAATCATGGTCCGCATCTGATCATAACTATCAACCTGTGCTCGTACAGACCTCAACCAGTGTTGTGCTAAGTCTCTGAACAAAGTCTGCACCAACTCTATCTGCCTGTCTGCTGGACATCTAATGGACTCCAGGGCTGAGTCCACATGTCCAATCCACAGCTCCACCTCGAGCCCCACCTTCCCCGAGAAAGGGGGTACACCCATCTGGTGAAATGCCTTCAACCAAGTGTATGGTCTAGGCCCTTATGCTCCTCTGTAGCTCGAGCAATCTCAGCAACAGGTGCCGGTGCAGCTGACACTTGAGTAACCCCGTGGGATCTCTCAGATGATCCCTCACATGCTGGCAGATCTGGGATAGGTCTACCCGCTCTGGCAACCTCCTCCACTCGCCGGATATACTCGCGGAACTCTAGTCCTCCCATGGAGACATAATCCGAGTCATCTGACTGGACTCGTTGTGGATCCTGTCTCCCAGCTATGCTGTTCCCAGTCTCAGGAACGACACTCTCAACAACGTCCTCGTGAACCTCTTCCGCTGCACGTGGATCAACAACGAGGAATATAACCTCGCCTCTCGGTGGTAATGCCAGCTGGAGTGGTCAACCGGGACGACTCCTCCATGTACCCTGAGGGAATGGAGACAGTGCCCGTTCCGTGTACTAGATCTGGATGTTCCGCACAGAACCTCCCAGTCTCCCATAGGGATGAGTGGGCAAGGCTGTCACGGCCCTACAAAGGGCAGTCACTAAACCATAGGTCGGTAATACTCATTCCTCACATGCTATCAACACATATCAAACACCACTCATGCACACATCCAATATAGGGATGACAACTAAATAAGTCCTATGAACTTACCTCAACCTCGGAAGTCTCAAACCCAAACGGCTCCAACTCTGGAGATCAACACTGCCTAAACAAGGCATAACAACATAAATCAAACTCATATCCATCACAGGGGTCACACCTAGACCCAAGGGATCCGTAAGGATCGTACCCTAACTCATAAATCTCAAAGCCATAACCGGCATATCTATAACATACTCATCAACATCCGATACTAGCATGGTACTAAGTCCCTCATACTAAGAAAGGAAAGGAGCTACCCAACTATAGGTAGTCCCGGGGCAAGACGCACCTGCGTGATCAAGGGACGCAGAGGCGGAATAGATAACCCACAGGTGCGGCAGGGAGTAGCCGCAGGCGCGGTGACAAGGGACGCAGGCAACGCAGGCAAGGCGCTGGCGCGGGCGCTGCGGCACGGCTTCCGCAGGCGGCGGCTTCCAGGCGCGGGGCGGTGACGATGCAGAAAGCGCTTCTCGCGGCTTCTCTTCGGCTCTTCATGTGATCAAATCACGTCTTCTCTCCTCCAAAGTCACACACATACATATACATACACATTCCAACATTAATCTATGATCAAAACAACTAATCCTAAGCTAAGGAAGGAAGAAGAGAAAGAGAAGATCACTCACCACACCTGTGTTCCTAGGCTGCAGGGAATATCAACACTCACCGCAATTGGC
The DNA here is from genome assembly GCA_002319775.1 of Fagopyrum tataricum. Classification (NCBI taxonomy): domain Eukaryota; kingdom Viridiplantae; phylum Streptophyta; class Magnoliopsida; order Caryophyllales; family Polygonaceae; genus Fagopyrum; species Fagopyrum tataricum. Next base: position 46,856,224 of record CM008283.1, read on the forward strand.
TTCCAAGCTCAGCATACCAACCACTAGCATCAACATCAACATCCACCACAACAACTCTCTTACAAACTCAAGGGAAAACCAAGCACAAGATCAAGAAGGAGAAGGAGAAGCAAGAAGGAAGTGAGCAACAGAGGAAGAGAAGTGAAGAAGAAACCCTTGATCAGCCAAGGGAAAGAATAAGAAGAAGAAAGGGTAAAGCACGGGCCAAGGAGTCAACAAAAACGGCTGCAGCCGCAGGAAACCGCAGGGGCGGTTCCCTGAGCCGCTGGAGCGGAAACCCGCAGGGGCGGCAGACATGCCCGCGGGTGTGGCAAGGCCAATCTCGGCCAAAGCCAATCTCGGCTAAGGACAAAACTCGGTCCGAAAGACTAGGGCTCTTACCCAGTAGTAAGTGAACAACACTGGTTAAGATATGAAGAAGGAACCAAGTAACGGAATCTAAGAAACCGAAGAAAAGGTTACTTCAACCTATGGGCCGACTTAAAGAAAGAAAGTAAGAACAACGAGGCATTCTCCTGACAAACGGTAGAGGGTAACAGTCAAACACTAGTTGGGGAACAAATAGGAAAGGGGGATGACATAGAAGGCCGAAAAAGGGGAGAACCTTGGTATATATGTAGTGGTTAGGATGCCAGACTATTTGAGAATAGTTATAAGTCGGAAAACTGTAGCCGAAAAAGATAGGTTGACATTTTGACCTAAGAACAGATGAAATACCGAAAGTGGAAAGAACAGCGGAAACGGACACTCACTTGTAGTATAAGGACTATGGAGATTAAGAAATGAGTTGGGTACACTTACACACCAACAAGTCTTAAATTGGAGACGCAAACCTCAAGGAAGCACACACATAATTAAGAAGTCACCGTAAAGCATTATCAAGACCTATTCAACGAAGATCACACCAACCATCATATTGATCCATTGCGATGAAGGGGGCAATTCCACGGACACAAGTGGACAAGTAAGGAGAAGACCCAAATACCGAAAAGAGAGTAGTTAAGGGTGTAGGAACACCAAAAGGGTTGCGTTGACAATTGGGAGCCCCACCCCTACGAGAAAGATAGTTAAAGATACGGATGACCGGATTCAAAGCACCACTATTCGCTGGTTTTGCACCCCCGTAAATCCGTGTCAATAGTGACAAAGACTCAAAGGTTGACAAAACGAGGAAGGGATAGTTTTAAATTTATAACCTGTAATAAATTCCCTAAATAGCAACGAACCCACAGTGTGTGGATCATACGAAGTAGAACAAGTATTCTAGGTTCGAACACAAAGACTGAGAGGATTAATATACAACAATGATTAAATATAGAGTAAAAATCTAGACTAAGAAAGAGGGTTGAAAAATATAAGGGAGAGAAATCAAATGTTTTTGGGGTTTTTGTTTTGTTCTCAAGTGGATGTCACCTTCAATCAAGAACAGTTTTTATAAAGCAAAACAAAGAAAAGATAATCAAATTAAAGGGAAGAAAGATGGATTCCAAAGGTTCAAGATCATTGTTAATAACGTATGGACTCAGGACAACTCACAAGGTATCTATGGTTGAAAAGCAACAAGGATGAACGGTTCTACGCTGATGATATATTACCAAGTAAGTCTCATGATCATCTAGTTTCAATCCTAATTACCTATTATCGGGTAAGTCTCAAGGTAAAGAGGGGAATTTATACACAAACCAGATTATCAAACTAAGGATTAAGTAACCCCTTACCGGATAAGTTTCGGGAATTACCTAACTTATAAAGTAATCAGGCACATTCTATCCAATAAAAGTTTACCCTTTATTACCTATGGTCAATCTACTTATGTATCCAAGAAGGAATATCACGATTAAGTCTTAATTCCAACTTAGGTTGCTAGTTTAGAAGGTTCTAACCTAGATTAAATCCATACTAACCATTAGGGTTTCAAAGCAATTCAAACAAATTCTAGCTCAATTATTCCATCATCGTCCAAGGCATAAGCAATTCACTATTCACCTTGGAACCACAAAGTTCTAGCCAATAATAATCATATCGAAATCTACAACTAAGAAAGACAAATAAAACATGAAAGGGAAAGAAATAACTCAACTTTGAATGAATGAAATCCTGCAAATTGTGTTAAATCTCGAATCCAACAATGTCCCGAACAAATCTGAATGTGAAAGTGCGAATCTTCAATCTAAGTTAATCTAAACTACGAAGAACAAAGGTTGAAGAAGAACGGCAGGGTAGGAGACGGTCTCCCCTCTAGGGTAAACTCTGGAAACTCCCAGCTAAAATCGGACACCTCTGAATGAATACAGAGCTTCCTTTTATACATAAACCCTAGCCAAAAGACGTTGGGCCGAAAGGAAAAAAGCCCGTAAACGAAATATAACGCTCAGGGAAGAATCTCGGTATGAAGTATAGTGATATCGGCCGAGATTAACTGATCACGGTCTGTACTACTTGATCTCGGCCGAGATTAGCTTTGTGGTTGGGCCCGAGATTTTGGATCTGACTTCAATTTCTTCAGCGTATGGAAAATCTCGGTCTATACTATGTGGATCTCGGCCGAGATGCCGACTGGGATTGCACAATAATAGCTTGGATCACGGGCCGAGATGCTTCTATCTCGCCCGAGATTGTTCCTTACTCATTCTTCATGCCTTTAGCTTGATTCCTAACACTTTCCCGTGGACGTATGCTCGCTCCAATGCATCCACTTCGAGGCTTGATCCTTAAATACGTCGTTTTAACTCCAAAATGTGCCAAATCACCTACAAAGCCACAAATAGTGTGTGTAGACATCTATTCTTGCAAAGTAGAACTAAACAAGCATAAATGACACAGACTAAGGCTAAAACATGAATGCAAAAAGGGGAAATCTACCTATATGGATGACTAAACTAGGTCGATAAATCATGTAATCAAAATACCCCATACTTACTCCTTGCTTGTCCCCAAGCAAGAATTAAATCTAGGACAAAGGTAACATGATTTATACATGCAAAACAAAGACAAAAACATGTAGTGCTTCTAATTATGATCACCCTCAATAGTGCAATTTCATAGCCAACGATATATTTCAATTAAGGTCAAATATAAGGTAGGCATAAAAAGGATAATCATACTTTAAAAGAATTTCATGTTCATCATCAAAACTACTATTGCCTAATAATCATAAGAAATTCAAGTTTAAGCAACTAAGTCAAATACATGTGTACATAGATCAAAAGGACTTAACAATAAAGAGGTCAAGAAACGTGATAAGGGTAGGATGCTCTTTTAGGTAATGTGGTGCTAATCTGGGAAGAAGAAACAACACACTTTATCTTTTCAACTCAACATTCACCACCCTTGCATAAAATTCTTTTTTCTCTTTTCTTTTCTTTCTTTCTTTTTATTTCTTTTTCTTGAGTGAAAGGCACTGGTGCACAGTTGCCGAAACCTTGGTGCTCAGTTTCCTTCACGTACCTCACACCGGATGCACATACCAAATCACCCGTTAGGACTGTTCGCTGGTTTTACCCCCCTATAAATCCCTGTCAATAATGATAGAAACCTACAGGGTAGTAAAACAACGGTAAAGCTTTAAATTTGTAAACTTGTAATAAAATACTCTTATTCCAGCGAACCCACAGTGTATGGATCGATCGCAGTAGATCAAGTATTCCAAGGTCGATCACAGGGACTATGATCGATGATGTTGAAAGTTGATCTAAGATAGTATAAAATTAAATAAAGAATAAAGGTTGGAAAAGAAAGGGAAAAATAGTCAAAAGTTTTTGAAGAGGGTTTGTATAGTTCGCAATCAATTTGTCACTTATTGATTGATGACCAAATAAAAGCAAAATAAAACAAACAAACAATTCAAATGGAGAAACGTAGTTCCAAGGATTTAAGATCATTATTTATACACATGGACTCAAGATAATCTCACAAAGCATATATGATTGAAAAGCATAACCGTTACGTCTCAAGGACATTTAGTTCCGTATCCTAATTACCTATTTCTTTCAAGGTTAAGAGGGGAAAAATGTAAACAAACCTAATTAAGGATCAAATAACCCTTTACAGTTAAGTCTCAGGTATCTTATATGTATTAAAGGAGAGCCCTTCTTTGCCACGTGTCGGCACCAGATTTAACGCAACATAAAAAATATTTTAAAAAGCTAATTATTGTAAGTTGTTAATATAAATTATTATCAAAGTCTAACAAAATCTTTTTAAAAAGTTTTTATCTAGATTATTAAAAAATGGGTTTACATAATCGGATTTTTTTAATAATTTTTTTTATTTTATTATTATTATTATTATTATTATTATTATTTAGTCATTTACATATTATCGGTCTAAAATTTATATGTGTAATTTAACCTCATTATTTTGTTAATCAGATATTAAAAAAAATGTTTGCTAACACAATTAATTATAATATGAAAAAAACAAAAAAAGATTAAAATATTGATTAACATTTACAAACAAAAAATTGTAAAAAATTATTTAAAAAAAGAATAAAACAAACGTAATCTCACTCATATAATCATATCACAACATCGTTTACAGGGATTGATTGTATGCTATGAGAAATACACTTGAAAAGTATAATAAATAAGTGATTTCATTTTCCGCATCCTTATATATTAAATTGTTTATAATAATGTATACATATTAAAATTCAATCCCGCACAATGTGCGGGTATTACACTAGTTACTTGCCTTAAGGAATGAATAATGGCACATTATATCCAATAAAGGTTTAACCTTTATTACCCATAATTAGTTCTCTTATGTATCAAAGAACGAATGTCACAGTGACGAATCAATTCCAACTTAGTTTGCTAGTTTAGAAGGTTTCTAAACATGACTAAATCCAAACCATTCCATAGGATTTAAAGCGATTCAAACAGTTATAGGACAAAATTAATCCATCATTGTTCAAGGTACAAACGATCTCTAATTATCTTGGAACCACAAAGGATTCTAGCCTCTCATATTCATAATCAAAGATGAATTCAAATCAATCAAACAAAGCATAAAACTGAAATAAGAAAAGGGAATGAGAAAAGTACCCAACTTTATTGAATCTAAAAACAAATTGTCTCGAACTTGCCAATCGTATCTAAACTTGAAATAAAGCGAAAAAGGTTGGATCTTCCTAACAACTATTGATCTAACAATGATCAAGATAAAGAAATGAAGCGAGGTAGGAGAAGGCTTCTCCTACAATCCTGACGGATGCGAGCTCTCTAGAACTAAAAGCGACTAAAAGGGGAATTGAAAGAACGGAAAATTTGGGATCTTCGTTATGTGTGAGATCCCCTTTGAAGTATTCAGAACCCTACTTTTATAACCAACAACCTGTCGAAAGACGCGGGTTGGACCTAAAAGTCCGAAATAAAATAAGATCAAATCTCAGGGAAGAATCTCGGGCTGAATCTCGGCCGAGATTTGTCATGGTCGGGACCGAGATTTCGTCTTCGATCTTCAGCGTTCCTAGGATCTCGGTCAAGTCACCCATGGGATCTCGGTCCAAGATGCCGACCGAGATAGAATCAGTAGATAAATCTCGGTCCGAGATGTATGGATCTCGGCCGAGATGGCTTCTTCTCTTCGGGAGCTTGTCTCGGCTTGGATACCTCGGCCAAGATGTATGTCCATTGTTGCTAAAAAATGTCTCTTTTGTTCCTAGCTCGACTTCTTCGCCTTTCCTTAGCTCGTGAGATTGCTCTTAGTATCCACTCCGAGGCTTAGTCCTCGAATGCATCGTTTTAGCTCCAAAATACGCCAAATTACCTACAATGACAATCAAAGCGTGTGTAGACATCCATACTTGCAAAGTAATACTAAACAAGCATAAAAGACACAAACTAAGGCTAAAACATGCATGCGGAAAGGGAAAAACTACCTATATGATCATCTAAACTAGTTCGATAAATCATGTTATCAATAGACAATAAAATCAACATGCTCCCTAAAAGGCCCCCTAAAGTCAACAAAAGGCATAATATGACCACGAGACGGTCTCATAAACTATTTAGCAATTAAATTATCACGTATCATATGCTTTCCATTAACTCTAGCCTTTAGCTCATGTAGTTCATCACCTACTAACTCCTTATCATACTGATCAAGCTCATTTAATCTAGGAAGAAGGTTTAGAATTACTCTTTGTTGGGGATGCGGTAACCCCAATTACCCTTTTCATTGAGGATGATGAAGATAGACTACAAAGAGGCGTTGTAAGGGTGAAGTAGGGGGCTACAACACTTGGTTTGATTGCTCCTCCTCCCTGCTCGTTATTTCCTCTTCCACGGCTCTAAATTGTCTCTCCTCTTCGCCTGGTGAAGATGGACTATTCGTAGGTGTTGTAGGAGGTGAAATAAGGGTTTGAGGTGCTTGACTGGCTCACTCTCTTTCTTTATTAGTGCTTCCTCTTCCTCCACCTGACGTTGTTTCTGCTCTTCCACCTTTCCAATATCATCTGTAGTCATGGATCTAAGAAGAATGGGCTTTCCGCTAAAAGTAAGAGAAATTATGTTAGTGATCTCAATATGTTCCACATTTCTCTCATGAATCCATGGAGAACCAAATAAGATATGACATTGAGGCATAGGAACAACATCACATAAAATAGTATCATTATAAGTTCCTATCTCGAAGTGGACCTTAACTTGTTGTTCTACTTTGACTACATCCCGATTATTTAGGCCAGATAACCTATATGGATTGGGATGGCTTGAAGTAGGAAGTTGTACTTTCTCGACCATCTCAATGCTAGCAAGATTATGACGACTTTCTTTATCTATAATTGTACCAACAATCCTATCTTTAACTAGAACTCTAGTTTGAAACAAGTTGTTAATTTGATTAGTGGTAGATAAAGTAGGGGGGACACATTCAATCCTCATAACATTTAAACAATCATGGTCTTGTTTCAAGGAAGAAGGGTTATGATTACTCTCATGACGTTCTTGCTCAACATTATCTTCGCTCTCTTGCGTTGACAACCGTTGTTCAAACTTAGTGAGTATCTGATCCAATCGATTGTACACATCCTTGAAGCTCACACGGCCTATGCAAAGGTCAGTGGGTTTATGAACCCTATAGTTAACTTTGTTTCCTATTGTAGACATCACTCAAAGCAAGCAAACATGTTAAGGTTAGTGAAAGAAAAACGTAAAGCTACCCTCTTCAAGTGTATCACTCTGTAACCTTTCCCGTTGGCTTCACAACTCCTCTTAGCCAGTTTGCGAGGATCATTGTGAATTTGCAAGTAAAATGTCTCAAAACACCAACAGGTCAAATGCGTTCAGGCACAAGAGTTAAGCAAGGCGAACGACTCATATCTCAAAAGGGAAACAACTTTTGTGTGGTGCTTAGCTAGAAAAAGCAAAACTAAACTCGCCTGCAAATTTCTCAACCAACAAAACAATTATCTTAAATAAAAAAAGACAAATGAAGCCTGGTGAAAATTAAAAAGGGAAAAAAGAAAAAGAAAAAAAGAAAAGGGAAAAAGGTTATGGGTTAACGGAAAAAGGTTAAGGGGAGAACAAAGGTGATATGAACAATGCCCTTAGGGTATGCAAGGAACACAAGGGTACATCAAAAGATGTCAAAGGGATTAAAGGGATAATAATCAAAAATAAGTACCAACCATAAATATGAACAATATGAACAACCGCAGAAAACTCAATGACTTAGTGAGCAATAAACTTTTTTTTTTAGCTGACGACTAACTTTTTATTTTTTACGGCTAAACTGCTCCTCTTTTTTATTTTTTTACTCGGACCCTACGAAAACACAAAAAGAAAATGCCGACACCCTACTAGGGTTTACTTGGATTGACGCTGCAAGCTCAAGGGTGGCGGCTAGGGTTAGGGTTAGGTTGAAGATTTGGCGGCTAGGGTTAGGGTTTGGGTTTAGGGTTAGGGTTTGGCGGCTAGGGTCAGGGTTTTGCGGCTAGGGTTTAGGGTTAGGGTTTGCGTCGAAGAAGTCGATGGCTAGGGTATAGGTGGCGGCGGAAAGAGACAACGAAGGTGGTGAGGGCGGCGGCGGTGTAGAGACCGACGGTCTCGGGTGGAGGGTACTTTTCGGCGGATAGCCGAGATGATGGTCGAGTTGGCGGCCGGTGGTATAGATGGTGGTGACGGGTAAGATTCCGATCAAAAACGAGAAAAATATCGAATATTTGGCAAAGGTATGAAGAAAAACTGACAATAGGCCACAAAGAATCTTTCTTTTTGAGAAATCGAATGCGGAATTGAAAACGCAGTAAAATAACGAGAATAGTAGAAACTAACCGTTACGGTTCTTGCAATGGTGACTCTTTTTGTGAAGAACTTTCTTGATGGATCTTGAAAGCTTGAATTTTTATTTTTTTGTGAAAGACGTGAAAAGAAAATGGATGATACAAGGTGTCGATCAACGTTGGCTCTGATAGCAATTTGATACGTGGTTAGTCGTGAGGTTCCCCGATCTTTCGATACCAAGACTTCGTATGATAGAAAAATGGAAAAAATGGAAAAAGATGAATGAATGATCCGATGATGGTGATTGATCGATAGAAGGATAGATATGGTCGAACCATTAAGACAACCAAGAGCACACTAGGGAAACAAAGTCCCTAACACACAACTTGGAATGAATTGAATAAGCCTTTCCGCTATAATCTGACACAAGAGGAAAATCGATTGTCCCTAGAGCATGAGAAGTTGCTTGAAGTTGATTGACAGCACCAACTTGCCAATCCAAGTGAAACGACTCAAAACATTCCAAGTTGCTTGGCGAACGAGAATCCACTCGCTCAGGTTTGAATAGGATTTCACCTATTCGTTCTCGATTCCACGAGAAAGAGAGAAAATACTGAAAGTATTCTTGTGTTTGATTTATGAATGAGTTTATGAAAAACGACGTCCTACAAGGCCTTATATAGGCGTGGGATGACGTCCATCTATAGTTTCTACGGGCTATGGGTCAAATCTAATATCGAGCCCAAACTAGCTAAAATGATAAGATAAGATAAGATCAAATCTTTCCTTTTTTCCCATGCATATGTGCTCAGGCATGTACGTACAAGGTTGCGTCTTCCTTCATACGAGATCAATCTTGATATCCCCCATCTCCAATTAATGGTCTTCATTGCACTTTCGAAAATGGTCTTTTCAATTATTGCATGAATTATCTCCTTCTCTTGTTGAGAAATGTCATTAATCCTACCTCTCCTTCTCCTTAGAGTAATCAACGCTCCATGCTTCCTAGCTTCCATATATATTCATGATCTCCATTCGAGCTAGGTCCTGGGATGCTCCTGCATCATGAGGGTTACCCAGACAAGGAATGATACATGGTTCCCTATCCGAAGACACGATATCATCTATCACAATTTGAGAATGTAGCTCCGGGCAATGCAAGGAGGCATTCAACAAGCGACACTCTTCACTACGTAGTTGTATAGAGAGATCGTTTGAAGTTTTGAATGCACGTTCGAAGATACTTAAAGTGATGCCAAGTTACCATGTAGAAACACAAATTGACATTATTTTGGTTTGTTTTGCCTTACACAACTTTTTTTTTAAATCTCGTAGAACCACAGGTGGTACAAAAGATGATATGTTCACGGGGGTGCATGGTGAAGATGACTCAGAAGAAGATAGTGACGACAATGATGAAGGAGAAGATAGTGATTACGAAGTATCTGAAAGTGTTACAAATGCTGGTGAGGAGAGAAAAAAGATACGAGATGATATTGTTGTTATGCTTTGGGCAGAAATTTAATAATTTTTACTGCTAAAATTTCTCCATTTTACAAACTCAAGAATTCGGCATATATGGACTAGCTTTCTTTTATAGCCATTTCGCAAAGTTGTTGATATATTATATTACTAACAAAAAGTTGTGGCATCTACTATTTCATCAGCTGCTTGATCTTGTTTGTTATAACTATCTCTTATCCCTTCCTTTTTGGTTCAATTTGGCTCCTCTAAAATTGTCTTATGATCTGTCATAGAAATTTCATTAGCTGCTTCAGAGTAATTGTTGCTAGAGTAGGACAATATATCCTTCTTCTGTTGATCAAACGTGAAGTTGTTTGTTGCAAGCTATAGGATCTTGCAACATTAAATTTTCCTGTATTTGAGAGAAAGAAAATAGAAAAGATAAAAAAATGCATGCAGTATATGTTATTGGAGCAGGGCAAACAAAAAGAATAGCCAACTCCTTTTCTCTTGATGGTTATGCAAATGGAACTCTAGAAAATATAAGAAAATGCAAGCAGTATCACACAATAGTAACTGTTTTCTACATTGTGATAAAAACAAAAGTGCTAAATTCTATGACTTCCTATTCATGAACAATGTGATTCTGACCGGCTGCAAAGTGTTGTTCTAAATTTTTGGAATGAAGAAGAAGAAAAATCTCCTCTCTTCTAGTTCATTCTCTTTTCCTTACTAGGCTACAACGTATTTCTATATCAACATATACAATTTCTAGGGCCAAATACTATACTTAATTCTAGATTTTTTCCTACAAACTAGATCACGTTAGGTATCAACTAAAGAATGACAAATTTTTAAGTGTTTTTCTTAAATCTATTTGAATCAACCTTTTTCAAACTTATATTCATGTGATTATGCAGAAATGACTGGTAATTGCAAGGACTAAAGAGCTTTATTTACAAACCGGTTTTGTGTCAAAACTGCTAAGGAAAATGAAAAAAGCTTGGAAGGCTGACAATGGATACCGATAATCCATAGTGAAGATATCTTTGCCAATCTTCCCAAACTACAAGCTCACCTTGTCTTGCTCCATGGTCGAGACATTATGGTGTAAATCCACAACATCCACTAACACTCAAGTTACCTCTCTATCATAGATCACCTTCTTTCATTTGCATAATCAACATAAAATAATATTACATGGAACAAGTCAATCATCTGGCATAGAACTTAAGGGTTTTGATTTTTGACAGTTTGATTTTTGTAGTAAGGTTTTACCACATCAGGTGAATTGAGGGTTAAGGGTTTTGACGGCCAGGTATTTGACAGTTTGATATTTTTAATCAACATTTGGCATGAAACTTAAGGTTTTTGACTTTTGACAACTTACAAGCTATAGTAATAAACTCTATCAATTTGGCTTCAGTTCATACACAACTGCAAGAGCACCAAAGGTCCAATAATGATCATCTTCATATATCCTATGGCCACAAGGAGATCCAATATGTTCAGAATATCATTAGGATTGCTTGTAATGGAAATTTAGACCCTCTATTGTATCATATATTCATATACAGGTAAATGCGAGGAGATCCAATTTGTTAAGAATATCATGAGGAGAATATCATTAGGAGGGAATCCAATCTGTTAATAATAACATTCAGGGGAAACTGAGAGCATAATGACACAACATTCAGCTTAAAAATGAGAGCATATTGACAACATCAACATTAGCCCAACAACACAATAATAACTAGACTTCAAGGTCCAACAAAAATAGAAACTAAGGATCCATGGCATAACCATTTGGTTGTCTACGCTTCATGTTCTACACCCATATAACAATTATGGATGTCAATGGTTACACACATAACCTAATACAACAACAATAGAAATTACAGTAAAGGCAAATATCACCACCCACTGCCTCTTGATTAAAGACCTAGCTTCCAAGTAATGCTTGTTCCGCCTTTGGAGAAGATAACAGTGATTGTTCATCTCATTTTCGACACCCTTGAACTCTCATTCAAGGCATCATTTTGAACCAGTAGTATAGCATTCTGAGCGTTGACCACATCAAACCTAGCTTTATTGCGCTTGTTAATCTCTACAAGCCTTCGTGCGTAACAACATTTTATAAACGAATGTTGTAGGTTATCCGGATCTTCAAGTCATGTTTCATCAGTCTCCTCATCTACATGACTTATTTTTGGGAACTGTAAACGACATTCGCAATTAATTAAAAACAAAATAACAAAAAAAAACGTTGGAAATCCAAAAAATGTCAATCCCTTTATACCATGAAAATATTTACTTCCATAATAAGATACATTCCATTGAATTCAAGCTTAGAAGGAGTTGCCTCCATCAATAATATCTATTATTAGGGCTTTATCAGTTTAATGTATTGTTTCTAATTAGCAGTTGTGTCTGAGCATGATGGTTCATGGATTCTAGATCTTAAAAACCATTAGTGTGAGAATTTATTGATAGCTTACCCATATAATATCATATTTGGTAAACTAGAAAGTTGATTACAAGCATTACATGTTAGGATCCAGATAAATTTTGGAGAGATAGAACATTAAATTTGTAAGAGCCTTAGTCTTTTCGACCGAGTTTGACTTTAGCCGCCCCCGCGGGCTTGTGTGCCGCCCCAGCGGACTTCCGCTCCCACGGCCCAGGGAACCGCCCCTGCGGTTTCTTGCGGTTGTACCCGGTTTTGTTGACCTCTTGACCGTGCTTTACCCTCTTTTCCTTACTTTCTATTTACCTTGTTGAGCAAGGGTTTCACCTTCATTTCCCGTTCCAGACCTCCTACGTCCTTCTTGCTTCTTCTTCCTTCTCCTTGATCTTGTGTGTGAGTGTTCTTGAGTTTGGAAGTGTTTTGATTGTGAGGATGATGATGTTGGATGTTGTGCTGAGCTTGAGAGCTAGCTGTGTTTGGTGTTGATCTTCTGTGCAGCCTAGGACCACAAGTGTGGTAAGTCTTCCTCTTCTTCTACTTCTCTTCTTCTTTGATTCCATCTCCCTTAGCTTAGGATTAGATGAATTGGATATAGATTGATGTTGAAATGTGTATGTATATGTATGTGCTTGGTTTTGGATGAGAGAAGACGTGATTTGATCACGTGAAGAGCTGAAGAGGGATCGCGGGATCACTTTCTGCACCATCGCCGCCCCGCGCCTAGAAACCGCCGCCCCTGCGGAAGCCGTGCCACAGCGCTTGCGCCGTGCCTGCGTTGCCTGCGGCCATTGTCACCGCGCCTGCGGTTGAGCCTTGCCGCGCCTGCGGCTGAGCCTTGTCGCGCCTGCGGGTTGCCTTGCTCCGCCCCTGCGTCTCTCTTGTTACGCAGGTGCGTCTTGTCCCGGGTCTACCTAGAGTTAGGTAGATCCTTTCCTTTCCTAGTATGATCGGGATAGTTGTAACACCCCAAATCCGCAGGACTCGGGGTGCTACTGGGCGAGACCTCACAATGGGTCCCGACCCTTAGCTTGACAACAGTTTCACCGGACCTTACAACAAGGCACAAATAAAGGCGAAAACTCAAAACGTTTTTAATGTATGCGGAAACTGAAAAGTAAGAAACTACAACTTGGAAACTCAGCCGAGTCCTCAAAACACACAAGTCTAATACGAAACTTAAACCGTACAACATAAACCACAATACGAAAACATAACCCAAAACATCCCTGTCCTATAATGTACGGAGACCCCGGCTGTCCACTCCTCCGCCTCACTCGGCGGCATCCCTAACCTGCAAGTCATCTACACAAACGGTTTAAAACCGTTAGCTAATATTATAGGCATTAGAAAAGCGGTGAAGGCACAAACACATATATAACACAAAACATAAATCACACAAGTCCGGTTTATTATCTTCTTATTATTAGGTCGTATCCCGTTCTAATTCAACTTCTGTTGTGACACGAAACCCCAATGGTCTCGCCTCAGTCCCTACTTACCGGAAAAGAATGGTGCAGATGCACCCGACCATATCACCCGCCGGGCTAGTCGCCGAGAATCTCCTAGACTAACGCCGAGTCAAGCAGATTGTCACCGCCCGTTATCATACACTTGGGCCAAACAATAATATAAGGTCGGTGGTCCTATTTACCGGTTTAGATGTTATAACAAGAACATAAACACACACCACCCAACACACATCAATGCTAATATGTAAAATACGAGCTAAGTAAGTCTGGAGACTTACCTGAATTGATTGACGGTCGGCCATTACCCACTACCGTCTAGACGATCGGCCATTACCCTTATCGTCTATATTTGCATACAATATCAAATACCTGATCAAACGGGGAACATACCCATCAATACATACTCACTCTCAAGAAGTCTTAGACTTCACTCTAGTGATCTACGCAAGATCACCTAACCCTCAAACTAGGAAACGCATCCTAGGTCCCAAGTACTCATCACACTCTCAACACATGCAACAGCCCACAACAGTCCATAATTCCACAAGATATTAATCTTCAACCAAAGAGGTACAAGCTAGCCTAGAAGATCCATCATGCTCACATGCTCATATCCATCACTTACATCGAGCCTTAAGGGCTCCTAGGTTCACAACCACTAAGTGGCATTCCAAGCTACTCTAGATCCATCCTAGGTATGCTACTAACAAGATCCAACATCAATACTAAGGAAGGAACGAAGAGGAAAGGAGAGGAGGGACCTACTGTTGCCGAAACCGCAGCCGCGGAGTCAAGCCGGCGCCCCCTGCGGACACAGGAGCCGCCCCCGCGGAACAAGGAGCCACACTCGCGGAGGACTGCGTTGCCTTCCAGGAGCCGCCCCACGGTTTTGCCGAGCCGCGCCCGCGCGGNTAGCACCTTCCATCATGAACGTACAAATTTTAATCCAACGGATCCTAGGAGCTCCTATTCTCAACTCTAAGAGTTGTTCCTACCGGATCCTGACCCTATATATATATAAATATATATATATATATATATATATATATATATATATATATATATTATATATATATATATATATATATATATATATATATCAGTTTTATGTTTTGTTTTAATCTATATGTGCCTTGTTGTAAGATTAAGTGAACTTGTTGTCAAGCTAGGGTCATGATCCATTGTGAGATCCTAGCCTAGTAGCACCTCGAGTCCTATGGATTTGGGGTGTTACAAAGTTGGTATCAGAGCCCAGGTAGACAACAATGACACTTGTAATCTGCGATAAAGGTCGAATAGATAAATAAACAGAACCCGAAAGGGGTCTGACTTTTCAAAAGGTTTTGGTTTTGAAATGAGTACAAATGTTTTGGGATATCGTGTACGTGAGCCATCGCCCCTCTGAAGATCTCGACAATATAGATATATATAGATATTTTGTTGTGATTGATTTGATATATATCTATACATATGGCATATATATAGCCTTCTAAGTTAGGTTTACGTCTTCTGCAGATGGTTCAGACTAGAGCCTTACCTACAACTAGACGAGGTAGAGGTAGACCCCCTCTAGGTAGAGGACGGGGTAGGACTCCTGCTGGCGGTTCACATGCAGCGGGAGAGATTCACGAGGAGGTTGCTGAGAGTGCCGTTCCTGAGACTAGGAACGGTGCAGCTGAGAGACAGGGGTCACAGAGAGCCCAGTCTGGTGATTCTGATCGTGTCTCCATGGGGGATTAAAGTTCCGTGCTTATATCTGACGAGTAGAGGAGGCTGCCAGAGCCGGTAGACATTCCCCAGATTTACAGGCATAGGAGGGACCATTTGAGAGATCCCACGGAGTGACTCAGGTGCCAACCGTACAGGCACATGCTGTTGAGATTCCTCAGGTTGGAGAGGAGCATCGAGGGCCTCGACCAGATACCTGGTTGAAGGCATTCCACCAGATGGGTGTACCCCCTTTCACTGGGAAGGTGGGGTTAGAGGTTGATCTCTGGATTGGACATGTGGACTCAGCTCTGGAGTCCATTAGATGTCCAGTGGACAAACAGATCGAGTTGGTGCAGACTTTATTTCGGGACTTAGCACAACACTAGTGGAGATCTGTACGGGGTCATGTTAGTAGTTATGATCAGATGAGGACCCTGATTAGAGAGCGTTTATGCCCTGCCTCAATGAGGAGTGAGAAACTGCGAGATTTTGTCGAGGCTGGATTTGAGGTTGTACCAGTCTCCAAGGCTATCAAGAGATTTCAGGAGGAGCTGGCATTACTGGGACCAGCTGCACCTTCTGCAGATCAGCATGTATATTTGTTTTCCCGACGATTGAGGGATACTACCCGGACCTACATGGTGGGATTTCATTATGAGACTCTTATGGATTATCAGGACAGAGCTTCCGACTATGAGAGGGAGCGAGCTGGACAGAGGAGAGCTTCTCAGACCGTAGGGTTTGAGAAGAGACAGCGTACTGGGCAGACTAGTGGTACTAGTGGTGCTGCTAGTGTTTGGCGAGGTCAGAGACGCCAGAGTTACCCCTCATCTGCACCGGTTGCAGATAAAGGACGTCAGTGTTTTAACTGTGGTGATCCAGGACATATGAGGCCTGAGTGCACGAGGTCACTAGTGACTTGCTACACCTGTGGTAGGAAGGGTCACAGAGTTGTTTACTGTCGACAGGGCGGAGCTTCATCTCAGCAGGGTTCTTCCCCTGCCAGTGTAGCGGGAAATGGGTAGAGGCCACCTCAGCAGCAACAGACACAGGGACAACAGAGAGTCCCAGATCGCCCTACGACTCAGGAATTTGCTCCTGGGCCGAGTAGAGGCAGAGGCCGTGGTGGGAGCACCACTGATACTAGAGGACCATAGGGTCGAGTTTTTGAGCTGAGGAGTGTAGAGGAGCCAGCTACACCGACTGCTACAGGTACCATTCTGATTCATGGTTTACCTGTTAGAGTCTTATTTGATACTGGTGCTACGCATTCTTTTATATCTGATGCTTGTGTAGAGCGTTTGAGTTTAGATACGGTTGAGGGGATGCTCTTTATTATAGGGTTACCCGATGGTGGTAAGGTTAGAGGTACCCGTGAGATCCATGGTTGTCCCATTTCTGTAGGGACTCGTGTGTTACTAGTTGACTTCTTTGTCATGCCATTAGAGCATGAAGAAGTCATTCTAGGTATTGATTGGATGGACAGACATTCTGCAGTCTTAGATGTAGGTAGGAGGATTGTTACCCTCTCTACTGAGTTAGGTCAGATAGAGGTTTTCCGAGGTTGGGACCTTGGAAAGACAGGCACGATTATCAGTGCGATACGGGCAGCTAGACTGATTGCACAGGGTTGTGAGGCCTTCTAGTGTTATGCCATGAAGGAGGAGGAGAGTCCAGCATTAGAGGATATCCTAGTGGTCTGTGATTTTGCAGATGTATTTGCTGAGCCGTCCAGTTTGCCGCCTCAGAGGAGTGTAGACTTCAGTATTGAGTTAGAGCCTGGTACGAGACCGATCTCGAAGGCCCCATACTGGATGGCGCCTGTCGAGATGCTGGAGTTGAAGAAGCAACTCGAGGAGTTGGCTGAGAAGGGCTTCATTCGCCTTAGCGTGTCCCCATTGGGAGCACCTGTCCTCTTCGTACGGAAGAAGGACGGATCACTGAGATTATGCATTGATTACAGAGAGCTGAACAAGGTGACCACCAAGAACAAGTATTCATTGCCTCGTATTGATGATTTGTTAGATCAGCTTCAGGGAGCCACTGTATTCTCCAAGATTGACCTGCGCTCAGGATATCACCAGCTGAGGGTGAGAGAGCAGGATGTGCACAGGATAGCATTCCGGACCAGATATGGCCACTACGAGTTTGTAGTGATGTTATTTGGGCTTACGAATGCCCCAACAGTTTTTATGGAGTTGATGAACAGTATCTTCATCGACTTTCTGGATCAGTTTGTGGTGGTTTTCATAGATGACATTCTGGTGTACTCTCGCAGCAGAGAGGAGTATGCAGGACAGCGAGGACAGTATTGCAGGTTTTACGGGATAGAGAACTTTATGCTAAGTTTTCTAAGTGCGAGTTATGGATGCCAGAGGTAGCATTCCTGGGTCATGTGGTTACAGCTAAAGGGATTAAGGTGGATCCATCCAAGATTGAGGCAGTAGCAGCTTGGACTACACCGACGAACGTCAAGGAAGTACGTAGTTTCCTTGGCCTAGCCGGTTATTACATACGCTTTGTGGAGGGATTTTCTGTGATTGCCCGTCCACTGACGAGTTTACTGAGGAAGACTGCCAGATTTGTATGGTCTGATCAGTGTATGCAGAGTTTTGAGGAGCTGAAGAGACGTTTGACTTCTGCTCCTATTTTGGCACAGCCAAAGGGTACAAAGGATTTTGTGGTTTATAGTGATGCATCCAAGCTAGGCTTGACGTCTGACTTCTGCTCCTATTTTGGCACAGCCAGAGGGTACAAAGGATTTTGTGGTTTATAGTGATGCATCCAAGCTAGGCTTGGGATGTGTATTGATGCAGCGAGGCAAAGTGATTGCTTATGTGTCTCGATAGCTGAAGACGTATGAGGAGAACTACCCGACTCATGATCTGGAGTTAGCAGCGGTAGTTCATGCATTGAAGATCTGGAGACATTACCTGTATGGTGCTACATGTCAAATCTTCAAATATCATAAGAGTCTGAAGTACATTTTCACGCAGCGGGAATTGAATAACCGCCAGCGTAGGTGGCTCGAGCTAATCAAGGACTTTGATTTAGAGATTATGTATCATCCAGGGAAGGCGAACGTTGTCGCCGACGCCATGAGCAGGAAGACGCCTCGAGAGCAAGCGATTGCGAGATTGACAGTTCAGCATAAGTTACAGAGAGACCTGATCTGGTTAGAGTTAGACATCCAGTTTCCTGATGAGGATGCCCAGCTGCGTACGTTAGAGGTTCTTCTTGATCTGTTGGGTGATATCCAACAGAAGCAGGAGACCTGCCCGACACTGATGAGGATACAAGATAGGATGTCTCGGGATGAGGCACCACAATTCCTGCTAGGAGCAGATGGAGTGTTGAGACGCCGCGGTCGCGTCTGTGTATCCGCTGATGCGGATCTACACCAGAGGATTTTACAGGAGGCTCACTGTATGCCTTATTCAGTACACCGAGGTACGAGTAAGATGTAAGAGGACTTGAGACATTTATATTGGTGGGGAGGGATGAAGCCCGATGTGGCACAGTGTGCGACCTGGAAGTGGGAGGACGTCACCATGAAATTTGTGACTGGGCTGAGACTGAGCCGGAGTTTTGATGCTATTTGGGTTATAGTGGACAGATTGACGAAGACGGCACGTTTCATTCCTATTCGGGAGACGTGGCCGGTGAGCAGATTAGTTGAGGAGTACACTAGGCAGATAGTGAGACTCCATGGTGTGCCGAGGACGATCGTCTCAAACATAGATGGACGATTTACCTCGAGATTTTGGCAGCAGATTCAGACTGCCCTGGGGACGAGTTTACACTTTACTACTGCGTTTCATCCTCAAACAGATGGTCAGTCAGAGAGGACCATTCAGACCCTGGAGGATATGTTGCGAGCTTGTGTGTTGGATTGGGGACAAGTGTGGACGGATCATCTCCCACTAGTTGAGTTCTCATACAACAACAGTTGGCATGCATCTATTGGGATGGCCCCATATGAGGCACTGTATGGACAGAGATGCCGTACTCAGTTATGTTGGGATGAGTAGAGCAGTGTTAGTGGTTTGACACAATGACGCCTGATCAGATGCAGGATGATGTGGCTCGAGTAGCATTGATTAGAGAGCGGATGCTGACTGCGCAGAGCCGTCAGAAGTCATATGTTGATAGGAGGCGTAGACCTCTAAAGTTCATAGTAGGCGCCCATGTGTGGCTGAGAGTGTCTCCGACACGAGGTGTTAGACGTTTTGGCATTAAGGGGAAGTTGAGCCCCCGATATGTCGGACCGTTCGAGATTCTGGATTGGGTTAGGAGCGCAACATACAGATTGGCCTTGCCTCCGAGATTAGAGGGTGTTAACCTTGTATTTCACGTGTCTCAGCTGAGGGAGTACATACCATATCCGAGACACATCGTGAGTTATGATGATTTGGTGGTCGAGCCGGACCACACTTTTGTTGAGCACCCTATTGCAGTCCTAGAACGAGGTATGAGACGCCTGCGTTCGAGGGACATTCCTATGTTGAGGATACAGTGGTCGAGACGATGACCTGATGAGGCTACATGGGAGACTGGGGATAACATCCAGAGGAACTATCCAGAGTTCTATGCCGAGATAGGTCTACCAGTAGGATCACCGAGTAGATCTTAGTACTATCTTGGTGAGTATTATGTGCTTATATGCTTATATCCTGTGATGTGTTTATTTTCAAACTAGCTTTGATGTGATATATGATCTTATTAGATCTTGTTGTGCTAGTATGATTATTGTTTATAGCTGGAGATGGCTCTTTCCTCCATGCTATTGTGATACGATTAGGATTCAGCTGGAGATGGTTATTCCTCCATGCTATTTTGATGGATAGAGTGTTGCTGGAGATGTTTTTTTCCTCCATGCCTTTTTGTTATGAGTATGATACGGCTAGAGATGTGATTCCTCTATGCCTTGTGATGTGTTTATGGTTTGGGTAGAGATGGTTTTCCTCTATGCCTTGGATAGTGTTTTGTTGCTGGAGTTGATGATTTCCTCCATGCTTATGTTTGAGGTTATACAGAGTTATACCTCGGCTTGTGAGTCCGAGTAGTTTGAGGATTTTACAAGTTTCGGGACGAAACTTGTTTTTAGGGGGGTGAGATGTAAGAGCCTTAGTCTTTTGGACCGATTTTGACCTTAGCCGCCCCC
This sequence comes from Fagopyrum tataricum, assembly GCA_002319775.1. Taxonomy (NCBI): domain Eukaryota; kingdom Viridiplantae; phylum Streptophyta; class Magnoliopsida; order Caryophyllales; family Polygonaceae; genus Fagopyrum; species Fagopyrum tataricum. The sequence goes on from CM008283.1 coordinate 46,876,723, forward strand.
GCGGGCTTGTGTGCCGCCCCAGCGGGTTTCCGCTCCCGCGGCCCAGGGAACCGCCCCTGCGGTTTCTTGCGGCTGCAGCCGGTTTTGTTGACCTCTTGACCGTGCTTTACCCTCTTTTCCTTACTTTCTTCTTACCTTGCTGAGCAAGGGTTTCACCTTCATTTCCCGTTCCAAACCTCCTACGTCCTTCTTGCTTCTTCTTCCTTCTCCTTGATCTTGTGTGTGAGTGTTCTTGAGTTTGGAAGTGTTTTGATTGTGAGGATGATGATGTTGATGATGTTGGATGATGTGCTGAGCTTGAGAGCTAGTTGTGTTGGGTGTTGATCTTCTGTGCAGCCTAGGACCACAAGTGTGGTAAGTCTTCTTCTTCTTCTACTTCTCTTCTTCTTTGATTCCATCTCCCTTAGCTTAGGATTAGATGAATTGGATATAGATTGATGTTGGAATGTGTATGTATATGTATGTGCTTGGTTTTGGATGAGAGAAGACGTGATTTGATCACGTGAAGAGCTGAAGAGGGATCGCGGGATCACTTTCTGCACCGTCGCCACCCCGCGCCTAGAAGCCACCGCCCTGCGGAAGTCGTGCCACAGCGCCTGCGCCGTGCCTGCTTTACTTGCGGCCATTGTCACCGCGCCTACGGCTGAGCCTTGCCGTGCCTGCGGGTTGTCTTGCTCCGCCCCTGCGTCTCTCTTGTCACGCAGGTGCGTCTTGTCCCGGGTCTACCTAGAGTTAGCTAGATCCTTTCCTTTCCTAGTATGAGCAGGTTAGTAGCATGCTAGGTACGTGTATGAGGTTAGAATGATGATGAGTATGATATCGTGCATGCCGGTTATGGCTTTGAGGTTTATGAGTTGGGATACGATCCTTATGGATCCCTTGGGTCTAGGTTTGACCCTTTGATGGATATGAGTTGATATATTGTTATGCCTTGTTATTAGGCAGTGTTGTCCTCCAGATTGGAGTGGACCAGGTTGAGAGTTGATCGTAGTGAGACTACTACTGAGGTTGAGGTAAGTCCATAGGACTTACTTAGCTACTATCCTTATATTGGATGTATGCATGAGTGGTGTTTGTTATATGCTTTATAGCATGTGATATGGTTCATTACCGACCTATGTTATATTGACCGCCCATTGTAGTGGCTGTGACAACTTACCTTTCAACCCGTAGTGGAATCTAGGAAGTTCTCTGTAAGCTAGTTAGATCTGGTATACGGGAAGGGCACTGACCACTCCTTATGGTATACGGGAAGGTGCGCTGATACCACTTCAGCTAGCTATTGCACGCAGAGGCGAGGGTTATATATATACCTCGTGTCACATCTTTTCATATGCAGATCTATATACTATTTGAGTGATTCACGTTATGAAGATAATAAACCGGGTAAATGTGTGAAATCATGATGATGTGTTATGATTTCTTATGTGTCTTTGTGCTCTAGCATCTTCTTATATATGTGAATGGTTAGCTAACGGTTTTATACCGTGTTGTAGATCATTTGCAGGTTGGGACAACTGCAGAGTGATCTAGAGGGGTGATCCGCTGAGGGCTCCGTACACTAGGGCGATATCGTGGGTTATGGGGTTTTTATGTTGAACGGATATATACTTTGATTTTGTACTCAGCGGTTACTTTGTATTACCTTTTGATATGTATATATATATATATATATATATATATATATATATATATATATATATATATATATCAGTTTTATGTTTTGTTTTAATATATCTGTGCCTTGTTGTAAGATCCAGTGAACTTGTTGTCAAGCTAGGGTCAGGATCCATTGTGAGATCCTAGCCCAATAGCACATCAAGTCCTATGGATTTGGAGTGTTAAAAAATTTCTCCAAATTCCTTTCATTCTCAGGGAATTGTGGTAGCTTATGTTTTGGTATGACATAGAAAATGATTGTGCCAATGAAGAAATTGTTTTCAATCTGGGATGCTGAATATCTGTTGGAAAAAAGAGAGCCAGGTACAATATAGTAATGATATTAGACATTATTTCACATTTCACAATAGTGATGCTAGGTACAAAATAGAGAAGTTTGAAAGTAGTATGTTACCAGCGGCACTGGACGCAAAATGTTTGACCCGGGAATTTTAACCAACCGTTGTGGTTCTTCTATCTCCACCGTACACCTAGGACAAAGTAGAAAGATGAAGAATCAAGAATATAAATATAAGATATAACTAGTAAAACTGAATCAGACCCTAAGTGTTAAACAATTCCAAAAATTGATCTACTCAGTTTCTTCTTCATTTGCAAAATTGAGCTGTGTGTGTATCTATAAATTTGAATCAGACCCTTGTACAACGATGTGGAATTCACATTATGAATGGATTGATACTCAATATTTATTTACAAGCATTTTTCCAAATCACAATTATAGTGTATGTAATAATAACCCTTTTCCAAGGTCCCAAATTCAATGGAAATTAACAAATGAATTTAAAACCCTAACCTCTTCAACATATAGAATATATATGACAAGAACTCAAAAAATCAAGAACAACACATTGACATGGAAAGATGTGAAACCCTAACCTCTTCAGTGGTTGAATCGTGACTGGTTTTTTCCTTCTACCGACCGGACTGGAACTAGAGAGGAAAACGAAGGATGAGAGGAGCAATTATTTGGTTGTGGGTAAAGGAGCAGATGAGAGAACGGGAATAGAGAAGAGAATGAAAAAAGAACGAGAGAACCAGAGAGGGGAGAACAGAAGCGTTGCTTCTTTTATCAATCGAATGGGTATGATAGATGACGGTATGAAGGGTATAAAAATTAAAGAATCCCATTCAATCTTCGACAATATTCATTTTTCGAGATTGTTTTTAGGGGATTATATTGTAAAAAGAATCTAAATGAATCCCATAGAAGAATACAATCTTTTATCTCCATCCAATGTCAAACATCACAAAAAATTATATCTCCGACAATCACATAAAAAAACAATCTAAATGAATTCCCTGGAATACAATAACAAACAGGGCCCAAACCTGGCCATTGCTTCTTTTCCCGGCCCAGTTGGCGTTGGACCAATATCTCCTTCCTCTCTTGCCTCGGTCTAGAGGTGCAGCCTGGGAGAGGATCGCGCGGGCCTCCACTTCACCTACAACCTTCTCCTTGACCGGGAGTTACAAGATCATTAACGAAGCATTGAAGCCGGTTGTTGAAATTGAACGTCATTAAAGGCGGGCATTAAAGGCCTTGACCACCGGGGACATTGAAGATAGAGATCACGTTGCTTCACCCTTTCCACTCGTTATAGACATTCAACCCCCCTTCCTTTTCTACGTTTCACTGTCAACCAGATTGCCACCGCCGTGAACACCGACAACCTACACCGGTGCCCACATATCTCTCCTCGCCTCCTTGCCGACTGTGACCGGAATCCCTTTTCCCCGCACTCCTCACCATCTTCTTTACCGTCTTCCTCCCTCCCCTCTCCGGCTAAGCCGCCTACCCCGAACTTATTTCACCCTCCTCTTCATTGTAAAAGGAGAGCATACAGGAGACAGGGCTTTGTCATCCCTCCCTCCGACAACCTGATGGTGAACGGAGAATCTCATCACCGATCTCGAGCTGACACTCTTCGCCGATGCATCGACACTGAAGGAGATACGCTCCCTTCTCTCCCCACGTACCCTCTACATATACATGGTAGGATAAGAAACTAAACTGTGGTTTTGGTTATCCTAGGATTTGAACTTAATTCTCTAAGCTCTTGATCTATTTCCCTTAGCACCGCTTCAGGCTGCTTCCAAAGAGATTCGAACTCTCGCATCCAGGTAACACACTCTCTTGTTTCCGAACGCTTCCAATGAGTTTCGAAACCGTGACGTAACAATCCTTTGTTTTGGCGCTTCACTTTGTTTTGTTATGTGACAACAGGGGGACTCGAACCCCAAACCACATGTCCCACACCTTTTGTTTAATTGCAGGTGATAGGTATCGAACTTTCAACCTCAGTTGCCTTCATTTTCACCCTGCCTTGTGTTTTCATCCGGGGGAATCGAACCTTTGACCTTGCTTACCTTGCCTTGCCACCTGGTGCAGACTAGTGCCATCGACAACCCTTATAACCGATAATTCTTACCGTACGGAAGGTTCGAAACCTCGACTTAATACTTATACATATTATTTTCTGAGATCGTCTTATTCTTTAAGCGAGATAGAAATTTCCTTCAATTATTTAACTCTATATCCGTAGCGTTAAATAACTGTTATAGTTATATATTGGATAATTTGGATAGTAACAAAATTATGTTAAGATAGTAGTTCGAAACCGAGAATAACGGAAATGTCATGAGACCGCTAGGCTGAGGTTGCTAATGAATTACGGATTTTAGAAAAGGGATACAAGTGTAGATTGATGAATTTATATGGAATTGTGGAATAAACGTCTAGGTATACGGAACCTAGGACCTAGTGAATGATAAGAGTAGTGATGCTAGAAATCTTACTCTAGAAATGATGGAATCGTAGAACGAGTATAATAAGATGTTGTCACATCTTAATCAAGATTGTGAGATCGTCGACGGACGGATTGACATTTGCATGTAAGGATATTGGACCGGATAAGGTGAATTCATCGGACTCACTTATCTACCTTTAATAATATTAAGTGTGCGCTTGAGTTAGTGTGTATTGAGTGTTTAATAGTTAAAACTTGACTAGATCACTGCACTTTTATTTTCAGAAAGGTCCAAGTGTATGATTGTAACACCCCGAATCCACAGGACTCGGGGCGCTATTGGGCTAGGATCTCATAATGGATCCTGACCCTAGCTTGACAACAAGTTCACTGGATCTTACAACAAGACACAGATAGATTAAATAAAACATCAAACTGTATATATATATTCATATCAAAAGGTAATACAGAAGTACCGCTGAGTACAACTAAACATATAACTGTACATATGAAATGTCCCATAACCCTCGCATAAAACCCACTGTACGGAGCCCTCAGCGGATCACCCCGTCTCAATCACTCTGCAACTCTCCTAACCTGCAAAGGATCTACAACACGGTATAAAACCGTTAGCTAACCATACACATATATATAGAAGATGCATAAGCACAAACACACATCAGGGAATAATAAACACCTCATCATGCTATCACACATTTACCCGGTTAATTATCTTTATATAGTCCAACACTCAAATCGTATAAATAAGAATATGAATATATGTGACACGAGGAATATAACCCTCGCCTCTCGGTGTTGTTACCAGCTGGAGTGGTAATCTAGGAACACTTCCCCGTGTACCCTATGGGAGTGGAGACAGTGCCCGTCCCGTGTACCAGATCTGGCTTACCCGCAGAGAACCTCCCCCTCCCCACGCGTGATGACAGGGCAGGGCTGTCACGGCCCTACAATGGGCAGTCACTAAACCGTAGGTCGGTAATCATCACAACGCATGCTATCAAGCATATATCACACACCACTCATACATACATCCAATATAAGGATGGCAGCTAAGTAAGTCCTATGGACTTACCTCAACCTCGAAGTAGTCTCAAACACGATCCACTCCAAACTGGAGGACAAAACTTCCTAAAAACAAGGCATAACGAGATATCACATCTCCTATCATTCAAAGGGGTCACACCTAGAACCAAGGGATCCATAAGGATCATATCCAACTCATAACCTCGATAATCAACTAAACCTCAAATCCATAACCGGCATATAACGATATCATACTCTTCATCATTCTATCCTCATACATATACCTAGCATGCTACTACCGCTCATACTAGGAAAGGAAAGGATCTACACTACTCTAGGTAGATCCGGAACAAGACGCACCTGCGTGACAAGAGGGACGCAGGGGCGAAGCAAGGCAAACCGTAGGCGCGGCGACACTCGGCCGCAGGCGCGGTGACAGTGGCTGCAGGCAAGCGCATGCGTGGGCGCAGGCGCTGGGCCGTGGCCGCGGGGGCGGCAGCTTCCGGCGCAGGTGCGGTGACAAGGTTTCCGCAGGGGCGGCGACGCTGAGGCGCAGGGGCGGCTACGTTGAGGAATCAAGGAAGAAAGAAGAGAAGAAGAAGAAGACTTACCACTGTTGTGGTCCTAGGCAACAAGGGAAGATCAACAACACACTGTCAACTGGCTCCCAAGCACAGCAAAACATCCACACATCATCATCAAACCACTAAAGCCACACAACCTTCCAAACTCAAGGAAACTCAAGCATAAGATCAAGGAGAGGAAAGGAAGCAAGAAGGACGTGAGAAGGCTGGAGAAAGAAGATGAAACCCTTACTCATCAAGCCAAGGAAGAGACTTAAGGAGAAAGAAAAGAAAGGTAAAGCACGAGTTCAACCGGTCAATAAACCGGCTGCAGCCGCAAGAAACCGCAGGGGCGGAAAACTACACGAGCCGCAGGGGCGGCTCCCTAAACCCGCGGGGGCGGCTAAGGCCAAAACAAGCTCCAAAGACTAAGGCCCTTACACCTCACCCTCCCTAAAAACAAGTTTCGTCCCGAAACTTGTGAAGTCCTGAAGCCACTCGGACTCAGAAGCCGAGGTACAACTCTCTCTATAACCTCAAACACGAGCATGGAGGAAAACATCATCTCCAACAACAAAATCACTAGACTATCCAAGGCATAGAGGAAAACCATCTCTAGCCGTATCAACATCACATAACAGAAGGGTATGGAGGAAAAACATCTCCAACAACACTATGTCCAACAAAATAGCATGGAGGAATAACCATCTCCAGCTAAAACCTAATCATATCTCAATAGCATGGAGGAAAGAGCCATCTCCAGCTATAAACAGTAATCGTACTAGCACATCAAGATCTAATAAGATCACATATCACATCATAGCTAGTATGAAATAAACACATCATAGCATATAAGCACATAATCACAGCACTCACCAAGATAGTATTAAGATCTACTCGTCGATCCTACTGCTACATCTATCTCCGCATAAAACTCTGGATAGTTCCTCTAAATACTATCCTCAGTCTCCCATGTAGCCTCATCAGGTCCTCGTCTCGACCATTGTATCCTCAGCATAGGAATGTCCTTCGAACGCAGGCGTTTCATACCTCGTTCTAGGATGCAATCGGGTGCTCAACAAAAGTGTGGTCCGGCTCAACCACCAAATCATCATAACTCACAATAAGTCTCGGATCTGGTATGTACTCCCTCAGCTGAGACACGTGAAACACAGGGTGAACACCCTTTAATCTCGGAGGCAAAGCTAATATGTATGCTGCACTCCCAACCCGATCCAGAATCTCGAACGGGTCCGACATATCGGGGGCTCAACTTCCCCTTAATGTCAAAGCGTCTAACACCTCGTGTCAGAGACACTCTCAGCCACACATGGGCTCCCACTCTGAACTCTAGGGGTCTACGCCTCCTATCTACATATGACTTCTGACGGCTTTGTGCAGTCAGCATCCGCTCTATAATCAGTGCTACACGAGCCACATCATCCTGAATCTAATCAGGTGTCAACCCACTAACACTGCTCGGCTCATCCCAGCATAACGGAGTACGACATCTCTGTCCATACAGTGCCTCATATGGGGCCATCCCAATAGATGCATGCCAGCTGTTGTTGTATGAGAACTCAACTAGTGGGAGATGATCTGTCCACACTTGTCCCCAATCCAACACACAAGCTCGCAGCATATCCTCCAATGTCTGAATGGTCCTCTCTGACTGACCATCTGTCTGAGGATGGAATGCAGTAGTGAAGTGCAAACTCGTCCCTAGGGCAGTCTGAATCTGCGGGTAAAGGTAAATTCATAGAAAAAATAAGTATTCATAAACCAATTTGGTTTATGAATAAGGGTAACAAGTCAGTGTACACGGTGCCCAGACATGAAGTCTAAGGCATAAAACAAAGAAATCTCAAAATCCAAGATCTCAAGGCGGACATGCAAGTCCCCAAGTAGATCCAAATACCCGTAATAAAATGATACATATTAATCATAAACTCATAATTTTCTAGATCATACTCAAAAGGCCCATCCACCTTTGGCAAAGCCATCAGCAGATGGAAACCAAGAGAGCCAAGCGCGACTAGCTCCATCAAGATAAGACATCCCCCACCTTCGGCATGGCCATCAGTAGGGAAGAGGTCACACCTGGGAAGAGTGTCATCATCAGTCGTGATATCTCTCGTGTCAGCTCTAAACATCAATGGCTTACACACCAACTCTAGAAGGGAACTTCTCATGGAGGAGTCTAAAAACATGCGACCTGATAAGCCGAACCAAAATGTCAATAGGAATCCTATTTCCGTTAAAAACCAAGGCATTCCTAGAATGCCATAAATAATAGACCGTAGATGAGAGGGCGTAGATCCTCTGCCTTCTCGTCCATCCTCTTCCAATAGCCGAAAGTCTCAACCACTCAAGAGATGCTGCAATAGAAGTCAAGCTACATGACATGCCAAATCCATCACAGACCTATTTCCAAACCTCTCTAGCATACGTGCATCCAAAGAACAAGTGGTCATGAGACTCACTAGCACCTCTGCACCAGTTGCAAGTCGGATCAATGTCAAGAAAACACAGCCTATCTCTCGTGGAGAGGCGTCCAAGGATGCCCATCCAGAGAATGAAGCAATGTTTCGGCGTATTCCCCGAATCCCAAACCAATTTGTACCAGTCCACAGTATGTCCGTGCTCTCTAAATGTATCATATGCTCGAGTCACCAAGAACTTCTCTCCATGGCACCAGGAATCAAGAGTCTCTATTAGACTCATAATCGGATCCATGTGTCTGACAGTCTCATCTCTCGCTCCAAGGATGGCCTTAATAAGAGGTGAGTCACGTATGTGAGCCACCCAATCACAAGGCTCAGTCACCTGGAGATAACGGTGGTGTATCCATCTCTCGGGGCAACCTCCACCGGGTAGGCAGTGCCAAAAAGACCCTGAAAAAAATCAACAAATCTTTCGGTCACTTCCTCAAGAGAGGAAGTGGTCGAGTCATCGGGAAGCTTGAGCGACGGGATGAAATCCCGCCGCCCATTGGCCTTCATAATGCCATGAAAATAAGAAGAAGCACGGTCACTGTTAAGGATGTACCTGGCCTTAGCCTGCTGGCTAAAGAAGCTCCTCTCGGCCGCATTAAGTCTACGGGTCTTGGTCTTGAGATCCAACAGCTCGGTCGTGATAGACTCGGACTGCGGGTCAAGGCGAAGGCGCTCAAGACAGTCGGCATACTCCTCATTAGCCACTTTGGCCTTCTCTGCAATATGAGCAAAATGACGTCTATTGAGACCTCTAAGCGGCCCCTTAAGGCACTGCAAGAGGGCACAAAGGCGAAATTGGTAAGTACCCCTATGGTGACACACCCAGCTCTCCCTGACAACGCTTTGGAACTTTTCATGGTGAGTCCACATGTTGAAGAATTTAAAGCTAGGTTTGCCGGTAAGGGGTCGGTGGATAACATGGGAAATCGCCGGTTTATGATCCGAAAATTGCAACATGTTAGGGAAAGTCGCCCTACAGTAAACTCCACGCTCTAGCCACTCATGATTGACCATCACCCTGTCAAGTTTGGTCCAGATCTTACCATTCGTCCAAGTGAAAATGTTTTCACTTGTGAACGGGACATCTGAAAAACCAAGCGCCTGACAACTCTCAAACATAGCCGTTGTCTCATTCATCCTAACTCTAGCACCATTAACATGTTCGTTTGAGAACGTGACATTGTTAAAGTCCCCCAAGACTAGCCAAGGAAGGGGATCTCTCTCCATCCTAACTCTCAAGATCTCCCAAATAAGAGCACGATTAGTGCTGTTATGGAGCCCATAAACAAAACAAGTACCAAACCGAAGGCCCGTAACCCTACAAGTAACAAGGAAAGCAATATGTTGGACACCAATCTCAACAACACTAACATCAAACTTACACTCATCCCACATAACTAGGATTCCGCACCGATCGTCGACATGGAAGTTGGTGGTAAAGGACCAGTTCGGAAATTGACTCCTCATCACCTCATCAATGTCAGAAGGCCGGTGCGCAAACCTAGTCTCAAGAACTCCACATAAACCAGACTTATACTCAACCAAAAGGTTTTTAAGGCCTTTTTGTATCCGGGGTTGGCAGAACCCCTGAACATTCCAAGATATGATACTCATCGGGAAACCATGGGTAAATTGGTATTTCTACCCCTATGAGCATCTCCATTCCCCTGCACCTGCAATCTAGAGGCCAACCTAGTAGATCTTCGACTTCCAAGTCTCCCGTCCCTAGGCCTATGCCAACCATCCCTTTCTTCCGTCCTAGGTTTAACACCACTCAAATGAAGGCTAGCCCTAGGAGTAGCGGCACGGAGGGCCTATCTATCAGACCTAGACAACACTTTAGTAAAACCCTCACTCTTATCACCAATAGGGGGGTTAGTAGCAATAGTAGATAAAGGAGAAATAGAAGTAGGAGAAGGAGAATTATAGAGCTTACCATCACTTCCCGAGCTAGGGGAGATCTCTCCTTCCTCCTTACCATCCGAATCAATGTCATCAAGACTATCATCCAAAGAAACCTCGGTGCTTGACTCTCCAGATGCCTCCTCATGGATCCCATCAATGACATCCTCCTCCACGTCGGAGCATGACTTCTTAGAGTCATCAACCACACCAGAGTAGCTAACAATGGCGAGGTTCAGAGACGGGTCAGTTTGAGGAACGTCTTTCTCCATGCGGGGGAGGGTGTATCGAGGAGAGTCTAGCCTTCAAGGCTTTCACCCTTTGGAGTTTACGTAGGGCATTTCTACGGGCATTTCGTTTCCGGCGCCACGCAATATCCGAGGGGTTACGGTCATTAACCTTTGTACCAGACGTGCCTTCTCCATGGCGAAGTGGATTAGGATCAACCTGTACAGAAGCAGCACCACAACCCACAACGTTATTTAAATTAGAATCATCAATAATTTTACCCTTCCCTTTATCCATGGTCTTCTTTTCCGTCGCCTCTTCATCTTTATTTTTCCCTTTATCTATATTATCGTCCGCCTTGGTACGGCCTTCTTTATCACCGGTCTCTTTTTCGTGTGTAGACTTTTTGTTAAACGAGCACATAGAATCCTTATGACCAAAGACAACGCATACTACGACAATAATCCAGGTTCATTCTCATAAAGCACTTTACAGTTAATAATCACACCATCATCGAATTTTAAGGTGACTTCATGCAAAACTTCACAGCAAAATTAACCTCAATCAAAACCCTAGCGTAGGCACCACGTTTTCTAGACTCGGTAACCTTATCAACATATAGAGGCTTTCCAAGCTTGGAAGCCACTCTTCCAAGAATATTATGAGTCCAAAAGTCATTAGGAATACCAAAAATACGAGTCAAGAGGGGGACCGTGGCAACATCTTTACGGATCAAAGAAAACTTATCCGGAATCAGCTTCAAGAGAAGCGGTCTCCCAAGTATAAAATAAGGTCCATCCATCAAAACCTTGTCCCTATCATGCTCATTATTAAAAGAGAAAATCATCCAACCAGATTCCATACGAAAATCAGATTTAACATTCCACTTCTTCATAAGGCCATAAATAGCAGGATATCCCGGGAAATAACCAACAAATTGTCCTAGAAGACTATATCCCCATACAACATGCTTGGGCAAAGCTTCATCACATCGAATTTTAACATGCTCATCAAGACAAGGGGTATAAGAGAGTTTACCACCAAGGCCTTCATTCATAAAGACTTTTTTCGGAGGCCTATTCCAAGCATTTTGAGTCGGAATCGGGGCCGGCTTGAATCTACCATTTGCCTCGGTCGGTGTTGGAAGGATTGGGGGACGCTCATCGTTTTTCTCTTCGGTCACCTTATCCACTAAAGGAGTAGGCGCATTTTCCACAACATTCAGTTTAGAATTATCACTCACAACACCATTCAAACCATTAGTCATATCACCATGATTATCATTAACAATACCATTAACATTTCGAGTATTCTTGCCATTATCAATCACATGAGTAACGTTAGAATTTATTCCACCATCATAACATACAATAGCCAAAGGATTTTCATGCATAGTTACATTGTTATCACTCGACAACATAGTAGACATATTGGAATCGTTCTTAGTAGTCAAGCTAGCAACATTTTCAGCATCATTCATTTTATCAAGCAACACAGTAATATCCTCTTTTTCTTTATTTAATTCATCATCAGATAGCAAATTAGGAGTATGTTTTACCAAAGTCTCATTGTTGCCGTTATCACATGAGTCATCGAGAACCTGCTCAACCATACATTTAGCTAACGTTTCCGCATCAACAGTACATGTCATAACATCAGAAGATTTCAGCTTGGCATGACAACGAACATTCATCAATGTATCAACCATGGTAACAATTGGTGAGGTTTCACGCTTGTTGTCATACGTTAGAGTAGCAGTCTCAGCAGCACACGACGTATCAACCATAGATTGGCAAGACAAAGTATCAACCTCAGCAACACAGATCATGGTAGCCATAGAATGGCATGACAGTGTGTTATCCAGGTTCGACAGAACCTTGCGAGGCATAGTCGAGAGGATTTCATTGTCAGGAACAGGTCTTACCGAGGTGGAGGTGGGGAGTGCAGCCTCAACCACGACAGTTGTTATTTTAAGCTGGGGTTGGCATGACAGTGGGTTAATCGATTTCGGATACAATTTTGCCCGACTACAGTCCGCACTAATCTGTTGAGGTCTTTTCTAGAAGCAACAACTGAGGATGCTCCGATTATGAGGATAATAGAGAAATGCCATGAGGAGTATATGGTGTTGGGTGATAAAGCACCACCTGAGGACCAATTGGTAAGCTTGTTCGCGAATATGCTGAAACGACCCATAAGTGTTGCATTGTTTCCTTTTGAGGATCTGACTTTGCTTGAGCACCAAGAGAAAGCACTGAAGTTTGAAGCAAGCCAAGGCTTTAGGAAAGAGATGGATTCCAAAACAGGTGAAGGAAAGAAGCATAAGTGTACTCCAAGTTTCTTTAAACCTACAAGTGTAGAACACGTGACTCAAGGGACAAGATATCCTCCACAACCACGTTCAAGCGGAAATTTGGAGGGAATAACATGTTTCAATTGTGAAGACCCAAATCATTATAAGAGGGATTGCCCAAAGAGTCCAACCACGTGTTTCAAATATAGTCAACCTCGTCCTATGGCCAAGTTTTGTGGGACTTGGGGACGATGTCTTCTCAAGGATCTTCTCCCAATATGGGAAGAGAAATGAGTCAAAGTGTACGTTGAGGTTATGGACGGGGAAAGAGTCAACAACATGCACCTCGGAATTAGTTTAAACAACAAGAATCCCAAGTGAGTCCGCAAGGGCAGGGACATGGAGTGAACCGTAAATCGGGGAATGACAAGAGTCAACTCAAGACGATAGAGCTGAAAAGGAGTAATATGCAGGATACACAGATGGTTACATGTACAACTTTGATTCAGTCACAATCTGTTAAGATTTTGTTGGACACTAGAGATACCCATTATTTTATGTCTAATGAATGTGTAACTAAGCTTGAACTAGATACCATAGAGGGTATATCGTACTTGGTGAAATTACCTAACGGTAATAGAGAACCGGGATATAAGGAAATTCATCAATATCCTCTAAAGTTGGGTCAGGTAGAGTGACTAACAAATTTTCTTATAAATCGAATGAACAATGATGATGTGATTCTTGGCATGGACTGTATGATCAGGTTTAAGGCTAAGATGGATGCATAATATATGTGTTATGCTTTGGAAAAAGAAGGAAAGATTCAACTGAAATAAATTTCAATTTCTCGTGAATTCAAGGATGCATGTTTTTCAAGATGATTTGTTAGATCAGTTACAAGAAGAAACAATGTTCTCCAAGATAGACATGCGGTCAGATTATCATAAACTAAAGATTCAAAAAAAGTATATCCATAAGACAACACTCCGAACTCGGAATGAAAATTACGAGTTTGTGGTTATGCCATTTGGATTAACTAAGGCACCTGCTGCGTTTATCGAGTTGATGAATATGATTTTCATTGGATACTTAGACAAATTTGTTGTGGTCTTCATAGATGATATATTGGTTTATTCACGAAGTAATGAGGACAATGCAGATCATTTGAAAGCATTGCTTCAAGTGTTGAGAAAGGAGAAGTTTTATGCCAAGTTATCCAAGTGTGATTTTTGGATGAAGGAAGTTGCATTTTTGGGACATGTGATTACTATAGAAGGAGTCAGAGTTGACCCATCAAAGATTGAAATTGTGCTAGCATAGGAGCCACCCTAACACGTGAAGGAGATACATAGTTTCCTAGGACTAGTGGGATACTATAGAAGTTTTGTGGAAGGATTCTCCATCATAGCTAGACCTATGACCAACCTGTTGTAGAAGAAAACAAAGTTTGTATGGACTGGCAAATGTCGAGCAAGCTTTGAATAGATTAGAAAGAGATTGACAACTACACCTGTGTTAGCTCAGCCGAATGGAATTCTAGGGTTCATTGTTTATAGTGATGCTTCCAAGATGGGTCTACGATGTGTTCTGATGCAGAATGACAAAGTCATAGCTTACGCGTCTAGGATCTGTTAGCATGCTTTTTGTGTGTGTTTTTTTCTACACTTATTATATTTGTTTTTATTGTGTATACATGCGTACATCACATTTCTGGTTACATGTATTATTCTCTTCCTGGTTGTTTTCCATTTAATGTTTTTGTGCATGTTTGGTATATGTGGGTTGCATGCACATGTATTTTACCTTTGGTTTTGCATATTCGTTTTTTGGGATTGAAGATGGCAGAAGGTAGAGTGACTTTGGATAAGCTTTCTCCTCGGAAGAGGAATCAGATTGTCCGTGTCATGATAGTGAACAAACAGCCAAAGCAGGAGAGTCGAAATAGGTGTAGTTATCAGAGGATGACCTTTGTCAACGAAATTGTGAGTATTTTTGTTTCTGCTTCGGTTTGACTTTTTTTTTGTTGGTTTAGTCATGCTGATTGACTGAAAATTTTTCCCCTTCTACAGGGTAACCAAATGACAACAACTATTTTTAGGGTCGACATCAATGTTTATGAGACTATCCTCCAAAGGGGTATGTGGTACTATATTAGAAATCTCATTGTTAAAGAAGTTCCTCCACGCTATGTTTTCTACACCGGCGAGCTTCATCTATACTTCACAAGTTCCACTGAAGTCTCAGCCGTTGTTGATTCGAAGAGTTGTAGCCGAGTCCTTGATTCGTATACGAAGATTGGTGATATTCCTAGGGATGCTGGCAGGGACGACAGGTTCGGTAATTTTGTTTGTCTTTTAATTTTTGTTTATTTTCGTCTTTTTCGCATTTATTGGAACCGCTGACTCTTTTTATTTCGGTCTCTGTTGCTATAGATGTATTTTCCATTCTTTTGTGGGTCATCTACAAAAAATGGTTAATAGGGCTGAGGTGACGATGCCCGTCCAGGAGATCTCGGTGATGGACGACAACGGTGACAACGTGCTTATTATTTCTGCATGGAGTCGATCTATCATGGCTGAGTTTGAGAAGCTTGAGTTGTTGTTACTTGATGATCATGTCATCAAATTCAAGGGTTTGAAAATAAGTAACTTTGTCGGTCAGTCTAACTTATCTCCATCTTCCATTTTGTTTTCCCCCTTGATGTCCGATTTTAATTTTTTGGTGCTCTGTGTGTGTAGGATTTTCACTAGTGTCATCGATGTCGACCTAGGTGAGAGTGCATCCGGCGTCTGCGAGAGCCGATTTCTTGCGATCGTGGTATTATTTTATTTGTTTTGTGACTATGCGCCATTTGTTGCGTCATTTGAACATGTACTAAATATGTTACTTTGTTGGTTTAGGGTTGTGAGTATCCTGAGGAGATAGACGCCCGGGCCGTCCTAGCTATTGGTGATGAACTTCCACCTTATCCCACGGACGTTACAATGGTTGTTGAGGCTCTTGTCATGTAGGTATATGTTTTCATGTACTTTTACTTTAGTGAATAGCCCAACTTGTTATGCCGTGTTCATTGTGGGTGACCGAGTTCTCTATTGTTGGTGTGTAGGCGGCGGAAATTATTGATCCCACTACTTGAGACTCAAGGTTCATGTTCCTGACCTTTGTTACGATGATCTCAGGCCAGGATCTCGTTTGGCTGCCGCACCTGTGGCAAAGTTTGTGCGAATGACACGGTTTAGCATCGTCAAGATTACTTTTGTGAGTAATGCGGTGTATCGAAGAAGGTGGACCTCAAGTATGGCTGTCCTTTTCAGTTCTTTCTCTTCAGTTCGTGTATGAACACCTATGTTCTACCTTGACGTGTTATAAAAAGGTCACCGGTATTTAGTGTGTGCATTTTCTGTACATGATCTATTTCAAGTTTAGGCGTACCAATGGTTCGGCCAACATGCCCCTCGATGCATATACAAGGAATGAGGAGAGGCTCCTCAAGCTTAAGAGCGAGGCTTTCTTTGAAATGACCTTGCCGGTAAGAACTTAGTAGTTGATCTGCGTTTGGTTTGTTACATTGGTTGATCCTGCGTTTTTTTTCTTTACTAAGAGAATGTTGTCTCGTGTTTCGCAGGATCGTAGAGCCGTTGTTGATAGAGCTCAGCTCAGTTTCCGCATCGGGTACGCTGATATTATAGTCACCCCTGTTAAGAGTCTCTTCATCACACACAATGTTATTAAGTGGGTCTTGAAGGACGTCCTAACTTGACTTATGGAAGGGTTGCTTAATTTTGTTGTATGCGGAGTTTGTTAGCAGTGACATGTGCGCATCCGGCCGATTTTTTTTTTTTGGTCGCCGGTTGGGTTTTAAGTTTTGTCGTTGCGGACTGTTGTGGTTTTGTTGTGCACTTCTTCACTCCGGTTTGTTTCTCGGTTTGTCTGTAAAGTGTATTGTTGTGTATGTGTTCAGATATTTTGGTTGGCTAAAGATGATTTTCTCCTTGCAAGGAATGTTGTAATCAAGTGATGTGTCAACAAACTTCCAGTTCCGAATAATCGTACCCCATATACCGTAGGAGGGATAGTGGAGATGAGGTACTAATATGCGGTGCAAAACTAGATAACATGTGGGTTATTCCGTACAACGCATATTTGCTAGCAACATTTGACTGTCACATAAATGTTGAGATATGCTCGACGATAGGTGTTATTAAATACATGTACAAATATGTGTACAATGGGCATGACAAGGTATGTTTTGCGCTTACAAAAGAACGTGCAACGGAACTAGATGAAATCAAAGATTACCAAAACGGCCGGTGGGTTTCTTCCCCCGGGGCAGCTAGGAGAACTTTTGGTTTGACCTTCACGATATTAACCCGCCTGTAATTCCGCTACAAATAAACCTTCTGGATATGCAATATGTTACATTTTGTCCGTTTGAAAACCTAGACAACGTTATATTGAATAAAAGATGTCATACCACGGCATTGATGGCTTTGACACAAACAGTAACCCGGTAACAACTCATAAATACACATACGCGGAATTCCCCGAACACTACACTTGGCACAGTAAGGATAAAATGTGGAACAAGAGAAATCAAAGACTATCACTAGGTAGACCGATGTATGTAAATTCATGTAAAGGAGAAAGATATTTTATGCGGTTAATGCTAACCCAAATAAAAGGAACTAAATCTTTTGTGGACTTAAGGACATTAGATGGATTTGTATACCCAACTTTCGAACAAGTGGCTTTAAAACACGGATTCCTCGAAGCCAATGGTTACACGGTCCCTGCATGGAAGAGGCAGCGTTAACTGATATACCGAAAATGTTGAGCAGACTTTTTGCTACATTACTTGTTTTCTGCATGCCAACAAATCCACAAAACCTCTAGAACCAACACTTTGGTTCTCTTTCGGATGACTACCGGCAAAAATACCCTTCAGATCATAGAAAGGTATTTGAGTTAACGTGGGACGAGATTGATAGGAACTTGGAAGGGATGGGAAAATCATTGAAAGTTTACAAAATTGAAAAACTACATAACGCTGCCGATTGTTCATCCTCCTGTATTTGTGAAATTGAGGACACACTAAATACAACGATACTAGCACAATATATAAATGCATCTAAACAATTAAATATGAATCAAAAAATCGTTTATAGGTCCATTATGAGGCATATAAAACAAAACACCCCGGGAGCATTTTTCCTAAATGGACCCGGAGGAACATGAAAGAGGTTTTTATATTGTTTTATACGCAAAAGTTAAAAAAATGAATAAAATTGTTTTGGCAACAGCCACATCAGGTATTGCTGCCTCAAACTTACCCGACGGACGTACGACACATTCTAGATTCAAAATACCGATTGACGAAACAATAACTCATGCTTGTAATATCTCGAAACAAAGTCACCTAGCACACCTGCTAAGACAAACAACACTGATGATATGGGACGAAGCGTCGATGGCCAAAAAACAAAATATGAAATCTCTAAATATGATATTACAAGATATATGTGAGTGCAACCAGTTATTTGGAGCAAAAACTATTGTTTTTGGAGGTGACTTTAGACAAGTTTTACCGGTTGTACCGCATCAAGGACATCGAGGGGCAATAAATTGTAGCTTGGTAAATTCAGTTTTGTGGCCGCATCTGAAAAAGTTTAAATTAAATGAAAGCATTCGCGCAAAAGATGATAGTCAGTTTGCGGAGTTCTTACTGTGATTGGGAAACGATGAGCTTCAGATACAAGAACAAGCGCATATACAAATACCTACGGCATAATAAAGTGTCGCGACATTAGTGATAATACAACAACTGAGGTAATAGATCTTGTTTTCCCGGAGATGAGGTTGGACAACATAGACTACAATATATATATTTACAAAAAGGGCAATTTTGATGCTAAAAAGCGAGTATGTAGATCGCATAAACAGTTCTTTAATCAACCAGTTTCCAGGAGCTGAAAAAATCTACAACAACTTCGATTTGGTAATAGAAGATAATGTTAATATATACCCCTTAAAATTTTTGAACACGTTATGTCCGCCGAGGATAAGTCCTCACAATCTTGTACTAAAAGAAGGCTGCCCGGTTATTCTCCTAAGAAATATAGATTCACCTAACGGTTTATGCAATGGGACAAGACTAACATGCAAGACGTTTCACCGAAATTTAATTCACTATGAAATAGCTACCGGTTATTATAAAGGAGAACAAATCTTCATTCCGCGAATATTACTACGACCACCGAACACAAAATATCCCTGCTCATTCCAACGATGGACGATCAAATTATGTATCGCCATGACGATAAACAAATCGCAAGGACAGACACTTGAGAAGGTATGCTTGTGCTCACGCGAGCCTTGCTTCGCACACGGACAACTATACGTTGTTTTATCAAGAGCAAGACAACGGCGTGAGATTAACATTTTCACATCGATTTTTAGAAAGTGTCGATTCTAACTGCCTCAATTCTGTGAAAAATTTCGTTTCATTTGAGATACTCGAAAAGTCAAACATTCGTCACACAAATACGAAAACAATAACGCCGTCGGAATCACGCTCTTTAAACTGACAATCGAAAAGTAATCCTTATAGGTAATACTCTTACCGCGTTTATTACATTATAGTCCAAAACTTATTTAGTTATTTGTAACTTCCGTCTTCCTTTTACTTCGTTTGTTTAACATTTATAGTTTGCACTGGCTAAATGTACGGCATACATATGGCGTTTAACGGTCCGTCCGCAACTACGAGTTAGATTACACTCGAGGAAGACATACGTTATTTTACAGTGTCATTTATATTCCGTGTACAAACATGTATAAACGGCCAAACCGTACTTATATTGTGTAAGATAAAACACAAGTTTTAATCTCGCACCTTCATTCACACGTGATTACAGGTGCTTCATTGCATACGAACTCAATTGCATTGTCAAAACGGTTGTAGGCAACGGGGTCCGCACGCGAGTAGCACCTCTATATATATATATATATGATCTCATTAAAAAAAACAATTTTATTTTCAGTAAAATTTATTTCCTTCTTTTAATTAATTTTATCACTATTTTTGTAACTGTAGAAACACGATAACGAAACAATTTTCTTTGAAGTTATATAGCCTACCCAATGTTTAGATCCTTGATTCGTTCATGATAATAGTAATTAAATAAGTAATTGATTTAGGTAACTTAAGTGCTTAATACACCTAGGTTAATAGTCTTATTTTAAAAACTCACATAATAAACAGATAAACTTTAAAAAAAATAATTAAAAATAGATAATGCTATTAATAACTTTTTAAATTAGAATTATTAACTTTCAACATAGATTAGAAAAATCGATAATACTTAATATATACCTATTCAAACCTATGAATCCGTTGAAAAATTGAGATCGAGATTCGTCTTTTCGTGCGAAAGGTACGATTCATCATTTGATAATGATCGAGATTCATTTTTCTTGGTCATGATAATGATCGATCGATCCCAAGACGGACGAAATCTACGAATACTAATTTGGACGTTACATTTGATTGGATAAATAGATATAGATTATTAGATGAGAGCACTACACACCACTAATCTATAACTATCAATCGAGTTTAATAGATTAATTATCTACATATTACGTGTAATTGGACTATGGAAATCATAACCACTTATTAATTACTTTTTGGTCATAGGACTTTATGTGAAAATGCATCTTGCACGTCCAATTTAATACATGATGATTCATGCTTCATTTATCATTTCCATGTTTAAAGGGGCAAAGGTATCTAATATAAAACGAAGCGACTTTAGTGTATATTTTGATTTTAGTATACAATACGGGTTTCTCATTTTATTGTCAATTAGATTTATGATAGAGTTTTGTTTGGCTTTTTTATTGGGTTTGGTACCAGAGGTGTTAAAAGTTGACCCGATCCGTGAACCCGATCCGATGAATCCGAACCTGACCTGTTCTCGAAAATTTTGAAAAAGAGAATTTCCAGAACTGGTTTGATCCGACTAAACTTGTTTTATACTATTTTATCATAAAACTAATTAATAACTTTAGTAGTTCCCATATCCACCTTACATATCAGACTCGTTATCACTATATTACCAATGTTGAATACAGATTTTAACACGTATGTGAGTGAACTAGAGAAAAATGTTTATGTTTTCAGGGATATTAGTTGTGTTGTTGATCGATTGACCTATATGAGAATATCAACACTCAACACCAATTTTTTTTGATAATCCTTATTTTCATGTATTCATCTATAATAATGTTTTAGACTATACTACTTATAGAGATTAGTTCAACCTAACTGATTTCATTATATAAAAGGAAAAACTAAAAACACATGCCTATTTGACATTCGAATTAATAGGTCTGCCATTTCATTCTGTTTATAACGAGTCCATATACTTGGAAGTCGGGCGGTTTAACTAAACACTCTTACATCATGGAAAAGTTATATCGTCACTTCAGCGGTTTGTATATTAACACTGGCACATAAAGTTCAAACACAACACATAAATTCAATAAAAGTACATTATAAAACCGACATTATAGTTATAACTTAAATTGCTATTGTTATATTATCAACGTGAAATATACTATTATAACTGCTACCAAGTTTTCTAGTTTTGTTATTGTTACTCTTATCCTAAAAAGTTGGTCAATTTGCTATTTTTTGCCTTCATTAAACAATGCATGAACCACATTAAGTTCTCAATAGATTAATATATAAACATTTCATGATTCCAATTGAATTAACAAATCTTCTAAGAATATACTAAATTAACTATAAATGCTAATGTTATTCTAATTAACGTTCCAGTTATCATGCTGATTAAAATAAGTATGATTTTTAAAGGACGAATATTTTTGCTTAATTATATTAATTGTGAAGTATAATCTTAATTAAGTGGAGTATAACATTATTTTGACTAGTTAGTGATCCCTTTCCACTTATATCAGTCTCGGATCGCCGACCCAATCAACATGATAAGCAATAACACCTTATAAGATTTTATTATTATTAATTGTTTTGTGTAATAAATAATTATTTTCTTTCACATTTAATTCAATTTGATTATTCTATTTTTAGCTTTGACACATGGCCAACATCCCAGGTGGAGTTGATATTAAATAAGAGATTCGTCTATAATCACAATATTTTAATTTAACATTATGTTTCGTCTCTTTTGTATAGTGAACTTTTTTTCCTTTTCATTTCATTATAATATATTATATGTCCCTATATTAAATAGGTGGTTTGACATTAAATTGATCATATATTGTGTAATTATTTTTAAAAATTTTTAACCATGACTATATTAAACCTGTATAGTTAAACTTAATGTCAGTAGGTTGTTATAGAATGAGTTATCTAGTATCGTCTCGTAGGAAATTTGGTTTAAGCTACTTTAATTTTTTTAGAAGAGTTAAATATAATCACGTTTAAGTTGTGTATAAAATTTAGACTTGACTCGTGTTCGTTTAGAAACGAACCGAATTAAACATATCAATGCTTGACTTGTTCGCTAAAGCTCGACTTGTCGGTTATAGTGACACTATAGTAGCGTTGTTTTAGGCGACTAACCGAGCTACACAAATTCGGTTTGGAAAAAGCTCGATTCAAACTCGTTCACTATATAAATTAGCCGAATATAAACCCATATTAAATATTATTTAAAATTTAGATCCGACTCAAACTTATTTATAAACGATACTAGCTTGAGCATGTCAACTAACTCGTATAATAACCCCAAATATTAGTTTATAATAAAATATAAATAAAATCAATATCACCAATCAAATCATATTAAAAAAATATATATATATCATTAAGCCACTTAAATGCACATATAAAAAAAATCAATTATTTATACTGAATCATTAGCTAAGATTTTAAAAAAAATATTCCTTTTATTTTTGTTGGAAGACTTAAAATTTATTACAAATCAAGTAATAATTTTTCCGAAAAAAGAAGACGTAATATTGTAATGATAACGTTGATGCTTAGTGATAATAATGCCTATGCTTTCACAATGATCATCAAACATTAAAACACTTGAAAGAAAAACTTTATATATGATACGTGGCATACCAAATATAACATAAAATAAATTGTTTAGAAAGAAAAAAAAACCCAACTTTAATTAGCTTACAGAAAACAGGAATTCGACATACAATGTACATAAATAGATCAAAACCCTAATATAATCCTACAACGAAATGCATTATTTTCCACATTAGAATATTTATAAGAAATATAAATTTTTAAGATTATTTAAAAAAAAAATCCCGATATCAGTATTCACTATAAATACACCACCAATTAGCCACATAAAATGTACTCCAAAACCCTAATCCAATAATCAAGAACCAAAATAACCTTAAAAATCACACAGCTTGACTACATATCATCAATGGCAAAGAACTGTGCTATTCTTTGTTTAGCCCTTCTGTTATCGATCATGATCACGTGCAATGCACGTGATCTTCGTCAAAGTCCATCTCTTCAAAACACTGTCACAGATAGCCATGTACAGAGCTATGAACTCCTAATGGGGCTCGGCCTTCATGACGCCGCCGTCGAGTTTCGTCATCCTCGTCGTCAACTCATTGGATCGGACCGTGTTTCTCCTGGTGGGCCCGACCCTCGACACCATGAAGTCCCGCCGTCCGCCGCCATGGCGCCGTGATTGAGCTAGCTGCTTACGTCAGCAACAAGGGGAGTTTGCTAACTATAAATTATAGTTTATTTCGTTATATTATGCTCTTGATTTTCTTGCTCAAGAGCATGAAAATTTCTACTTGTAATAATATCCTTTTTTGTTTTTAATGCCGCCAAGAATTTTCTTGCTGAAAGCATGAAAATGGAGTTCATCAATACTATAATGTACTTGTTTGTTTACCCATTTATGAAGTTATAATCTTTGGTCATTCACATTTCAAAAAAAAAAAACTTGGTCATTCAGAATGGAAACGAAAAAATAATTGTTTTTTCCCTTCTTCTTCAAAATTATGTTAAGAAAAGAGATAACGATAAAATTATAACTTTTGATCAACATTTTGTAATTTTTACAACCTTAATATAATCCTTTTTTTGGGTCAAGGAAATAAAAAAAATCATGCACTTTTGCTATCACTTCAGTACTTCACCATAGTTACTTTGCCATCCAAACAGGGCCTTAGGAGGAGTTGTGTACTTTTACAGAAAGATGGGCTTATAACGACCTGTATTAAAGAAGAATGTTTGGCCCAATATAAAGAACTTTAGGCCCAACAAGCACTGTTACTTGAAGTGTAGGCCCAAAAGATGTACAACAAGAAGCACAAACCAAACACTTTTTGCAAAATACATTTATATATTTTACCGGGATTGTTATTTATCCAAATAAAACAGGACAATTTACTCACAGAAATGAGAGCCTCTCGGGCTTAGTGGGAGTGTGTTGAGTGGGATTGCGCCCCATGTTAGTTTTTTTAAAAAAATTCGAACGTTTCTCCGATGATTATTATATATCTGTTGGACTCGGTTTCGGGCGTTCAACATATTAGTCTCCCCGACTCAATGTAAATGCGTTCCGTAGACACAGTGAGAATGTCTCATATGCCAAAATCGAACATGGACCACGGTTACACGTTTCCAAAACCACACCGGACGCACATTGCAAACTATTAATAAGGCTTTCGATGGTTTTTGTATAAACTAGGATCTCAATTGGTCGGGTGGTGGGTGGGTGAACCACTTCCATCACCCACCCATTAATCATATCGGATTTAACCACCCATCACCCGTCGGGTGACCGGGTGGTTCGGGTTTATCCTCGGGTGATTACAAGAGTATTGTCAATTTATAATGTATTTTTAAAGTATTTTTTGCACATATACTACAAAACTAGTATGTTCAAGACAATAATATCTATAATCAAAATAAAAAAATATTTAAAATGTAATATTATAACGTAAATAACAAT
The DNA here is from genome assembly GCA_002319775.1 of Fagopyrum tataricum. Classification (NCBI taxonomy): domain Eukaryota; kingdom Viridiplantae; phylum Streptophyta; class Magnoliopsida; order Caryophyllales; family Polygonaceae; genus Fagopyrum; species Fagopyrum tataricum. The sequence goes on from CM008283.1 coordinate 46,901,668, forward strand.
AAATTGTCATATTTTTCGTAAATTTTATAACTAAATACACAAAATTCAAGATATTTCGGGTGTATCGGGTCGGGTGACGGGTTGAAAACCCGACTTTTTCGGGTTTTCAACCGCATTTATAGTTCGGATAATTCGGATATCTATCGGGTGAAATTATCACACCTATTATCAACTAAAAAAATAGTGTTTAGGGAAGTACGATAAAATAAATAAATAAATAGAAAAAAAGGAAGTTTATTGGTTTACCCGATAAAATATCTCACAACGGCTAAAACACGTAGGAAAGTTCCTTTATAAAGAAAAAGAAATTGAAATTAAAATAGTTCCTCTTTCATCACCAAATTCTCTCTCCTTCCTTCGCTGTACTACCCTTTCTCTATTTCCTTACCACACGACCTGCAAATGAGCTTAGCTCCATCGATAGTGAAATTCCTCTGTCATAGTCATTTGATGACTAATTGCTTTCGAATTCAGCCTTCTTTGTGCTCGTTTCTTTCCAGGTATGATTGTTTTGTTGAAAAGGAAAAGATTATGTGTTGCTCTTGAATGAATTAGGTGCTCGCTTCGATTCCTATTTGGATCGTTTGTTTTGAGTAGCAGATTAGGGTTTATTGTTGTTGCGTTCTGCCAATTGTAGCCTTAGTTTCTTTTTAGCTGTCTAGATCCTGGAAATTGGTTGCATTTAGGGTGCTTGTGTAGTTCGGCGAGGGTTAGGTTTTACGCATCTATGGAGAGGGAGAGGTTGGGGGGAAAATGTATGCAGGAAAGCCTATGAAGGGTTCAATAGCTAAGCTTCCTATGAAAAAGTCGCAGGGTTTAGCTCTACAAAAGCATAATTTTGGTAAGGAACAGTTGTCTAATCAATTTCAAGCATCGCTTGATGATCCTCCTCCCCTTAAGGGTGATGCAGTGTACCGTAATGGAGCTGAGGGGTCTGGTTTCTTGAGTTTCGAGAATCGAGTTTCGATTAATCTTGATTTCAAATCAAAGAGAGAGCTTTCAGATGTTAAGACCAAGCTTGAGTTTGAGCTTCATCTGGTTAGGAATCTGATGAGGAAGATTGAACAGTATAGTGACGCAAAGCCACCAGTTGATAATGGAGTGCAGAGTAGAAGGTTAAAACGGGTTCACTCAGAAGTGGGATCTGTTGATGGTTCGGGAAGTAGGCCGGTGGACATTGTTAGCCTGTCTGAAGGTAGGAATAAAGGGGTTTTAAATGATAAAGCTGAAAGGCGAATGAGGATGCCTATGTTAGCTCAATCTCAGAAGAATTCAGACGTCGTCCCAAGTGAGGAGAAAGTTCATTTGTCGAATCAGTCAAAGAAGCCAAAGATGAATGGAAAAAAGGATAAGGAAGATTCTTTGTCTGTCTTCGGGATGCAGAACACCTCTAGTAAGATTTTCAGAAGTTGCAGTTCATTACTTACTAAATTGATGAAATCCAGGAATTGTTGGGTGTTTAATACACCTGTTGATGTCAAAGGCCTTGATTTGCATGATTATTTCACTATTATCAAGCATCCAATGGACTTGGGTACTGTGAAGTCGAGGTTAAGTACAAATAGGTACAGGACACCTGAGGAGTTTGCCGAGGATGTGAGACTTACTTTCCAAAATGCTTTGAAGTATAACTTGGAAGGGCACGAAGTTAACACATTGGCAAAACAATTTCTACAGATGTTTGAGGATAGATGGGTGGCTATAGAAGCAGAATGTCTACACCAGTCAAGTACAAAGGCTAATTTGGAAGCAGACCATCTGGTTCCAGCATTAAGAAGACCTCTGACAGTACAACCGCTGCCACTGCCACTGCCACTTCCTGTGACCAAGCCCTCACAGCCACCTCCTCGGTCACCATCCCCAGTACCTCCTCCTCGCCTCCCATCCCCACCGCCACCTCGTCAGTCCCCATCTCCACCGCCACTTTCTACTGAAATGGCAACAATAGTGGATAGATCAGAAAATGTTACAAATGCTGATGGGCCTGATGCAAAGAGCACAAGTTTTATGGCATCTGTAAAATCTCGCCTTCCTAAACCAAAGGCCAAAGATCCACATAAAAGGGAGATGACGATTGAGGAAAAAGAGAAACTTAGTGCAAACCTGCAGAATTTGCCTACTGAAAAATTGCTAGGCGTTCTCCGGATTATTAAGAAAAGAAATCCATCTCTCTGCCAAAATGAGGATGAAATCGAAGTGGATATTGATATTGTAGACACTGAGACCCTCTGGGAGCTAGATAGATTTATAATCAACTACAAAAAGGCTATGAGCAAGATGAAGAGAAGTGCTCTATTTGGTCTTGGAGTAGTGAATGAACCAAACATGCATGAAAAGGTAAAATGGTATAATTTTGCTTCACATTATTTTTGACACTGCTAACTCTCTGATTAATTGCTTTTGCAGAGTGGAGTCGACGGTGGAATTGAAGTAGCTAAAGAAAATATAGCTGGTAATTTATTTTATATCATTCGCTTATGTTTGGATTTTCTCTCTCTATGTTTAGTTTGTTGCTTATATGAAGCGTTCTGTATCTTTTTATTTTTGTAATTAGATGAGGAGAAGATGCTCTCACCCTTATCAAATAAAGGGGAACAAGAGAAAGGCAACACAAGTGATTCAGATGGTTCCAGTAGCTCTAGTAGTGGTTCTGGATCCTCTTCAAGTGGTATGAGCATTAATAAGAAAATGCACCTTCCCACGCTATAAAAAGTTATCTTAATATATGACTATCTTTAATCAAAGTGTTGTAATGCATATTGTGAATACTTTCCTAGATAAACTATAATTGGTTTGTATATGTTCGTATGCAGATTCTGATACTGATAGTTCATCTTCATAAGTATTTGTTGCAGTTAAGGCTCCCAAAATTGTCATATACTTAGTAAGGTAAGAAGTCTAATCACATGCTTGTTTTTTTATCCTTTTCAAATTCTTATGTATATATCAGAATTTTGTTTTTATTTTGAATTCTGGCTAAAGTTATTTTTGGTCCATGAGTCCGTCCTTCCTTGTCCAAAAGTTTAGGCATGTATGAATGGGGAGTGTAAGTGAGTTTACCAGGCCTAGCTTGTGGGAATAAAGTATGACAGACATATAATTCTATAGAAGTTTCAGTATGCAGACTAAGAACCAAAGAAGCATTACCGGGCCCATGAGACCGAGGAGGGATATATCCGTTAGGGCAATCACAGGAATTGTTAGGATGACAGAGAAAGGGGTTGAGACTGAGACCATCCATGGTATAACCAGGGCATCAAGCCTTCATGCTTAGCTTCCATCGTCTATCTTTGTAATGGGCTTTTTCCATTGACCAGTTAGGGTTTCCTACTGGATTGGGACTTGGGAGTAAACTCCAGGGATTGATTCCTCGGCTCTTGTTTGTCTCTGTGTTTTTTTTTTGTATGTGAGATATTCATGTGTGTCCTCATTTATAGTCTCTATGGAGCTACATAAACTTCCCAACTTTTCCAAGATTTTCACCTTCATGTTGTAGCAATTACGGGCCTGTTTGGTTACTATTATAGGATATGGGTATTAAATATGATATACCTGTATATATGTGTCTAGTATATTTAGATATGGATATAAAAAATGATATTGGTCTTTAGTATGTTCAAAAGATATCAAATTTATTATATGTAGTATTCTTTGAGTTTGAAACCTGCTAGTTTTATGGCTATGAGTGATATGTTTGATATCAATCCGCATCAATTAGAAAAATTCCTTTTAATTATGAAATATCATTTCCTGCAAGACATCTCCAACTTCAATCTTCCTAGATTGGTTAGCATCAAGCATTGTAAAATTTCTTGTCTTTTTGTTACCCGGTGTTGGTTACCACTTGTACAAAGGCTCAATTTATATACTTCTATGTCAGCATTCATTCCAATTTTATGCATTCTATTTTCTCACACTGAGTTCATTTTACCATATCGTAGGTTGTTGAAAGAAATGAAGTGTTGATGCTCAAAAAAAAAAAGGTAGCTGTGGATTTTTACAGCTTGTAGGTGTGTGATCTCTAAATTGTGATTTGGTGTATCCTAATATGTATTTCCCCATGTCTAGAAGGTCTCCTTGTTAACTTCATGACGAGAACAGTAGTCATTGGTAATTTGCTAGAAAATTTCTTTTGACATATATCATCGAGGATTTCAACCAAAACTGTGCATGTAGCACGAATAGGTGCAAGTTAAGGTACAGCAGAACTCGTTTACTAACTAACTGTATATTGGTGTCTCATATTGCCCATTTGTATTGATACATGGATGTTTTGCAAATTTCGGTTGCATGGTTGCTGTCGATTCTGAGCCACTCAACCAAGTAAGTCGTGTTTTATTAGGAGTTTTATGAAGTGAAAGTTGTACTGTTTGTTTTGTTTGGTTAGAAAATGACACTTGTATTTGCCTCTTAGACTGTTTGTGAAAGAACTTAATTTACGAGTTCATGTTTGGTTTGAAATTATAACCCTTTTCTAGTGTACAAAGCATTGTAGTTTTGTAAACAGAGTACCTTACGATTAGTTTGCATTTAGGACAGCAATTTGAATTTACATTTTTTCAGCAGTAATTGATTGTGTTACAATGGTGAGAGCATCTTCTCCTCATCTGATTACAAACAAAAAATTCAGAATACTTTATATAAGCAACAAGCCAAACCCAGAGCGAAAATCCAAAAATAGCTTAAACAAATTACCAGCTTCATTTTCTTTAGCTACTTCAATTCCACCAGCCTCATTTTCTTTTTGCCCCATGTCATATTAGGTTTGAAGATTTGACAGAAATGAATCCAGGCGATAACCTTGACCTATCATATCTTTAGTTAAAATCCTTAGGCAATTATATATATGTCCAATGTGAGGGTGTTTCTGATCTCCCATAACAAATACATGAGTGAGACTCTTGAGCTCAAGCCAGCTGCATCCGGGCTCCTTAGAGATCCCTCGACATTTCATCAACCGCATAACGCGTCCCACATCTTCGCGTTTCCCAAGGGCAGTGTAAATACTAGACAACGTAACATAAACAGATGACTCTTGCGAGCCTAACTCCATCAAAATCTCACCAGCATAAGCTCCCAATTCATAGTCCTTATGGTTTTTACAAGCACTCAATATTATCCGCCATAAGCACATTCCATGTTCTATGGTTGCTGATTCTATAAATGATTTAGCTTCCTTGAGCTTCCCAGCCCTGCTTAACACATCAACCATGCAAGCATGGTGATCTAATGTCTGGACAATACCAAACTCGCTCGACATCCTGTTGAAGTAATCCCTAGCTTTCTCTACCAAACCCTTGTGGCTACAAGCAGAAAGGACATTTACAAATGTAACCGCATCTGGGTTTACACCCTCTGATCTCATCTCCTCAAAAAGATCAAGAGCCTCGCTGTTGAATCCGTTTTGAGCAAGCCCTGATATCATTGAATTCCATGATACTACATCCCTAGTGGCCATTCTTCGGAAAACCAGATTACCATCTCCTACACTGCCACACTTGGCGTACATTGTTGACAAGGCACTTCCAATTGGAATCTCTAAACTGAACCCATACTTCACCACACGAGCATGGACTTGCTTTCCTTGCTCCAAAGCAGCAAGGCATGAACACGCTTTTAGGATGCTAGCCATTGTCACCTCGTTCGGCCGTATACCTTTGGCTTCCATCTTCGAATACAAACTCAGAGCACTTTCATTGTCATCATTTTGTACATATCCACCTATCATGGAACTCCACAACACCATATCAGGTTGTTGTAAGGAATCAAATCCTTTCTTAGCATCACCTATAATAGCACATTTGGCATACATATCAACTAAAGCAGTTGCTATGTACACCTGATACTGGACACCCATCTTCACAGAATAAGAATGCGCTTGCTTTCCCTCTTCAATTGCTTTGGCGTCACTGCAAGCGTTAATAACCCCAACAAATGTATGTTCAGTTGGCCAAACCCCAGAAAAATGCATCCTTGAAAACAGGTTTATAGCTTTATTTGAGTCTCCACTCTGTGCAAACCCAGTAACCATAGCAGACCAGGTGATTGAGTTACGAACAATTGACATCTCAAACATCTGAAACGAATCGTCCAGGCTCCCACATTTTGAATACATTGTAACTAGTGCATTTGTCACCGACTCCTCATAGATCAACCCAGTTCTAGCAGCGGTTCCATGCACTTGTCTACCCACATCAATCAATTCAGTGTCAGTCAAAGAGCTAAGCACACTGGTAAGCACAAACTCATTCACTTTCTCCACCTCACACTCCCGCAACAACTTGAACAGTTCCACAGCATCCCAAGCCATCTTGTTCATAGCGTACCCAGAAATCATAGTCGTCCAAGATACTGAATTCCTATCGGGCATTCCATCAAACACCTTGCGTGCATCACCAACACAACCCGCTTTAGTATACATATTGATAAGAGAACTCCCAACAACCACATCCCCACAACAACGGGTCTTCACAGCCAGACAGTGCGCCTCCCGCCCACCGGAAACGACGTCGCGGAGGTTGGAAGCAGCGGTGAAGATGCCAACAAAGGTACGGGGATTGGGAAGAGTGTTGTCCGCTCTCATATGAGAGAACATATGCATGACAAGAAAAGAGAACTTTGGAGAGCCCTTCTGAGAGTAGGAGTTGATGAGCGAGTTCCATGAGACGATGTCCTTGTGGGTTATGGCAGCGAAAGCGAGCTCGGCGTCGGGGAGGAAGCCGCACTTGGCGTACAAGTGGACAAGAGTGTTGGAGAGGAAGGAGTTGGAGGTAAACCCAGTTTTGATGATTTGGGCGTGGAAAGCTTTGCCCTGACGGAGATTCAGAGAGCGGCTATGGCTGAGGAGCCCGTTGGAGATGGCATGGTATTGTTGATTCATCAACCGCTGTTCAACTTCTGTTCCAATAAGATTGTTGAAGTTTGATTTAGTATAATACTAAGGGTGTGGTTGAGAGGAGGATAATGGGGATTAATTTAGATTAATTTTCAGAGGATTAATTTTTTTTGTATGGTTTTTGAAGGAGATTGAGATTATAGAGGGGATTATAAAAGAGATTAAATCAGATTAAGATAGGTAAAAAAAATAACATTCTCTATTCAAGATTAATATAGATTAATCTATTCTACATATTTATCGTTCCAGACATGCCATTATATTTTACAAAACATTACAATTGACATATAGAAAACCGAGAAGGAGAAATCGGTTCCATATTTATTCTTCGAAGCAGGTACACCGTTCACAGATTCGTAGAATACCCTCGAAGAAAGAACAGAGCGATGCGAACTGCGAGTTAATCTAGAAGGAAGAGAGTTTGTAAAAAAAACAAAGGTTAAGTTAAGGGTATATTTCTAAGTTGTTATTAATTAAACCTATTAAAAAATCTACTGCCAAACGGCCTACAGTGATTATCTTAAAATAATTAATCCTATTAATCCTATCACTAAATTTTAATCCCTAATAAGTCTCATCTAAAATAATCTCCTAAATAATTTCAATTCCCTACCAAACTTACCGTAATTAGGAAAAAAATAGTAGTAGAATGACATATAAAAACTGAAAATATATCCATATTTTTTTTTTTTAAGTCGCCTCTTCATTTGGTTTATATATTTTTTCTTTTGGGATAGAGCACAAACAACTGAAAATATATCCATATCTTATAGTTATTGAGTTTCAAACTCTAGATGAGAAGTCCTCCCTCTCACCCTTATATCCGCTGGGGTAATTGAACTTGTTTATATCATTATTGTTTTTTGTAATGTTATACTTAAAACTAGGGATGGCAATTTCATCCGAACCCGACGGACACCCGATAACCCGATCCACCATAAAAGGGTGAAAATCCGGAATTAAGCGGGTGAAAGCGGATGACGGATGAAGCGGGTGGTGGATCGGGTCGGATTCGGGTGGACGTTTCATCCATCCGTCACCCGATCCATCATCCATCCACCCATCCGACCCGTTTAACCCGTTTCCACCCGGTATAATTATTTTAATAAAATTTTATTTTTAATATATATATATAAATAAAATTGTACAAGAAACCCTATTTTTTTTTGGATCTAAGTTAGGCATTCAGCCGTCACTCCCATTATCCCATCGCCCTCACTACCTCACACCTCCCTCAGGTCGAGTCGTCGCCCTGCCGGTCTCTCCACCCTCACTCCTCAGTCGCTGCCGGCCTCTCCACTCTCCGCCCTGCCGGCCTCACTTGTTGCCTTCGCTCGCTGGAGTCGCTACCTTCGCTCGTTGGAGTCGCCGCCTTCGCTCGTTGGAGTCGCCGCCGGCCTCTCCACTCTCCGCCCTGCCGGCCTCACTTGTTGCCTTCCTTCGCTGGAGTCGCTGCCTTCGCTCGTTGGAGTCGCCGCCTTCGCTCGCTGGAGTCGCCGCCTTCGCTCGCTGGAGTCGCCGCCTTCGCTCGCCGCCTTCACCCGCTGCCTTCGCTCGCTGCATCCGTTGGTCGCTGCCTCCACTCCCCCAAGTCCTCACAGCTCAGTCGCTGCCTTTGCTTGTTGGTCGCTGCCTTCGCTACTCAGGTTCGTCCGGCCGTCGGTCGCTCTCCAGCAACAGTAGCAGCCAGCAGGTGATTCTTCACTTCGTTTTTTCTTCAGTCACTAGTCTTCACTTTGAGTCTTCTCTTATCTTCAATCGTCTTCAATCTTCAACGCAGGATCTCTTCTCTTCAGTCGCCGGCCACAGAAACCCGCTTTCTCTACTCCTCAATTCCGTCCACAGACCCACTGCTCCTCAGTTCCGGGCCTTCTGACCACAATTCCGTCCACAGACCCACTGCTCCTCAATTCCGTCCACAGACCCACTGCTCCTCAGTCGCCGGCCACAGAAACCAGCAGGTGATTCTTCACTTCGTTTTTTCTGCTTGGTTATTGTTGGAATAATATGTTGTTATAAGTTATGACTTATGAGTTCAGTTCCATTTTCTGTGTTATGAAACTTATGATTTATACTTAATATGTTGTTATAAGTTATGACTTATGACTTATGAGTTTTGTTCTATTTTCTGTTGTTCCATTTTCTGCAGTTTCGGACTTCCTTTGTTGTTATAAGTTATGACTTATGAGTTCTGTTCTATTTTCTGTTGTTCCATTTTCTGCAGTTTCGGACTTCCTCTGTTGTTATAAGTTATGACTTATGAGTTCTGTTCTATATTCTGTTGTTCCATTTTCTACAGTTTTGGACTTCCTCTGTTGTTATAAGTTATGGATTATGAATTTGTTTAAAGCTTGTTTTGTTGAATTATTTGTTTAAAAACTGAAACGTGTGTTTGTGATTTGTAGTGATAATGGCTAAGGATCAATCTTCATGTCCATTAGTAGGATCATCTCCAAGTCCTTGCACCCCAGCCCTAGAAGGACCGGAAACAACCCCACCTTCCAACCCTAGTCCGCTTGAAGAATCAAGCCAACCTTCTTCTTTGGCTGAAGTGTCTGTTCTATCCCAAAAGAGGAGTAGACAACTTAAATCTGAAGTTTGGAATCATTTTGAGAGATTTACGGACCCGGCTGATGGACTTATGAAAGCAAAGTGCTTGCATTGTGGTCAGAAGTTGACTGCTAAGAGTAAGAACGGGACCTCACATCTCAAGGATCATATCAACACAAGGTGTAGTAGGAAGCATCTAAAGGTTGACTTGCGTCAAATGTGTCTCAACTACAATGCTAATAGATCAGAGGGCTCAAGGCTAGAAAACTATAATTTTGATCAAGATATATCAAGAAACGAACTCAACAAAATGGTAGCTATGCATGAGTATCCGCTGTCCATAGTTGATCACATTGGATTTAGAAGATTTATATCAAGCTTAAATCCGAATTTAAGTTGATATCTTGTAATACATTAAAGAGTGATATTCTGAAGTTGTTTGAAAGCTCTAAGGCAAGGCTCAAGAAGGTATTTGAAGATCACAGTGGGAGGATTCCGAAGTTGTCCTCCAAACTAGAGGACAACACGGCCTATACAAGGCATACATATATATATCAAACTCCTATCACACGAAGGGGTCACACCTAGACCCAAGGGATCCATAAGGATCATATCCAACTCGTACACCTCAAAGCCGTAACCGGCATATCTATATCATACTCATCAACATCCGATACTTAGCATGGTACTAAGTCCCTCATACTAAGAAAGGAAAGGAGCTACCCAACTATAGGTAGTCCTGGGACAAGATGCACCTGCGTGATCAAGGGACGCAGGGGCGGAATAGACAAGCCGCAAGCGCGGCAGGGGCGCAGGCGTGGTGACAAGGCAACGCAGGCAAGGCGCGGGCGCTGCGGCACGGCTTCCGCAGCGGCGGCGGCTTCCAGGCGCGGGGGCGGCGACGATGCAGAAAGCGATCTCGCGGCTTCTCTTCGGCTCTTCACGTGATCAAATCACGTCTTCTCTCATCCAAATTCACACACATACATATACATACACATTCCAACATTAATCTATGATCAATCCATCTCATCCTAAGCTAAGGAAGAAGAACAAGAAAGAAAGAAGGGAAGGAGGAGCAAGGAGTTCACCTCCACAACTGTGATCATCCAACGAAGTACAAAACAAACTCTCAACTGGCCTCTGAAGCTCAACAAACATGCACACAACATCCAGCAACACCAAAACACACAAAACTCTAGCAAACTCCAAGAGATTCTCAAGCAAGATCAAGGAAAAGGATGAAGAAGCAAAGAGGACGTAAGAAGGATGTGAAAGGAATGAAATGGAACCCTTGCTCAGCAAGGTAAAACAGAAGAAGTAAGGGTGAAGGGTAAAGCACGGTCAAAGAAGTCAACAAAACCGGCTACAGCCGCCGGAAACCACAGGGGCGGTTCGCTGAGCCGCAGGAGCGGAAACCCGCAGGGGCGGAAGACATGCCCGCGGGTGCGGCAAGGCCAAACTCGGCTAAGGTCCAAACTCGGTCCGAAAGACTAACGCTCTTAATCTGTAAAGCCTGCCAGCTCCTCAAAGGCCGATCTCTCTAGAATCTCCATAGATGGGCTCATCCGACCACTATCCGGCGGGAACACCTCTAAACATATCACCATAGAATCATTCTCTAGGTATCAGACCATAAAAAAGCCATGAGGAACATCTCAGTACACTAGTCCTCAGTGTCGGAGGACACTCTCCAGCCACTACCATGAGGCTCTCCAACTCTGAACCATCATACGGAGGGTCTAGACGCACTACCGCTATAAATCAATCAAGGGCAATAAAAAAAATAAGCACTTCTATACGGCTTCTGGTGCCAGTCAGCATAGCCGGCAGTTCCTCTGGAACTATCCAGTCCCGCCTATCAGTCCTCGTCCGAGCCATTATTCATACCTGCAATGCTGGATCCAAAGTGTGGCCACCCAAACCCACTAACCACTGGCTCGGTGTTGCTCCATGCCCCAGGCATAAATGCGGGTAACGACAATCTCTGTCCATACGCGGCTGCCCATCATATGTGGGGCCATCCCCAATAGCATGCCATGCCTAAGCTGCTGTTGTATGAGAACTCAACAAGTGGGAGATGATCCGTTGCCACCACTGGGTCTCCCCAATCAAACACACAAGCTCGCAACATATCCCCTCCACCAGGCGTCTGAATGGTCCTCTCTGACTGACCATCTGTCTGAGGATGGAATGCAGTCGTGAATTGTAAACTCGTCCCCAGGGCAGTCTGAATCTGCTGCCAAAACCTCGAGGTAAATCGTCCATCTCTGTCTGAGACGATCGTCCTCGGTACACCATGGAGTCTCACTATCTGCCTAGTGTACTCCTCAGCTAATCTACTCACCGGCCACGTCTCCCTAATAGGAATGAAACGTGCCGTCTTCGTCAATCTGTCCACAATAACCCAGATAACATCAAAACTCCGGCTCAGTCTCAGCCCGGTCACAAAATCCATGGTGACGTCCTCCCATTTCCTCTGTGGAACAGGAAGTGGATGGAGCTCACCTCCAGGTCTACAATGCTCTATCTTGACCTGCTGGCAGGTCGCACACTGTGCCACAAATCTGGCCACATTGGGCTTCAGCCCTCCCCACCAATATAAACGTCTCAAGTCTTGATACATCTTACTCGTACCTGAATGTACAGAGTAAGGTGTACAATGAGCCTCCTGTAAAATCCTCTGTCTCATCTCTGTATCAGCAGGTACACAGACTTGACCGCGACGCCTCAAAACTCCATCTTCTCCTAGCAGGAACTGTGGTGCCTCATCCCGAGACATCCTATCTCGTATCCTCAGCAATGTCGGGCAGGTCTCCTGCTTCTATTGGATCTCACCCAACAGATCAAGAAGAACCTCTAATGTACGCAGCTGGGCATCCTCATCAGGTCTCTCTGCAACTGATGTTGAACTGTCAGCCTCGCAATCGCTTGCTCTCGAGGTGTCTTCCTGCTCAGGGCGTCGGCGACAACGTTCGCCTTCCCTGGATGGTACAAAATCTCTAAATCAAAGTCCTTGATCAGCTCGAGCCACCTATGCTTGCGGTTATTCAATTCCCGCTGCGTGAAAATGTACTTCAAACTCTTATGGTCTGTGAAGATCTGACATGTAGCACCATACAGGTAATGTTTCCAGATCTTCAGTGCATGAACTTTTGCTGCCAACTCCAAATCATGAGTCGGGTAGTTCTCCTCATACGTCTTCAGCTGTCGAGACGCATATGCAATCACCCTGCCTCTCTGCATCAAAACACATCCCAAGCCTAGCTTGGATGCATCACTGTAAACCACAAAATCCTCAGTACCCTCTAGTTGTGCCAAAATAGGAGCAGAAGTCAAACGTCTCTTCAGCTCCTCAAAACTCTGCATACACTGATCAGACCACACAAATTTGGTAGTCTTCCTCAGCAAACTTGTCAATGGACGGGCAATCACAGAAAATCCCCCCACAAAGCGTCTGTAATAACCGGCTAGGCCACGGAAGCTACGTACTTCCTTCACGTTCGTCGGTGTAGTCCATGCTGCTACTGCCTCAATCTTCGCCGGATCAACCTTGATCCCCTCAGCTGATACTACATGACCCAAGAATGCTACCTCTAGCATCCATAACTCACACTTAGAGAACTTAGCATAAAGTTCTCTATCCCGCAAAACCTGCAATATAGTCCTCAGATGTCCTGCATGCTCCTCTCCACTGCGAGAGTATACTAGAATATCATCAATAAAAACCACCACAAACTGATCCAGGAAGTCGATGAAGATACTGTTCATCAACTCCATAAAGATGGTTGGGGCAATCGTAAGCCCAAATGGCATCACTACAAACTCGTAGTGGCCATATCTGGTCCGGAATGCTGTCATGTGCACATCCTGCTCTCTCACCCTCAGCTGGTGATATCCTGAACGCAGATCAATCCTGGAGAACACAGTCGCTCCTTGTAGTTGATCTAATAAATCATCAATACGAGGCAGTGGATACTTGTTCTTGATGGTCACCTTGTTCAGCTCTCTGTAATCTATACATAACCTCAGTGATCCGTCCTTCTTCCGTACGAAGAGGACATGTGCTCCCCATGGGGACACGCTAGGGCGAATGAAGCCCTTCTCAGCCAGCTCCTCAAGTTGCTTCTTCAACTCCAGCATCTCAACAGGCTCCATCTTGTATGGGGCCTTCGAGATCGGTCTCGTACCAGGCTCTAACTCAATACTGAAGTCCACACTCCTCTGAGGCGGCAAACTGGACGGCTCAGCAAAAACATCAGTAAAATCACAAACCACTGGGATATCCTCTACAGCTGGACTCTCCCCCTCCTTCATGGCATAACACCAGAAGGCATCACAACCCTGTGCAATAAGTCTCGCTGCTCGTATAACACTAATAACCATGCCTGTCTTCCCAAGGTCCCAACCCCGGAAAACCTCTATCTGGCCTAACTCGGTAGAGAGGGTAACAGTCCTCCTACCTACATGTAAAACTACAGAGTGTCTATCCATCCAGTCCATACCTAGAATGACTTTTTCATGCTCTACTGGAATGACAAAGAAGTCAACTAGTAATACACGAGTCCCTACAAAAATGGGACAACTATGAATCTCACAGGTACCTCTGACCCTACCACCATCGGGTAACCCTATAATAAAGGGCATCCCCTCAACTGTATCTAGACTCAGACGCTCTACACAGGCATCAGAAATAAAAGAATGCGTAGCACCAGTATCAAATAAAACTCTAACAAGTAAACCATGAATCAGAATGGTACCTATAGAAGTCGGTGCAGCTAGCTCCTCTACACTCCTCAACTCAAAAACTCGGCCCTGGGGGCCTCTGGTATCAGTGGTGCCCCCACCACGTCCTCTGCCTCTACTCGGCCTAGGAGCAGATCCCTGAGTCGTAGGGCGATCTGGGACTCTCTGCTGTCCCTGTGTCTGCTGCTGCTGAGGTGGCCTCTGCCCTCCTCCCGCTACACTGGCAGGGGAAGAACCCTGCTGAGATGAAGCTCCGCCCTGACGGCAGTAAACAGCTCGGTGACCTTGCCTACCACAGGTGTAGCAAGTCATTAGTGGCCTCGTGCACTCGGGCCTCATATGTACTGGATCACCACAGTTAAAACACTGACGTCCCTTATCTGCAACCGGTGCAGATGAGGGCTGACTCTGGCGTCTCTGACCACGCCAACCACTAGCAGCACCACCAGTACCTGTACGTTGTCTCTTCTCAGACCGGAGGGTCTGAGAAGCTCTCCTCTGTCCAGCTCGCTCCCTCTCATAGTCGGAAGCTCTGTCCTGATAACCCATCAGAGACTCACAGTGGAAACCCGCCATATAGGTCCGGGTAGTATCCCTCAGTCGTCGGGAAAAGAGATAGACGTGCTGATCTGCAGAAGGTGCAGCTGGTCCCAGCAATGCCAGCTCCTCCTGGAACCTCCTGATAGCCTCGGAGACTGGTACATCCTCAAACCCAGCCTCAACAAAATCTCGCAGTTTCTCCCTCCTCAGTGAGGCAGGGCAGAAACGCTCTCTGATCATTGTCCTCATATGCTCATAACTAGTAACCTGACCCCGTACTGATCTCCACCAGTGTTGTGCCAAGTCCCAAAATAAAGTCTGCACCAGCTCGATCTGTTTGTCAGCTGGACATCGAATAGACTCCAGAGCTGAGTCTACATGCCCTATCCAGAGCTCAACCTCTAACCCCAACTTCCCAGTGAAAGGGGGTACACCCATCTGATTGAAAGCCTTCAACCAAATGTTTGGTCGAGGCCCTCTATGCTCCTCCCGAACCTGAGGAATCTCAGCAGCCTGTGCCTGTACAACCGACACCTGTGTAACCCCGTGGGACCTCTCAGATGGTCCCTCCTGTGCATGTAAATTTGGGGCACGTCTACCGGCTCTAGCAGCCTCCTCTACTCACCTGATATAAGCTCAGAAATCTGATCCCCCATGGATACACGATCAGACTCACCAGACTGGGCTCTTTGTGTCCCCTGTATCTCAGCTGCCTCGTTCCCAGTCTCAAGAACGACGCTATCAGCAACCTTCTCATGTATCTCTCCCGCTGCATGTGAACCGTCAACAGGAGTCCTACCCCGTTCTCTACCTAGAGGGGGACTACCTCTACCTCGTCTAGCTGCAGGTAAGGCTCTAGTCTGAACCATCTGCAGAAGACGTAAACCTAACTTAGAAGGCTATATATTTGCCATATGTATAGATATATATCAAATCAATCACAACAAAATATCTATATATATCTATACTGTCGAGATCTTCAGAGGGGCGATGGCTCACGTACACAATATCCCAAAACATGTGTACTCATTTCAAAACCAAAACCTTTTGAAAAGTCAGACCCCTTTCGGGTTCTGTTTATTTATCTATTCGAACTTTATTGCAGATTACTAGTGCCATTGTTGTCAACCTGGGCTCTGATACCAACTTTGTAACACCCCAAATCCGTAGGACTCGATGTGCTACTAGGCTAGGATCTCACAATGGATCCTGACCCTAGCCTGACAACAAGTTCACTGAATCTTACAATAAGGCACCAATAGATTAAAACAAAACATAAAACTGATATATATATACATATAAAAAAGATGATACAGAGTACTGCTGAGTACAGAATCAAACAGAAATCCGTACAACATAAATAACCCAAAAATCACACGATATCACCAAGTGTACGGAACCCTCAGCAGATCACCCCTCTGATCACTCTGCAACTCTCCTAACCTGCAAAGGATCTACAACACGGTATAAAACCGTTAGCTAACCATACACATATACAAGAAGATGCTAGAGCACAAACACACATCATAAATTATAACATATCAACATGCTTCCACACATTTACCCGGTTTATTATCTTTAATAAGTCCACACACTCAATCGTATAAATAGATGTATATGAATATACGTAACACGAGGAATGTATATAACCCTCGCCTCTGCGTGCAATAGCTAGCTGGAGTGGTATCAGCGCACTTTCCCGTATACCATATGGAGTGGTAGGTGCCCTTCCCGTATACCAGATCTAACTAGCTTACAGAGAACTTCCCAGACTCCACTACGGGATGAAAGGTAAGTTGTCACAGCCACTACAATGGGCGGTCAATATAACATAGGTCAGTAATGAACCATATCGCATGCTATAAAGCATATAACAAACACCACTCAAGCATACATCCAATATAAGGATAGTAGCTAAGTAAGTCTTATGGACTTACCTCAATCTCAGAAATAGTATCACTACGATCAGCTCTCACTCAGGTCCACTCCAAACTGGAGGACAACACGGCCTATACAAGGCATACATATATATATCAAACTCCTATCACACGAAGGGGTCACACCTAGACCCAAGGGATCCATAAGGATCATATCCAACTCGTACACCTCAAAGCCGTAACCGGCATATCTATATCATACTCATCAACATCCGATACCTAGCATGGTACTAAGTCCCTCATACTAAGAAAGGAAAGGAGCTACCCAACTATGGGTAGTCCCGGGACAAGATGCACCTGCGTGATCAAGGGACGCAGGGGCGGAATAGACAACCCGCAGGCGCGGTGAAAAGGAACGCAGGCAACGGCGCGGGCACTGCGGCACGGCTTCCGCAGGGGCGGCGGCTTCCAGGCACGGGGGCAGCGACGATGCAGAAAGCGATCTCGCGGCTTCTCTTCAGCTCTTCACGTGATCAAATCACATCTTCTCTCATCCAAATTCACACACATACATATACATACACATTCCAACATTAATCTATGATCAATCCATCTAATCCTAAGCCAAGGAAGAAGAACAAGAAAGAAAGAAGGGAAGGAGGAGCAAGGAGCTCACCTCCACAACTGTGATCATCCAAGGAAGTACAGAACAAACTCTCAACTGGCCTCTGAAGCTCAGCAAACATGCACACAACATCCAGCAACACCAATACACACCAAACTCTAGCAAACTCCAAGAGATTCTCAAGCAAGATCAAGGAAAAGGATGAAGAAGCAAAGAGGACGTAGGAAGGCTTTGAAAGGAATGAAATGGAACCCTTGCTCAGCAAGGTAAAACGGAAGAAGTAAGGGTGAAAGGTAAAGCACGGTCAAAGAAGTCAACAAAACCGGCTGCAGCCGCCGGAAACCGCAGGGGCGGCAGACATGCCCGCGGGTGCGGCAAGGCCAAACTCGGCCAAAGCCAAACTCGGCTAAGGTCCAAACTCGGTCCGAAAGACTAAGGCTCTTACAGTTTGCATATGTGCCTTGTCCACATACAAAAGGCATTCTATCTCAAGCTTTGATTAACACATTTAGCAAGTACAACATTGCTGAAAAATTTTCTGCTTTGGTTATGGATAATTGTACAACAAATGATGCTATGATGGAGATACTTAAAAATAGATTTGACTCCGGATCTCTTCTCTTGGGTGGTGAATTTTTGCATATGCGTTGTAGTGCACATGCGTTGTAGTGCACACATATTGAACTTGATTGTGCAAGATGGATTGAGTGTGATTAGTAAGAGCATTGAGAAAATACGTAATTGTGTCTCATTCTGGACTGGAACGCCAAAAAGAATTGAGCAGTTTGAAGATACAGCTAGATCATGCAAACTTGATTGTTCTAAAAAGTTAGTTCTTGATTGCAAAACAAGATGGAACTCAACTTTTTTAATGCTTCAAAGTGATTTGCCGTTTAAGGAAGTTTTTTCTAAGTTAAAGACCAATAACCCTCACTTTAAGTTTGTGCTTCCTACTCATGAGGAATGGAGGTTTGCTATTGAGGTGTGTCAGAAGTTGGAGATTTTTTACAAAGTGACATTGCTATTTTCCGGAAGAAATTATCCAACTACTAATGTGTTCTTCAAACAAGTTTGTGAAATTAAATTGGCATTGATTCAGTGGTTATCAAGTGATGTCCAAGTTATTCGGGTCATGACTGAAAGTATGGATGAAAAGTTTGAAAAATATTGGTATAGTATTAATGGGATTTTAGCCGTTGCTGCAGTTTTTAGATCCTAGAGACAAATTGGAATGTGTCAGTTTCTACTTTAATATGATTTATGGTGAACTTGCTCATATTGAACTTGAAAGGATCAAGTCTCTCATATATGATTTGTTGGCTGAATATGATGAGTTTGATGGTTCGAATTCTGAGAATTATGATCATGATGGTGGCACACTTGGAAAAAAGATTTGTCATTCTCAAATTAGTGGTTCGAGTTTGTGGGATCAAGTTAAGGAAACAAAGCAGAGTAGAAAGAAATCTTCGGTTAGGGTTGAGTTAGACTTGTACCTTGATGATGATGTGCAACCAAACAGTAGTCTATTTGATGTCCTTCATTATTGGAAGCTCATGATGAAATTTCCCACTTTACGTAAGATTGCACGAGATATTTTGGCAATTCCAGCTTCTACAGTTGCGTCTGAGAGTGCATTTAGTTCGGGTGGTAGACTTGTTAGTCCACAACGTTCGAAACTTACTTCTGAGACCGTAGAAGCATTGATGTGTTTACAAAATTGGTATCTTCAAGAATATGCCGGTAACATTCTATCATTTATTAATGTTATATATATTTCCTATATTATTTTGTGTTATTAATATTTGATTTTTTATAGGACTTGATCGAAATTCTCAAGCTTGTGCCCCTTGTACGGATGATGATTTGGAGACTGAAAATGTCAAATTTGATGTAATTGAATTTGCTTTATTCTTATTTATAGTATATGAATTGATATAGTTTATATTCTAATATTTGTACTTACTTTTCATATGCGTTGTAGGACATACTTGAATATGTTGGTGAAGATGTTCTCGACATTTGAATCAAGTCCCACGGATGACAAATATGTAGTTTCTTACCACTGTTTTGAATAGGTATGTGCAAGCTGTTTTTTTTTATTTTTTATTGTTTGACGTTTTAGAGTAGTTTTTACTTGTTATTGTACATTACCATCCCTACTCAAATGGTAATATGTTCATTTTATATTTGATTTTTACGTGTTTATTTTTGTTGTTGTGTTGCAGGCATCGCTCAAATTTTCAAATATGTTGTGCGTTATCTTTTCAGAACCGAAGACCTTCAAATTTCTCATTTTTTTTAAAGAACGTCAACTTATGACACTTGTTATAATATTTCTCTTTGGATGATTTTTGTTGACTTTACATTTATCGTGTTTTGTTATGGATAAGACGTCGTGTTGAATCATTCCGTTATTTTTTACATTTGATTCCGAGTTAATATCGATTTACAGGACATGCGTAGCACACCCGAAATATCATCCGATCCACCCGATTCATCCGTTGGATGCGGGTGGATCGGATGTGGGTGAAAGGCTTGGCGGGTCGGGTGGGGTGGATGAAATATGTTCGCGGGTCGGGTGGCGAACAGGGTCATCCAGCCACCACCCGATCCATTGTCATCCCTACTTAAAACTGAATATTAATACACAATGTTAATACACACTTCCGCCGTTTACAAAAGTCCACTGTTTACACAAGGTTGAGTTAAACAAGCCCAATCGAGTTACACAAATCCAAGGTTCGTCGAGTTATATAAGTCCAATGTCCGTCAAGTTACACAAGTCCAAGATTCGTCGAGTTACACAAGTCCAAGGTGCGTCGAGTTATACAAGCCCAATCGAGTTACAAAGTTTCACACCCAATCGAGTACATAAGTCAAAGCCCAATGAATACACAAGTCCGAGTCAATCGATTTATACATGAAAGGCAAATTAATCAGACATAACAAGCTAAAGGCTACTTATAGTAATTAATCAGACATAATAAGCTAAACTGTTTTGCAGAAAATCAAGACCTCAAAAGCAAAGTGCATCTTTATTGACAACTTAGGTTCGACTTTTAACAAGTAGACATCAGCATGTCCATGAGGTTGAAATGCATCTTCATCATCACCATCATCGACGTCATTGAAATCGGCGTCATCTTCATCAAAATCCTCGTTATGCTCATAATCACCACCAGAACTAAAGTCTTCTTCCTCCTATTTACCATCATTGGGTTCTTCCTCTTCCTCCTCTTCTTCACTGTTCTTCCCTTCTATCCGTTCCTTGAATTGAGTTTTAGCACGTTTCTCAATCTTGCCAAAGCATTGATCTAGACTAACATTCCACTTCACCTTCTTTTGTGGGCGACTGCTCACTCCATGTACCAGTTCCAATGGAAAATAGCCCGGCTGAAGCTTCATATAATCAGAAAGAGATACTCGTTTCACCTTATTCTTGGGCTTTATCGTGTCAGAATATCTTTCAATGTCTTGAGGTTGACTGACTAAGATACAAACAAAAAATGATAGACAACGAAATGACCAGTCATGTACCAAGAAGTACATTGGAAAATAACTATTTTGAAACCATAAAAGTAGTGAGAATAGGACTTCAAAAATTATCACAATGATTAAAATGGATAACTGAACACATTTTTTAATGGAAAAATATGTTGAAAAGTAAAAAGTAAGGCAATAATCTAGGTGGATTAGAGGGAAGTGTCTAAATATAGGAAGCATTGTAATCACTACCAAAAAAACAACAAAAAATGCAACACGAGTATACCTTTTGAGGCCGACTCCTCAACAAAATATGGGGAATTTTCAAAATAATTTGCCAGCTTCATGTTCCACCTAACAAAATCCTCATCCACAAACACAACTTTTTTGTCAGGCAATGTAACATTCTCCTACCATACAAAAATAAAGGTGAATCGGTTCAAAATGGACAATTAATTAAAGTTTCAACGTTACCCAATGTTCACATTCAAATTGTTCATCCCAAGTTCCCAACACCGGCTTGTAAAACAATGACTCAGAATATTTAACTAGGGATTTGATGTTGTTTTATGGGAAATTCTTGTTGGTACCCTTGTGGTATGAGGTATTCCGGATTTTGCCGACAAGTTTTTTCGAGTTTGGATTTTGCCCCTTAGTTTTACAATTTTCTGACATTTGCCCTTTTTCGTTAATACTCTCACCATGGTTAGTAAAAAAAAAAAAAGCAAACCAAATAAATAAAAGCAAATGCTATGCAACCCCCCTAAACAGTCGTCATTTGACCTTTCTCTTTCACCGTCTTCTATTTTGCCCGGTTACACAAACAATTGCCATTTCACCGGAATCTCAGTCCCTCTGACTCCTACGTTCTTTCATTTATATATCTTTATTCGGTTCCTCTGCCTTAAACGTTAAGCTTAAGTAATTGCTACACTCGCCGGATATGTCCTAACCAAGAGCAACGCCGGTGCCGGAGACTCCACGGAAGAATCAGAAGAAGAAGAACCACCATTGTTTCTATGAATCGCTTGATCGGATCCTCTCGTCCTTCAATTCATCAACTCTTGTCTCCGAGGATGAATAATTCATATTCAACTCTCCACCTCACGCTCGGTTTTCGTTTTCACATGGTCGTCCTACTAAAACGGTGTCTAAAGTCTCGATGTATGTCGAGAACTACGAAGATTGGATCTCCGACGCTGCCTTTTCCTCATCCTCCCTCCAGCACCGCCGTGATTGCCTCCTCCGTGGCCTTGGACTTTCCATTGACGCAACTGTCTCCCGCGGAAAACTGTCTACTTCCGACTACGACATCGATTTCACTCGATCTGTTTCCGTTGTTTATCTTATCTCCAAGATTCTCCGTTCCAAGATTCATCCTAATTCCTCCAGTTTTAGCATAATTGATCTAAATCTAAGAGTTTTACTCGTAAATCTTCTTCTTCCACTAGTACGATTCTTTTGATTCATTCATTTTCAAATGATATTGTGAATAGGGATACTATCATTGATAAGCATAGTTATAGTAGTGTACATGTTGATGTTCAAGAGCGTGTTGTTGATAATTTACCGAGAGAGATTGGCTCGTTTAGATAGACTAATCTCTAGAAATGGTGATGGCAGGGTTGATAATTTGCCGAGCGTGTTGTTGATAATTTGCCAAGAATGTGGATTGTAAAGAGACAAAAGATGGAAGTGGCGAGATGTATATTATATGTTCAAGAATGAAGTTCAGGTACATTGTTACGTATAATTTCCAAGTTACCAGAAGTACAAAATTCAAACAAATAGCATCTTCTCTTGTTACAAGTTAACAACCTATTTAGCCATTCCCTATAGTAGAACAACATATGAACCATAAGTAACTCAAAGAACCACATAAAGCTTGGTTGAGAAGTTGTACTCATACTCATACTCATACTCATACTCATACTCATAAGCTTGGTTATATAAGAAAGAGTGGATGTGAAAGACCTAGTTAACAAGTAAGCAAGAAGAAGATGTACTCATACTCGCACAGACATAAAAATCAAATAGCTCATCAAACTGTATCGAAACTAACAGGTTTTGTATCTTCTGCAAGAACTTCAAATATAGTCTCTGATTGATCAGCCTGTACATAACATCTTCAACTTAATCCAAGAGACAAGATGGTACCTACGGGGAATAGGTTGCACGATTAATTCCTGAATGTTCATGACTAGTGCAAATTGGCCAGCTTGTATTATATATTTTGCAAGAATTTTAACTATAGTCCCTTATTGATCAGCCTGTACATAAGATCATCAACTATAATCCTTGATTAATCACCCTAAGTAACTCAAAGCAGCACCTAAAGCACGACAAATGTTCATCATCTAAATACAAGAGGCAACATTGTATATATGGGGAGTATTATCAAAAGCATTGCTGAAAGGAGAAAATATAGCAAAAAAAAATAATTGACTCAAGATGATTCACAAAGTTATAAGCATAATTCTTTTCACCAAAACTAGCCTTTGATAGACTCGAAAAGTTTTGGCTCAAGAGGATATTACCCTACATCTGATGTCTAAAGTAGATTAGTAAAAATGGACTAAAAAGGCAATTTTCATATATTTTCCCTTGTGTAGCTAGAAATATGAACTATAAGTTATCGCTGATTATTGGTAGCATTTTAAATTGTGTAATGAAGGCCTAACATATTGATAGAGCCTTAAGCATGGCATTTTCAAGCTTACTACATGATGCTTCACATCATACATTCATACCTTGCAAAACTTTACAAGAAAGGCTTCTTCTTCATTAACCACATGATCAGCATGCTTACAAATCATAGCAATCCACTACAACTCAAAAATGAAGTTTCTAAGTTAGAGTAGACATTCAAGTAACATTCAAACAAAATATATCAGAAAAATGTATTCATCAATTTAAGTCAATTAACCAGTCTACAAATAGATATTGTCAAAGCATTAATCTCTGGAATGTTCATCTTTTAAAGGAAAAGTTACGTTAATATACATGCCTACAATGATTGTGATATCAGTGTTATAGATTAGAGAACATGTTCTTGACTTGCTCATAGCTCGGTGTTGACTTGGCATCTGCAGAACAAGCTAGCAGAGATTGAAACAAAAAATGGGGATTAAGTTACAAATTCAAATTACAAACACAGCTACAGTACCTCAACTTGGATTGACATTTTATCAAACATTTGGTGTACCCATCACTCCACTTGTCTCTATGTCTGCAATCCTACAAAAGAATATCAAATTATAGATACAAATCTTCAAATTCATATAGGAACAAACGAAAACCCAACCTAAAATAGGGATGAAAGAATTTGAGGGTTTTTTTCTACCTGTCTTGTGCAAGAGAAGTCGAGGGCTAGAATGGATGAATGTGTTGATGGCACAAATTCGAGAAGGGTTAAGAGGAAATTGAGAGATGAAGTTGAGATAAATGAAGGGAATATGACTATATATGGGTGAAATCCGTCAAGGTATCTATAGCAACAAATTTCGATCATCTTCATTGGTCAATTGTTCTTCTTCTTCTCTTCGAAGAAGATAGTATTTGCATCAAGACTTTTATATATTTCGTTTGTTTTTTTATACTCTACATTAACCATGGTTAGAGTATTGGACGGAAAAGGGCAAATGTCGGAAAAACTGCAAAACTAATGGGCAAAATCCGAACAAGGAAAAACTTGTGAGCAAAATCCGGAATACCCCATATCACAAGGGTACCAACCGTAATTCCCTTGTTTTATTCAATAATAGGTTTACAGATGTGATATTGAATTGATAACATAAAAAATGTCACTCACTGGAAATGAAACGAAAGGCTCGTGAATAGCTGTGAAACTGCCCTCTATCCTCTTCCTCTTCCTTCCCTAAAGGTCATCCCCCAAAACACAAATACAAGCTCATCAAACCCTCTAGTAAGACATTCTCGCGAGTTGAAATATGGTAATATCAAAGTAAGCAGCAAATTTCAACAATATGCTAAATAATATATAACTTTAAGATCAGTACCCTAAGAATATATACTAATTTGTTTTGAAGTAAAGACTGATCAATAAAAAAAAGAACCTCGTAACCCAAAAGAAAAAAGACAATAATGGATTAATGGAGTAACGGGACTCGGAAATTAAGTGTTGATCTACTAAGTATAAATTGTAACACTCCAAGTCCGTAGGACTCGGAGTGCTACTGGGCTAGGATCTCACAATGGATCCTGACCCTAGCCTGACAACAATTTCCCAGATCTTACAACAAGGCACCGATAGATTAAAACAAAACATGAAACTGATATATATATATATATATATATATATATATATATATATATATATATATATATATAGATCAAAAGGTAATACAATGTACCGCTGAGTACAAACAAACCAAACTATACATGAAAAACCCATATACCCGATACCGCCCCAGTGTACGGAGCCCTCAACGGATCACCCACTCTGGATCACTCTGTAGCTCTCCTATCCTGCAAAGTGTCTACAACACGGTATGAAACCGTTAGCTAACCATACACAAATATAGGAAAATGCTAGAGCACAAACACACATCAGAAAGGATAAACACTTCAACATGTTTTCACACATGTACGGAGCCCTCAGCGGATCACCCACTCTGGATCACTCTGCAGCTCTCCTATCCTGCAAAGTGTCTACAACACGGTATGAAACCATTAGCTAACCATACACAAATATAGGAATATGCTAGAGCACAAACACACATCAGAAAGGATAAACACTTCAGCATGTTTTCACACATTTACCCGGTTCATTATCTTTATGAAGTCCAGCAATCAACTCATATATAAATATCCATATGAACATAAGTGACACGAGGAATATAAACCTCGCCTCTGGGTCCAATAACCAGCTGGAATGGTGCCTGGAACACTACCCCGTGTACCCTAAGGGAATGGGAAGTGCCCGAACCGTTTACCAGGTCTGGCCTGCCTACAGAGAAACCTCCCAGACTCCCAACGGGATGAAAGGGCAAGTTATCACAGCCCTACAATGGGCAAACAATATACCATAGGTCGGTGACCATCATAACACATGATATAAACATATAACACACACCACTCATGCACGACATCCTATAAAGGAATGGCAGCTAAGTAAGTCCCACGGACTTACCTCAACCTCGTAGTCGTCTCACTGGATCAACCTCAACTCAGTCCACTCCAAACTGGAGGATAACACGGCCTATACAAGGCATACATAAATATATCACAATCCTATCACACAAAGGGTCACACCTAGACCCAAGGGATCCATAAGGGATCATATTCCAACTCGTAAACCTCAAAGCCCTAACCGGAATTTCCATATCATACTCATCAACATCTGAATCCTAGCATGCTACTACCGCTCAACTAGGAAAGGAAAGGATCTACCTAGCTTTAGGTAGACCCGGGACAAAGCGCACCTGCGTAACAAAGGTGTGCAGGGGCGGAAGCAAGCAACCGCGGGTGCGGCGGATCGGAGCCGCGGGGGCGGTGACAAGGGACGCTGGCAACGCAGGCACGCCGCTGGTGCGACGCGGGCGCTGTGACACGGTAACCGCGGGGGCGGCGACAGTGAAGAATGATACCTCGCGGTTTCTCTTCAGTTCTTTCCGGGATCAATTCCCTTCTACTCTCTTCCAGATTAATACACAAGCATAACATACACAATTCAGCATCATCCTATGATCACACATCTAATCCTAAGCTAAGGAATGAAGAAGAACAAGAAAAGAAGAAGAAAGAATGAAGAAGCAAGGAGGAAGATGCTCACCACGGCTGTAGCTAGCTAAAGCACTGATCACCAACCACTTACTGGCTTCCAAGCACAGCAATACTCACCAACATCAACCACCACAAGCTACAACACATCCAAACTCAACCAAACTCTTCCAAGCCAAACCAAGATCAAGAGGGAACAAGGGAGAAGCAAGAAGGACGTAAATTGGATTGAAAAGTATGAGGAAACCCTTGCTCAACAAGGTGGAACAAAGAAGGTAAAGAAGGAGTAAAGCACGGGTCAACGAAGTCAACAAAACCGGCTGCAGCCTCCGTAACCCGCAGGGGCGGATCACAGGGCCGCAGGGGCGGGAACCCGCAGGGGAGGCACACGTGCCCGCGGGTGCGGCAAGACCAATCTCGGCCCAAAGCCAATCTCGGCCATGGTCCAATCTCGGTCCGAAAGAAAGGGCTCTCACATAAATAATCATAAAAACGATCTTTACTCAATCATCTATTGAATCAGCTGAGCAAACATTGAATCCTTGTCTTCAAACTTCTCACTTCTTATGATGCAAAATTTTGTATATTTGAAGTTGAAGATTTTAAGAACTCCTTAGGATGCAATATTGATTCATCAAACATACTAAACGTAGGGTGACATGTACTACCTTTGATACTTTAATCTCATATGTCACCCTCGTAAGGATACTAAGATTTGAACTTATAAATCCCAATAACAATAGACACATCATATATTCAAAAATATAAAACAACAAGGTGCTTGGGGGGGGGGGGGGGGGGTGGGGGGGGCGGCACAATAACACTCAACCAATGAAAAACAAACAATCTTGAAAACTATCTATAACCAGCCGTCTTCCAAACCTCGAAGAAAGATTCAAATAAAAAATGGATAGAAAGTGGCCAAGCAATGCAAAAGACACCATGATTCAAATTACTGTGCTAAATGAACGGAAGTTGATCAAGCAATGCAAAAGTCACCATGATTAAAAGTACGAGACTATAAAGCCAAACAAATCAATCAACTTATACAAACAAACAACTCAAAATCAAAGTCAGAAAAACATACATTTTACTCCCTAACCGAAATCTCCTTGATAGCAATATTTTTAACTTCCTTTAAATAAGGGGTGAGCATA